>OZ022263.1:99599389-99829389 GCA_963978885.1 Nemotelus pantherinus | reverse complement strand
TCAGTCGTGGACTCAGAACGGACATTCCACTAGTACCTCCAATTCGTCAGACCGCTTCCACTTCCGATGTAGGCACGTGCGCCTAAGAAGTCCAAGAAGGGAGTCAAACACGCTGCACTGCACCAATTCGCTGCCACGAGGCTTGACAACCGTCGCCTCGCTGCGCCGCACCAACTTGCTGCCACGCCGACATCAGCCGACGAGAGAGCTTATCATCAATTTCAACACCAGCCACAGCCAGCTACGTACAATATACGACTATAGCTACGGTCGGCAACATGATGTTACAAAAACATATTCCCAGCGAGTTGGAGTCCCACTGCGATACACTGTTTCCGTATATCGTTCAACCGTACCAGCTGCAGTTACCAAAGTCAATTGCTCCCGTAACTATGCACTCAACTTCAGCACAACAACGCATCTAATTAAGGAACCGAATCTCTTTCGCAAAGTGGTCCTATAAGTTCGCCAGGAGCTCGATAAATTCACATGATGGATATAAGAATGTACAACATCATCAACAACAACAGCAGACGCAAGAAAGCCCTGTTCTCGATTCAACAACACCAGTCTCACGACGAGCAGACAATTCGATAACCGAAGCCAACCGATCAGACCAGCCGACCCGACAACAACCACACCGGGATACACTGCTACTAAAATTTTCATAGATTTACAAATAAAAACACACATGGGGAACAGCCCCAACACAATATTTTATTTGAACAAACACACACACACCACATATCCGCCATCGGTGGCGCTAGCCATCAACCCCGAGACCTGGCCACTGGCCATTGACCATAGTAGTAAGGGTGGGACCTTCGTATCTTAAAAGCATTATACGAGTAAGGGATAGCATGTGAGCAAATGATAGAGCCACCTTTGCCGAATGCATTATACTGTTTGGTTTTTGGTAGAATTGTTAAGGCGTAAAGTTGAAGGAGATGGCTTGTGTTTGCAGATCTCCAACATTTTCCGAAAGAAATGTATTGTCTGTCTGGTTACATCTCACTCTACCCAAAACACCTACCCAACACACCAGCATTTTTTGCCGGTATTTGTTGCTGTTTTGTGTGTTACGGGGCAAAAATTCAGTTACCATGAGTACCAGTCTCTCGATGACGACGTTTTTGCATTTTGGATGTAGGAGTGGTTACCATGAATACCAGTCTCTCGATGACGACGTTTTTGCATCTTGGATGTAGGAGTGAGTAGGCAGACTGGTGCAATGTAAACAAATCATCGCCAGTTCCAAGAGTTTGTTTGTTTGGTAGTGCTTTGTTTTGTTTTTTGCCGGCTGGTAGAGCAAGTCTGCCTGAGCACGTGTATGTGAGGTAGGTCAGATGAAGACGAGTTTACGAATATTTCTGTCTTTTGTTTTTCTTATAAGATCATGATGATGATGATGATTCGCGTTTTCGGAAGATTGTATTTTATACCGGTGAGATGTATTCGAACGAGACCGTTAAGACATGAATTGTGATAATTTTTTCACTGATTATTTATGTGGGTATAAATTGAATGAGTGAATGTGTATGGAAGAGGAAAGCGGTTGAAAATAACTTCGTTTCGTATGTGAATTAAGGTCATTAATGTTAGTAAGTACAAGTGTGAATGAAAAAGGAATTGTATGTAAAAGTGTAATATTTTATTTGAATATGAATGAAAATACAATTGTTGTTTGATATTTTTGTTTTGCTTGTTTATTTAAAATAATTGTACATCGAAACAGCTTCACAAATAACTCCACCAAGAATTAATCCGAATCCAGCACATTTTAATAAGTTGTAGAGACAATGCTCTATTCTGCAATATTTCTTTGATGCAATCGGTGTGTCGTAGGGTCCACAGACGTCTTTTCCGTTGGCATAGAAACATTCTGGGGACAATCGTAAGTGTTCGCTCTCGACATCAGCAGGTGCGTTGAATGCATCCATGGTAACCGAACAGAAGTAACATCTGACCTGGTCTTTTATGTTTGTGTAAAAGAATCCACTACGTGCAAGCTTAAGTATTTTTCGTTCGTCAATATTTAGATTGGTGAACGTTTTGACTCGGTCATATTCTCGCTTTAAACACAACATCTTGAATGAATGTCGTTCACTTTAGAGCACGTCTTTTATATTTATCCAGGAATTATGATGAGAAGAAAAGCCGAGCCATTTAACAAAAACACGATCTCCTCTTCTTCTAATAATTTTCTCAACAAGGTATGCGTCAGGGTGTTTCACTCTAGTTAACTCAGGTTCATAGAACCCACCTTGTATCAAATTTCCTTGATAGTCTTCCAGTGAGTATGTTCGTGGTTGTGTTTTCTTTACCTCTTTTATTGTGAAAATTTCTGTAGACCAGTTTGGTGTGTAGCCTTTTTCAAATACGTGTTTATGTTTACTTATACGTACATGATCTCCAGCTTGAAATTTTGGTTTTGATGTTACTTTGACTTTTCTGTATAGTTTTGAAAGTAATTCAATCTCATTTGTGGTGTTTACATCCATAGGTCGCATCTTAATAACCCGATGTTTTGTCCTGTTGTACCGGCCAATTAATTTTTGGAGTAAGCTAACCCAATGATAATTTCCATTCATACTGAATTCTTTCCACATAATACCCTTTAGAGTTCTGTTGAAGCGCTCTACAATCGATGCTTTCAGAGCCACCTTTGCCGAATGCATTATACTGTTTGGTTTTTGGTAGAATTGTTAAGGCGTAAAGTTGAAGGAGATGGCTTGTGTTTGCAGATCTCCAACATTTTCCGAAAGAAATGTATTGTCTGTCTGGTTACATCTCACTCTACCCAAAACACCTACCCAACACACCATCATTTTTTGCCGGTATTTGCTGCTGTTTTGTGTGTTACAGGGCGAGAATTCAGTTACCATGAATACCAGTCTCGCGATGACGACGTTTTTGCATCTTGGATGTAGGAGTGAGTAGGCAGACTGGTGCAATGTAAACAAATCATCGCCAGTTCCAAGAGTTTGTTTGTTTGGTAGTGCTTTGTTTTGTTTTTTGCCGGCTGGTAGAGCAAGTCTGCCTGAGCACGTGTATGTGAGGTAGGTCAGATGAAGACGAGTTTACGAATATTTCTGTCTTTTGTTTTTCTTATAAGATCATGATGATGATGATGATTCGCGTTTTCGGAAGATTGTATTTTATACCGGTGAGATGTATTCGAACGAGACCGTTAAGACATGAATTGTGATAATTTTTTCACTGATTATTTATGTGGGTATAAATTGAATGAGTGAATGTGTATGGAAGAGGAAAGCGGTTGAAAATAACTTCGTTTCGTATGTGAATTAAGGTCATTAATGTTAGTAAGTACAAGTGTGAATGAAAAAGGAATTGTATGTAAAAGTGTAATATTTTATTTGAATATGGATGAAAATACAATTGTTGTTTGATATTTTTGTTTTGCTTGTTTATTTAAAATAATTGTACATCGAAACAGCTTCACAAATAACTCCACCAAGAATTAATCCGAATCCAGCACATTTTAATAAGTTGTAGAGACAATGCTCTATTCTGCAATATTTCTTTGATGCAATCGGTGTGTCGTATTCGTTTCGCATGTGAATTAAGGTCATTAATGTTAGTAAGTACAAGTGTGAATGAAAAAGGAATTGTATGTAAAAGTGTAATATTTTATTTGAATATGAATGAAAATACAATTGTTGTTTGATATTTTTGTTTTGCTTGTTTATTTAAAATAATTGTACATCGAAACAGCTCTTAATATGAATGAAAATACAAATGTTGCTTTTTTTTGTTTTTTACAGTTTTCGTAAATAGTTTTTATTTTGATTTTTCGTTTATTTCAACAATTTCATAATCAATATTTTAAATCAGTATTTTGTATAATTATTACGCAGAATTTTTTACAAATTTTAAATTGATGAATCCACCTTGTTTTTTATGGTCTGGAGCCGGCATTCTTTGGTTTTGTAAATAAATGGACCATGTGGCGTATATGTTTTTTATACTATTTGGAGTCGATGCAGATCTGATAATTTTATTCGTGGGATTGAAGCCGGTGTCATTTTGGATACGATGCAGATTGTTTGTAAACAAGCTGTACCATGTGCCAGCAATCTTGATTTTTGGCGCCTTGGCCCCATATGACAGGAATCTTGTTTCCTGGTACCGTGGTTATGTTTTTTACACTATTTGTAAGTAAGAAGCCGGGTGAGCTGTTAAGTTTTGACTTGAAACCGGTAAGCAATCTATCTGAACCGGTATGTATTGTTTTGCTTTGTATATGTTGTGTTGATGTGACGTAGCGTAGGTCAGTTATTCAAATATTTATCTTAGTTTCGGTGTCGATGTTGATTCAATGTATTCAACCGAGACTGGTAAGATATGAATTCTGGATTTGGGTCAGGTTGATACTTCGTGTTCAATGATAATTTTATGTACGCATAAATCATTGAGTGTTAGTCTTTCTTATGTGACTCATATTGTAACGATTTGCATGTTATATTTTTGGATGCGAATGAACACGAAAGTGAAAAGCTAGAATGTGAATATGAATAAAATTTCAATTTGCATTCGAATTGGAGCAGCAATGCTAAGGAACCCTGGTGAATTATGAAATGAAAAGCGGTTTATATGTTTAAGTAGACTTAAGTCTTTTTATTATGATATGAAATATAATTGTTTGCAGATATTTTTACATAGAATAATAATTGTATATCGAAACAGCTTCACAAATAACTCCACCAAGAATTAATCCGAATCCAGCACATTTTAATAAGTTGTAGAGACAATGCTCTATTCTGCAATATTTCTTTGATGCAATCGGTGTGTCGTAGGGTCCACAGACGTCTTTTCCGTTGGCATAGAAACATTCTGGGGACAATCGTAAGTGTTCGCTCTCGACATCAGCAGGTGCGTTGAATGCATCCATGGTAACCGAACAGAAGTAACATCTGACCTGGTCTTTTATGTTTGTGTAAAAGAATCCACTACGTGCAAGCTTAAGTATTTTTCGTTCGTCAATATTTAGATTGGTGAACGTTTTGACTCGGTCATATTCTCGCTTTAAACACAACATCTTGAATGAATGTCGTTCACTTTAGAGCACGTCTTTTATATTTATCCAGGAATTATGATGAGAAGAAAAGCCGAGCCATTTAACAAAAACACGATCTCCTCTTCTTCTAATAATTTTCTCAACAAGGTATGCGTCAGGGTGTTTCACTCTAGTTAACTCAGGTTCATAGAACCCACCTTGTATCAAATTTCCTTGATAGTCTTCCAGTGAGTATGTTCGTGGTTGTGTTTTCTTTACCTCTTTTATTGTGAAAATTTCTGTAGACCAGTTTGGTGTGTAGCCTTTTTCAAATACGTGTTTATGTTTACTTATACGTACATGATCTCCAGCTTGAAATTTTTGTTTTGATGTTACTTTGACTTTTCTGTATAGTTTTGAAAGTAATTCAATCTCATTTGTGGCGTTTACATCCATAGGTCGCATCTTAATAACCCGATGTTTTGTCCTGTTGTACCGGCCAATTAATTTTTGGAGTAAGCTAACCCAATGATAATTTCCATTCATACTGAATTCTTTCCACATAATACCCTTTAGAGTTCTGTTGAAGCGCTCTACAATCGATGCTTTCAATGCACTAAATGTTGAATAGTGGTTAATTTCATACTTTTTCATAATATGTTGAAATCTTTTATTGAAAAATTCCTTTCCGTCATCTGTTTGCAGATTTCTGGGAATGCGCCTTTGTTCGAGAATTGTTTCCATTGCCTTCGTCACTTCATTAGAGCTTTTATTTTTGACTGGTAATGCCCAAGCGTACTTGGAAAAAGTGTCAATTATTGTAAGAAGAAATTTGTAGCCTCTATTCTCTGATGAGTATGCACTCATATCAACCAAATCCGCCTGCCATAAATCATCAATACCTCTGATAGTGACCCGACGTCGGTTAAAATTTTTACGAGCAGGTCTGTGTAACTCGTTGACAATTTGCCTTCTACTCATAACGATTAAATGTATAAATATAGGCTGTTTACTTGTTTTTATGTTAAAATCTGTGAAGATTTGCAAAAATGACGCACTTTATTCACCCCTTCACAATGATGGTTGCCGGTCCATCTGGATGTGGCAAGACGAGTTTTATAGAGGCACTTCTAAGAAACGACACTATGATACAGCCGCGGGTGAAGAAGGTTATTTGGTGTAATGCTGAAACTCAGGCTATTCCAACAAAAGTAGGGTTTAAAAATATCGAATACTTAAGTACGATGCCGGAAGAGTTTGTGAATAATGCAAATGAGCCAACACTTATTGTTTTGGACGATATGATGTTAAATGCGTTTTCAAGACAAGTTTGCGAACTTTTTACCAAAGGTTCACATCATAGGAATTTTTCGGTTATATTAGTAACACAAAATGTATTTCATCAGGGAAAATGTTGCCGTGACATATCATTGAACTGTAAATATCTGGTATGCTTCAAGAATCCACGTGATAAAAGTCAGTTTCATCATCTTGCTAAACAAATTTACCCTGAAAATAGCAAGGAGCTTGTGAGAATATATAAAGAAATCACTCAGGCGCCACACAGCTATTTATTAATAGACCTGACTCAGAACACAAATGATATACTACGATTCCGTACTGATTTATTTAACAAAAACTTTGTAACGTGTTATTGCTCGAAGGATAGTTTAAAGCAAGAGAATGGTGTCACGAATGAAGCGATTAAAGGACAACAAGCATATGTTATACGTGCTTAGACGTGCTCGACCGGGTTTGAGAAATGCTATACTTAAGAATGCCGATCCAGAGGTAATTAAAACACTTTGCGAAATCACATTGAATACGTTGAATGGTAACCACAGACCTCGTGGAAAGATATATAACCGTCTCTGTAAATATAAAAAGTGTATGCGCAAGTTAGTAGATGCTAAACGGTCAGTTCCGCGACAACGTAAAGTACTAATTCAACAAGGCGGGTTTCTACCAGTATTACTGGGCAGTGTACTTTCAGGGGTGATTGGTTCACTAATTGAGAAATATGTATAGGAACAGTAATCTGAATAAAATGCTACTTCTGTCTCCTGAAGTATATGCAAATTTGAAAGACACTATTGAAAGTTCTAATAACCAGAGTTTGTTCGATAAGGCTATGAATAAGATATTGAAAAGTGAAAAATTCAGCGATAAAGACAAATGGTATCATTATCGAAACGAACTTATAAAATTTTTAAACACACGTCGTAGAAGTAAAGGATTTCTAGAAAGAAAAACTCAAACGCCTTCTTCGAGCAAGCATGTACACAAAAAACAGAAAAGTTTGCGAGACAACACGACACAAACTAAATATGTTTTTAGAGATGAGAAACCTACGCAAACTACACCTGTACGAGTGGAAAAATTGTTTGAATCATTAGGTGAAATCACACCTCCAAGGAGTGTATTATCGGCTGCAGCAAAGCGTCGTCTATCGGCAAGTGGAATAGCCAAAAGTCTGAAGCCACCATCGATATTTAGAAAAACTTCAGCTGACAAAGATTATAGGATAATAACTGGTGATGACGGAATAACACAATACACAGTACCTGTTGATATGAGTCCTGATGAAGTAGAAGACGTTCTAGGGGAGATAGACAATCTTGATGATGAGGGGTCCAATGTCTTTAAAATGGAGAAAGAAGGTGAAGAAGATTCTGAAAGTATCACGGATGTGGAAATGCAAGAGCTGCCTAGTTACTCTATATTAAGGCCCTCTCGGTTCGATCCTAATCAATACACGTCTGATCAACCCGTCAGAAAACATCCTGTTCGACAGAGTGAGAGACTGAAAGAAAAAAAAGGGCGTAGCTCGAGTGTACCAGATCTGGCTTGGGAAAGAATTTGAAATGCCTGTAACAGTAACAGATGATGAATTCTACGTATGCCTTTTAAGCAATAGCTCTCTGAGCATTTACCCTGAAAACACATTATCATCTTTTGAGAATATTCTTCCTGCTTCTTGTAAGCTTGGTAGCGGTTGGCGTGTTGGAATAACAGAGATAATGTTGCCAAAACGAAAAAAAGGAGAGACAGTGTCAACCAGCAGTGTTTCTAAGCGTTCTAAATACAGTATCGGAGAAGAAGAAGCTAGTATGATGAAAAGAAGTCGACGATCAACTGCAGCAGAATCCAGCAAACCTGAAGTAACAGAATTAGTTGTAAAAATCATGCCTTTGAAAAAAAATCTTGTTCTCTTAAGATGGAGTGATGCTACTTTGCGGAGACTTTGTTATGAAAAAAACGATATCAATTTTTCAACATTCCTATCGTCATTTTTCTTGGTTATTAAACCTGACTTCTATAACTACTATTTGACATCAATTAAGGAACTGGTATTCAAACATATCGAAAAAGATCGAGATGAAGGAAGTATTCCCGACATCAGTGATTCTAAGAAGATTGGAGGTTTCTGCTTACATGTTTACCAAGGCGAGAAAATCGCCGAAAAAGTTTATTTAAACTCAAACAAAAAGTTTAACACACTTCAGGACTTTATTGATTATATAATTGGACAGATTCCGAGGTCGAAAAGAAATTATGTAGAGCTATTAAGAATGATTGACGAATACATATATCCTGCACATAGCTTAAGACGTGAGTGGGAAAGAAAAGCGGGGATCAAGCCTACCTCGCATACGTTTCATCTAAAAGACTATGGTGTAAAAATAAATGTGGAACTGCCAATACCTTCACCGATTAACATTACGGATTTTGTGTCACTTTTGCTGAGTGGAATAGAGTTTTCAGACGAAGATTTAAAAAAGAAAGCTGAAATTTCCGGTAGAACAGTGTACCAGGTACGAAAACAATTATTTTACAAAATTGGTCAATCAATTCGTCAATCCATAAGTGATGCCGCTAAAGAATCCGGTAGCGATTATTACCTGATGAATGGGCAAAAACTGAATCAGATACAATACTAAACATTCCATACAAAAGGAGTGATGGAACAACGGGTACAACACCAGTGCCGATTGAAGTGTCTAAAACTGAAAATATTGCTGGCCTATTCATTGATGCATTTTTAAAAACACCTGTTGATAAACGCGATCCAGATCTGATAGATGTCTCGATAAAAGAATCTTTCGATAAGTCCATATTTCTTGATAGTCTAAGTCGGTTGGAAAAAAACTTACATGAGCTTGATAAAAGAACACGTCGTGCTACGACATCCAAGACCGTTAGTGATTGTGAAAGCCCCAATTTAATTCACGTTTACACAGACATTATCAAACCTAGAATATTAGCTGATAAATTGGTGCGAAATCTTCGTACGATTCCTTTGCATGATTGCGACAGTATTTTCAGATTCAATCATGTAGAGTACTGTGCTGTGGAAAAAACTTTTTTCGAAAGCATTTCTATTAAAGTCACAGATCAACAAGGTGAACCAGTAGATTTTGAACCAAGTTTTATACCCACATACATAATGCTTCACTTCAAACGTCGGTAAGAAAAAGTATAAATATTCACATACATTGATGTAAGGGTTATAGTGTTAATATTCAATACCGATGTTAAGGACATGAACTCGCACTACACACGCTATTATTTGGTCCAGAGTGGTGGAAATTTATCAGATATTGGAGACCTCTATCGAGCCCCAATTATCTATCAGCGCGGTAGAGGTATAGGAAGTTTTTTCAGTGGTTTATTACGTTATCTAAAACCTTTGGCTGCGTCAGGTGTCAAAGCTATAAAACGACAAGCGGTCAAAACCGGTAAGGCTATTATACAGGAGGTTGGGAACAAACCTCTTAAAGAACTCTTAAGAGAACACGGACAAACTGCAGCACAGGAGTTAGCTCAGAAAGGTATAAACAAACTTTTTGATAAGATGGATGGAGCAGGTAATCGAATGGCTATAAAAAGAGCTAACCCGTTCACAACAATTCAATTCAAGTCTTCTCCTAAGCGACGTAAAGCTGGTAAATTGAAAAAAAGTGTAAAAAGAGCGTCACGTAAAAAGATTAAAAGGGTGAAAAGTAAACGAAAAGTTATCAAGAAGCGTGTGTTGGACATATTTGATAAGTAATTAACATGTCCTCCTACAAAGAATGCATGAAATCCGAATTGGACATTTTCTCCACATCACCGATTCAAAGCAATATTTTGAAAACCGAAGAAGTTGCATACAAGCCAATAGCTTCATTGGATAACTCATCTGTACTGGAATTCATCTCTCTCGGCCATGGTGATACGTATCGTGATTTATCCAGCATATATCTACGGCTCAAAGTGCAGATGGTTAAAATAAAGGATGGTAAAGAGATGTTATTCACAGGGACTGAAGTCATTAAGGATGCTGATGGTAAGGAAGTCGTGGCTGATCCAATCGGCGTCGCAAATAATTTGATGCATTCGCTTTTTAGGCAATGTACAGTTCAGTTGAATGGGAAGAATATAGCTCAAACAGACAACAACTACCAGTACAGGGCATACATTGAAAATCTATTGAATTACGGGAAAGATGCAGCAACAACACATCTCGAATCGGTTGGATGGTATCTTGACCAGGATGAAATGGAAATGATTGAAGGCGCTGGTCCAAAGTCTGAGAATAAAGGTTATCTTAGTAGATCAGCGCTATTAGAGAAAAGTAATGTCGTCGAGTTAATGGGGAAGATCCATAGCGACATATTTAACCAAGAAAAACTCTTGATTAATGGTGTGGATCTGCGTGTCATATTATCATTAGAGAAACCTGAATTCTACCTGTACTCGAAAGACGATAAATTCTCGCCTCGAATTAAAATACTAGAAGCAACAATGTACATGAATCACGTAAGCGTCAATCCCAATATTCTCCTGGCACATGAAACAGTACTGCAACGTTCAAATGCAGTATATCCGTACAAACGCGTCGAAGTGAAAACATACACGTTACCAACAAATACATTCACACTATCGCTGGACAATATAGTGGTTGGTCAATTACCGAACTTGCTCATTTTCGGGATGGTAGACAACGACGCCTATACCGGAAAACGTACTAAAAATCCATATAACTTCAAACACAATAACATCACGAGATTTAATTTGTCAGTTAATGGCGTACAAGTACCAAATCAACCTATAGAATTCGATTATTCAAAAGAAAAACCACTGAGCACCCGAGGGTACTTGAGCCTTTTCAAGGGTACTGGTATCAATTATTTCGATAAAGGCCATCAGATATCCAAACAATTCTTCGACAATGGTTGCTTTTTGCTAGCATTTGACTTGACAGCGGATAATTCATACGAATCAACTTGTGGCAGTTTATTGAATCAAGGTGTTGTGCGCATCGAGGGTAGATTCAAAGAGGCCTTAAAGAATAGTGTGACATGCATTGTATATGCAGAGTACGATACGAATATTGAAATCGATAAAAATCGAAACGTTTACTCGAGTCTATAAAAAGTATATAAAGAGGTTCAACACTTCTATATTTATTATTATTTATCTGAGCATTGGCTAGAGATAACTACAGTACCATGACTCATTGTCTAGTAAATACCGAGTATTTTTCAGAAGGGCACTTTACCTTCTTCAAAAAAATTGCGTTTGCAGGCTTTATTTCACCAGATAAAGTGTATACAAAGGAGATCGTTTACAAATATCCTACATCAGCAGCTAGCACTACAGATCATACTGGCGTGTCTGGAAACCATGAACTTAAACGTCTGGATGAGGATCTTATAAAAACCCTTGCAAAGTTTTCAACTATTTTCGTACATGGGGAGCCAACAAAGGAATTCCTTCAGAGCTACGTTACGCCTCGTACTAGGATCATCAACCTTGAAGCAATCACCTCTAAAGAACAGGAATGAACACGATCGAACTTGATAGCTCACTAAAGCGAAATCATGTTACTAGAAGATTTTTCAAGGGCGTTTTCCCGTGCGATCGCTTACCCCGTCAAATGAAGAAACCTGCTTGTATTATTGTGAATACAGATCCAGCTCATAAAAGTGGCACGCATTGGGTGGCCTTTTACATTCCTAGAAAAGGACCTATCGAGTACTTTGACTCTTTCGGTAAATATCCTACTAACAAGTACTTCAAAAAATTTCTTCGACACAATGGTAAAGTTTTCGTAAATAATAGGCAGAGGCTACAGAATGCGTTCTCAACCACATGCGGGCAGTATTGCGGTGTTTTTCTTTATTTTCGTTGCAGTGGCAGGAGCTTCAAAACATTTCTGAACCGGTTCTCCTCTACAGATTATAATTTCAATGATGGTGAAATAGTTGATCTATTCCGGAAAATTTATTTAAAGACCTCTTTGCAAAATGGTGGGGAGTACTTCAATCAGACCTGCAGACAGGAGGTCGGAGATATAAAAGCAGCGTGATCAAACCATCAAAACCATAATTGTGTCTTTTACAATTTAAAAGGATGTCGTCAGTTGCTGAAAAGTCCGCTAATAAGCAAACACAAACCTCTAAGCGAGTCGTCCGCGTTGTTCAGAAGAAGAAAAAAGTTGTGAAATCATCCCAAGTCGAACCTTCTAGCAACTTTGAGAACATCATATCAACCTGCAAGGAGAAGAAGTCAAGAACGAAAACGATTCCCAAATCACAAGTTCCGTGCAATGAAGACGCCTTACTGAACTACACTTACTACCTGGATGGCTGTCATAACCGTAGGGTCATACTCGGATTTGACCCGCAGACATTTCAGGCGAAGGTAATCTTTCACTACCATGGACGTTTCCCACTGGCAATTGACTACAGTCAATGGATTTCACTCTACAATTACCTCAAAGATTTGAAGACTTCAGCAGGCGATGAATATCCAGAAAATCAATTGGGTCTTTTAAAACGGTATCAGATTCCTGTAGGCAATGGCAACATAACACTCAAACATCTGGAGCTATTCAAACTGTTCGATATGATGGAATTTTTTAATATTGTCATGCACCACAACAATTTGGCCTCGGAATATGTGAAGGAATATTACGAGCAGTACTGTAATAGATGCAGGGAGAAGGATCTATTGAAGCTGGAAAATGAGGACTTTTTTATACCACCTCGTACATCTTATATGCATATTAATTATTCTAGGCTTTTTTATGAAATTCCAATACTGTGTAGCTGTAACCTTATTTTTAATGTAATGAAATAAATTGACGTAATAAGAAAAAACATGTTTGTATTTCAACAATATTTACTATTCATAAGATAATACATATAAAGATTTATACAGTTTTGCGCAGCACATCGTGTCCCCGGAAGTGCGTCATGCATTTTACAGATGGTCTTGAAATTCGGTATTCGGTATCTCCAGATGAACTATGTTTGCGGAAGGTAGATACCTCTTTAGAAATTTGACTTTTACATCACCTTTTACGTAGATCGTAGATTCGCTGAATGGTATTAGAATGTTTGGAAGATTGTTGTAGCTAACCTCACCGTCATCCCATCGCAACCCGTTAATGTTCTTTGCTTCGAATTTGTTCTGTCTTCGTGCCCTACCATCCAGCTCTTGGTAAGGATAGGGTGGAGAGAGGTAGTAAACTGTAGGTACAGTTGATTCGAAAGGTAGTACTGCCAGCTCTTTAGCAAAATATTGTCCATTGTTACCACACACGAATTGGATATCGAAAATGAATGTATTCATTCTGCCTGTAGGGAAGTAAAGTTTGAAATGAAATGAAAAATAGCTCTGTTTTTGATATTTATATAATTGTTTCTTAACTCAAATACAATTATTTCGGAACTAAAATGTAATTATGTATGTGTTGTTTCATCATTAACTCTTACACTTTTACAAAGTGTTCTCACACAAAAATTGATATTATGTTTTAATTAAGTATGTGTGCGACTGCTTTAAGGTTTTAAACATTAAAAGTCTAAGTGTATCTTATATTTTATGTAACTTAAAAATAACAAAATTTTACACAATCGCTTGCACGTAGTGGATTCTTTTACACAAACATAAAAGACCAGGTCAGATGTTACTTCTGTTCGGTTACCATGGATGCATTCAACGCACCTGCTGATGTCGAGAGCGAACACTTACGATTGTCCCCAGAATGTTTCTATGCCAACGGAAAAGACGTCTGTGGACCCTACGACACACCGATTGCATCAAAGAAATATTGCAGAATAGAGCATTGTCTCTACAACTTATTAAAATGTGCTGGATTCGGATTAATTCTTGGTGGAGTTATTTGTGAAGCTGTTTCGATATACAATTATTATTCTATGTAAAAATATCTGCAAACAATTATATTTCATATCATAATAAAAAGACTTAAGTCTACTTAAACATATAAACCGCTTTTCATTTCATAATTCACCAGGGTTCCTTAGCATTGCTGCTCCAATTCGAATGCAAATTGAAATTTTATTCATATTCACATTCTAGCTTTTCACTTTCGTGTTCATTCGCATCCAAAAATATAACATGCAAATCGTTACAATATGAGTCACATAAGAAAGACTAACACTCAATGATTTATGCGTACATAAAATTATCATTGAACACGAAGTATCAACCTGACCCAAATCCAGAATTCATATCTTACCAGTCTCGGTTGAATACATTGAATCAACATCGACACCGAAACTAAGATAAATATTTGAATAACTGACCTACGCTACGTCACATCAACACAACATATACAAAGCAAAACAATACATACCGGTTCAGATAGATTGCTTACCGGTTTCAAGTCAAAACTTAACAGCTCACCCGGCTTCTTACTTACAAATAGTGTAAAAAACATAACCACGGTACCAGGAAACAAGATTCCTGTCATATGGGGCCAAGGCGCCAAAAATCAAGATTGCTGGCACATGGTACAGCTTGTTTACAAACAATCTGCATCGTATCCAAAATGACACCGGCTTCAATCCCACGAATAAAATTATCAGATCTGCATCGACTCCAAATAGTATAAAAAACATATACGCCACATGGTCCATTTATTTACAAAACCAAAGAATGCCGGCTCCAGACCATAAAAAACAAGGTGGATTCATCAATTTAAAATTTGTAAAAAATTCTGCGTAATAATTATACAAAATACTGATTTAAAATATTGATTATGAAATTGTTGAAATAAACGAAAAATCAAAATAAAAACTATTTACGAAAACTGTAAAAAACAAAAAAAAGCAACATTTGTATTTTCATTCATATTAAGAGCTGTTTCGATGTACAATTATTTTAAATAAACAAGCAAAACAAAAATATCAAACAACAATTGTATTTTCATTCATATTCAAATAAAATATTACACTTTTACATACAATTCCTTTTTCATTCACACTTGTACTTACTAACATTAATGACCTTAATTCACATGCGAAACGAAAACGACACACCGATTGCATCAAAGAAATATTGCAGAATAGAGCATTGTCTCTACAACTTATTAAAATGTGCTGGATTCGGATTAATTCTTGGTGGAGTTATTTGTGAAGCTGTTTCGATGTACAATTATTTTAAATAAACAAGCAAAACAAAAATATCAAACAACAATTGTATTTTCATTCATATTCAAATAAAATATTACACTTTTACATACAATTCCTTTTTCATTCACACTTGTACTTACTAACATTAATGACCTTAATTCACATACGAAACGAAGTTATTTTCAACCGCTTTCCTCTTCCATACACATTCACTCATTCAATTTATACCCACATAAATAATCAGTGAAAAAATTATCACAATTCATGTCTTAACGGTCTCGTTCGAATACATCTCACCGGTATAAAATACAATCTTCCGAAAACGCGAATCATCATCATCATCATGATCTTATAAGAAAAACAAAAGACAGAAATATTCGTAAACTCGTCTTCATCTGACCTACCTCACATACACGTGCTCAGGCAGACTTGCTCTACCAGCCGGCAAAAAACAAAACAAAGCACTACCAAACAAACAAACTCTTGGAACTGGCGATGATTTGTTTACATTGCACCAGTCTGCCTACTCACTCCTACATCCAAGATGCAAAAACGTCGTCATAGAGAGACTGGTATTCATGGTAACTGAATTCTCGCCCTGTAACACACAAAACAGCAGCAAATACCGGCAAAAAATGATGGTGTGTTGGGTAGGTGTTTTGGGTAGAGTGAGATGTAACCAGACAGACAATACATTTCTTTCGGAAAATGTTGGAGATCTGCAAACACAAGCCATCTCCTTCAACTTTACGCCTTAACAATTCTACCAAAAACCAAACAGTATAATGCATTCGGCAAAGGTGGCTCTATCATTTGCTCACATGCTATCCCTTACTCGTATAATGCTTTTAAGATACGAAGGTCCCACCCTTACTACTGACCATCTCGGCGGCACTGCTGGCGACTGCCTAAGCCCCGAGAGCTGGCCATCATCCATCTCGGCACGTGCTGAGTACGGGTTCCGGGAGCTGGCCATCGACCATCTCGGTCCCGTACAGGCAGTCGCCATGGCCATTTTTACAACCGCGACCGATGGCGGCAGCCACTAGCTCCGAGATCTGGCCATCGACCATCTCGGCAGCGCTACTGGCGACTGCCTAAGCCCCGAGAGCTGGCCATCGTCCATCTCGGCACGCGCTGAATACGGGTCCCAAGAGCTGGCCATCGTCCATCTTGGTCCCGTACAGGCAGTCGCCAAGGCTAATAAACCACGCTACTCCGCCTCCTCGACCTCAGCGTCATCCTGACACTTGGGGGGGAGTAGTGTGGGAACACATAATAACACAATTCCAATTCCACAAACACCTTACACTTCAATACACATCAAAATTAAAGTAGGCTAAGAAAGTTTTCTTTTTAAATGTATTTAGAATGTAAGTTTAGTAAGTATTCTACTCTTTAACCTAAAACATCAAATAAATATATCTTTTTATAAATACATTTTTTCTTTTTTATTTTTAGAAGCAAATATGAATAGCTTCTAAATATATATATATATATATATATTTATGAATATATATATATATATATATATATATATATATATATATGTATGTATATATATATATATATATATATATATATATATATATATATATCTATATATTTATATATATATATATATATATATATATATATATATATATATATATATATATATATATATATATATATATATATATATATATATATATATATATATATATATATATCTGGAGAAACAGGCAAAAGGGCATCCGTTGTTGATTTAGCACTCGCTAAAATGCTACCTAATATTTGGGATCCAAAACAAAATCGAAGATTATTGATTTCAAGAATTATGAGGTTTATTTGACTGTGATGATATAGTATGCACTGTGTGCTGGTGTCTGATGAGAATCAGTGCTTGCTTTCGAAACTACTTTGTCAAATAAAAATATTCAAGTTAAAAAAAAAAAAAATTTCAATTTTAATCATCCCGCAAAAACAATTCCAATTTGATTCTGCTTTCGGAGGCTTATTCCGCAAAACGATCGAGTTTCCCGTATCAATTATTCTCTGCTTTGATAAGCTTTCGAGACGATATACGTTGTCTATGCGATTATAGACAAGAAGGGAACCGTGATCACAAATCAATAACCTTTATGAGTAAATTATTTCCATGGATATAAGTCGGAGATGTTAAAATTTGTCACAACCAGCGTAAATAAAAATTAATGATTTCCAACTGCAAGTGGTCACACCAGTCAAGTATGCACTGTGTGCTGGTGTCTGATGAGAATCAGTGCATGCTTTCGAAACCACTTTGTCAAATAAAAATTTTCAAGTTAAAAAAAAAAAAAATTTTCAATTTTAATCATCCCGCAAAAACAATTCCAATTATATATATATATATATATATATATATATATATATATATATATATATATATATATATATATATATATATATATATATATATATATATATATATATATATATATATTTGGGAAGTAAGTAGGTACAGTCGCAGGATGTGAACAGGAAAAGTGCTAGTGATAATGTTTGAAAATATATGTAAAATTGTATGTAAAATTTATACACATTCATATGTGTTGTAAATGTATGTAAAATTTATGCACATTCATATGTGTTTATAGCAAATATTAAATGGAGTATTTACTTAACAATGTAATGTTGCAGGTTTCCCCGAGAATCGAAAAGAAGAACATTGTGGATGAGATCCATTGGGATTGATGAGCCCCATTTACGAAAGAGAAGCGTAATATATTCCGAGCATTTTATGCAAAAAGATATTGTCCGCCTGCCTAGAAGTACCCAACTCACGGATAATGCGTTTCCAACTTTAAATATAGCAAGCGTAAGTGCTATCACGGTAATTGCTATCAAATTATTATTATTATTTGTTTAGTGGATTAAAACCAACATTTTGTATTTTTTACAGGCTGACAATCAGACCTTTATGGAAGGCGTAGAAAGCATTGAAATAACGAGTACAAGTACAATAACGGTAATTGGTTTTAAATTATTATATTTATTATCTTTGTAGCTTCAAACTTACATTTTTTTGCAGGCGGGTAATGAAAATGTAATGCAAGGGGTGGAAAGTATAACTGCACCAGTCTTCACTGGAGAGGATTTATACTCATTTGAAGACAATGTGAGTAAAATGCATAATTGTTTCGGTACTTAATTTAATATTTTAAGTTGCAATGATGGTATACACTTACCATTATTTGTGCCTTACGTGAATCATTTTTAGTGTAAAAAAGCTTATTTCACGATTCACAGTTTGGTTATCAAGTTAAGCAGTTTGCTGCTGACAAGTGTATTTTTACATATTTTTGGCGGGAATATTCCTTAAGATGGTTAAATCCGTTGTCAGATATTAAATTTTTGCTTTTCCCGCAATTGCATCAAGTTTGCTGAGAAAATTCGCAAATGTTACTGCATTTTTATTTAATGCTTCGCTTGTTTAATTGATGCTTTGAAAATTTTTAGAGTATTTAAGCGGAAGATGTTTGATGATTAATGGTGTATTTGTATTTTTGAGGCTGATTGTTTGTTTTTGGGGATGTTTTTTTGTTTGCTTGTTTCTCTTCAGAGCGTTGTCTTCTTGTGTTTTTGTTTGTGGTTGTGAGTTATTCTTCCGTTTTTGATCCTTCTCATCCTTTAGTGGTAGCAGGGGCAAAAGAAAGAATGATAATCAAGCAAACAAACAAAAAACAAACACACAACCACAAAAATATGAAGACACTAGTCATACACCTATTGGTAACAACTATGGGGGACACGTAGTCGAGTTGAATCGACAATTTTTCTATTGTTGTGAAGGATTGTTATTGGCAATCATAAATGTATGAATGTTTAATAATTGATTTATATCTCCAGATATTTCTCAATATTTAAACTATGATTTTAATGGTTTTCTATTATAAATCGAAAGAATACGTACACAGTTATTAATATATTTGTTCAATAGATTTTTAACTCCCAGAAAGTAATATTACGATATTTGTTATTTCTTCTGAGTTACATACATTCTTTATTTTTTCAAACTATTATGCCAAATTTTTTAAATTGATTTTTTGAAACCGCTGATGAAGCATAACTTGCAGGATCAGAATTTACATTGGTAAACAACCTGTACTTTTAATTATATTCTATTAATTTTCTGAAAGTTTTTATGCTTTGAGGATTTACAGTTATTTGATCTTTATAAATTATATATATGTATGTATGTATATATATATATATATATATATATATATATATATATATATATATATATATATATATATATGTGTATATATATATATATATATATATATATATATATATATATATATATATATAAATATATATATATATATATATATATATATATATATATATATATATATATATATATATATATATATATATATATATATATATATATATTTAAACTAAACAAACAGTAAAAGTATCGTGAAATATATTATTTTTCACGATTTGAACAACCAAACACGAACATACAAAAATAAACCGGTCAAATACTGAATTATAAAACAATTTCACTTAAAGCACAAGAAAATGCCCCCAGCGATATGTTATTTATGCCACCCCGATGTTTTCCCTTTAATCCGCCATTTGCTACCACGACCAGTGCTGCCAGATCAGGGATTTTAACCCTAGATTTAGGGATATTTTAAACACTTCAGGGGGTAAACAGGGATAAAAAATATTCAGGGTTTTGTTTAGGGTATTCTGAAAGGTGGTAATGCATTTTTTCGGAACAGGTATTTCAATAAATAATAATCTCGAAATATTTCATAGTAAGTAATTAACCGGTGAAATATGCCAAAGGCGCTGAACAAGACAACGTACGTGCAAAAGTATGTACAGACTTGGGAACAAGAATCAATCTTCGAAGGTAATTTATTTATCTAGATTAGGTTCAAATTTAAGCCCTGTAATCATGGCCTTCATATAAAAGGCCTATCGCAAAAGCAATTAACGTACAAGATGGCGGACCTAAGCTACTTTACCCAACCAGTCCGCACAGTGCTGATTTTTTATGGTTATTAAGAAATTCACGAGATCCACCTACAGGAGATATGAGGAAACTCATATGTCATACTAGTCAATGTTTTTTTGGGATCTTTCACAAGCAATTTAGATATAAAAAGTCTATAATATCAGACCTCAATTCATCGGGACACTTATCCGAAACATCGTTTGCATAGAAGAATTTGCACATTATCAAAATTTGATGATTTTTAAAGTGGAATAAATCCTACCAACCACAAACGGCAATTGTTTACAATTCACATTGCCGAGAGTAGGTGGCAGGTATTCCAAATTGCAAAGTTCTCGCGTATACAGCACAAATAAACACATCACTTTCACGACACTTATCCGAAATTTCTTTTACGCGACAAAAACTTGGAAATCAGTCTCCGGATAATAGGAAAATAGACTCTATTCGCTGATTCAAACGAGCGGCACCATTCACATTACTAATTGTCAGAGAAATGTCAAACAATTGTCATTGTGCAATTCCCAATAAATCTTAATAACGAGAGGACTACACCATTTTAAAAAGTAGCTTAATACCTGTCAGATTGCAAGTCGCGATAGGCCTTTTATATGAAGGCCATGCTGTAATGTATTCGACGCAAAACGAAACGAAGTGTCAAATCAAATACAAAATCAGCCTGGGGCGGAATTTCATTTCGTTTCGTTTTGCTCGTCATTAAGCCCTGAAATGTATTCGACGCGAAACGAAACGAAGTGTCAAATCCCATACAAAATCAGCCTGGCGCGGAATTTCGTTTCGTTTGGTTTTGCTCGTCAGTAATGTGTTCGAAGACGTATAACTGTCTTCGAAGACAACGCAGTGACTCGCTCTGAGATGGCGCTGCACTATGTATAAGTTAAATTTCGCGGCCATTTAATGACCCAGGTACCTTAAATTGATGCGAAAAATGTGACAGCTCATAGTTTCATTCGAGTTTGCGGATATTTTATTGAAAAATGAGTAAAAATGGATGGATAAACAGCGCATTCCTGCAAAAATAGTTTTTGTTTTGCCGATTATATCATTTTTGATGCCGGTTAGTTGAATTTATATGCACCGAATTCAAATGTAATGCACTTGTTAAACCGGTGTCGGGGTGCAGAACTTTATTTCGTTCAATTCCGCACAGACGTTTTCGCTGCATTTCGTTCGCCGAATACATTACTAGGCTTTAATGTGTTCGAAAACGAATAACTACCTTCAAAGACAACGCAGTGACTCGCTCTGAGATGGCGCTGCACTATATATAAGTTAAATTTCGCGGCCATTAAACGACCCATGTACCTTAAATGGGTGCGAAAAATTTGACAGTTGATAATTTCATTCGAGTTTGTGAATGTTTTATTGAAAAATGGATGGGCGAGAGATGGATGGGCGCATCCTTGCATTAGTAGTTTTTATTTTGCTGATATTACCATATTTGATGCCGGTTAGTTAAATTTATATGCAACGAATTCAAATGCAAAACACTTGTTAAATGTCATCAATGGCAATTTATACTGCCCCTGGTGTCGGGGCGCCGAACTTTATTTCGGTTGATTCTGTATAGACGTTTTCCCTCTATTTCGTTTCGTTGAACACATTACTAGGCTTAAACCTAGACAGCACAGTTATTAAATAACATCATTTTTGTTGTACACGGGGATGGGGTTTAATGGGATTTTCGACTACTGTGTACATAACAGGTTGGTTAAAACCGTACCCGATAGGGACTCAACGAAAGCTTTCTGTGTGTATTGCAAGTCAATACTTAGTGCTCATAAAAAAGGATTAATCTTCCATGGAATTACGAATAAGCACAAACAATTTGCGAGCAATCGGGTGCAGGATCTGAAATTACCAAAAATTGATCAGTTTGCTAAAGTCACTTTGCCTCAAAATAGCTGAGATAAAAATTGCTGCGTATGTCGCCGAACATTCATCAGTAAAAACCGTCGATTATCTGTCCCTCGTCATAAAGATCCTAGATGAACAATAACGTTGAGTCGCTTGACACTGTCTTCGGGTTCGGTGAATTTTAAAGCAACATTTGTCAACATGAAAAAAAAAAAACAATTTATTCTTCGTACTACTGAATCCTTTTTCTACAAGTATTTCAAACATACAATTGTTTCACACTGACATACAAATTTTTCTTCAACCGTCATCATTTTTTTTCTGAACTAAAAGCCTGCTAAGGAAACGGCGCATGTCTAAATTTACAAGTTTTTAACATGAAGTTGGCTTGAAATACTGATACAGTTATTTGTTGTGCTCGAACACTAGATGAAGAATCTCCAGTGTTGCAGGACATTAAGCTGCATCGTACAAAATGCTCTTCACTGATTTAAAACATTCTTTCGCCGTGCATTTTAGAAGAGTTAATAGATGACGTGGGTAATAAACATTACTCTTTGATAATCGATGAGTCAACCACCATCGATACAAAGAAGGTACTTTGCATAATGATAAGGTAATACAGTGAAACCAAAAAGAAGATCGTAACGTCATTTTATCGTCTCATCGAGTTAGAAGTAGGAACGTCCGATGCTATTGCAGCTGCGATATTAAAGCAATTAGAGATGGATAGTCTAAAGGCTGAAAAACTCTTAGTTCTAGGTGTTGACGGTGCGAGTGTTACGTTGGTTAAAATCACTCGGTGACGACGATATTACGGAACATTAACCCCGAACTCGTGGTAATCAAATGTATCTGTCATTCGCTACATCTTGCTGCTGAAGAAGCTTGTAAAGTTCTTCCGAAGCACTTGGATTTCATGGTTCACGAGACCCACGGTTGGTTTTGTCATAGCACAAAACGACAAATCGAGTATGCGAAAATCTACAAGATTATATCGGATAAATTACCAAAAAAAAATCGTCAAACTCTCCAATACGCGTTGGCTAGTACGCCTGCAGGCTGTTGATACAATTCTGAAGCAATGGGACAAGCTAAAACTGCATTTTGAGATCGCGGGCAGTAACAAACACAAAGAGCGTTGCTACGTAGCGTGTCAATTATACGGGATGTATGCAGCTCAGAAAAATAGATTACACATGACGTTCCTTAGGAACACGCTGAAAGGAGTTGTGGGACTCAATAAGTTGTTCCAGTCAAACTCTGTCGATCCCGTCAAACTTTTTGAAGATTTGAAGAATGTTATTTACTCGATACTTCAAACGCTCGTTGTGCCTTCACAACTAGAAATACCATCTGGCTGATTTTGACTTTAAGCAGTACTGTATGCCTTTTAACTGCGTCAACTTCGGGTACGAGTTTTACAAATTGTCTGCGGCCGTAAAACCCGAACTTGTCGTTCAAATCAAAGAAAGATGTCGAGAATTCATGGTCGTTTTGTGTTCTGCGTTGCAAGCTAGGGTACCGGAAAATATTAAAATTTTGAACAAAATCACTGTTTTTTCACCTCAAGCAGCTACTTCTCAAGTAAAATCCGACATCACAGAGATTGCCGTGCAATTCGAAAAAAGCTTTTGTACTGATATCGATTTGACGCTAAAAGAGTGGCATCTACTTCACGGAGCTGAAGTCAGAGATTGCAGCAACACGGAAAAATTTTGGGTGGAAGTGAACGATATCAAAGACGCAGGAGGAAGTAAACGATTCGGAAACATTTCAAGACTTGTGCTGGGGCTGCTAAGTCTACCATTTTCTAACGCTGCTGTTGAACGCGCGTTTTCGATAGTCAACATTGTAACAGATAAACTGCGTAATTCTATGTCGATAACGATGGTAGAGGCCATTATGCACGTCCGCTGCACCATCAACGTCGAATGTTTTAACTTCAACCCTACCGCTGCTATGCTAAACCGTTTCAATTCTGAAAACGTGTATAGCCAGGCAAATGAAAACGATGCTGAAGTCCTTGACATTTTTTCTAATGAATAAGATCGGTCATTTTTCTAAGATTTCGTATTCCTAGTTCGTAAGTTTCAATAACATATATATTTACATGCAAATGAAAGATTACCATGTGCAATAAATGCAATACTTGTTCCTTATCATATAAATGTTTTTATTGCGATTATTTAATGAATCTTTCAATCCTTATTCCTTTGGCTCAAGTTAAAGAAACGGGGCCGTGAAATGACGCGTCATGTGATCGTGAAAAGGCCGTCAAGCGAAGCGTTGTTTACAAAAAATACTTCGAAAAGTGAATAAAAAAAATTACGTCAATTGATTGCGGAATGCGGTTCGTTGGCCTCCCATGGTACTGTATAAGTGTCTCTCTCGTGACTCCGTCGATAACAAACCTTTCGGGACTATTTTTTTCTGAGTGAAAGCTTGACGCACCCAGGAAAAAATCAGTCCCGAAAGATTGGGATGAGTAGGAAAAGCTTCACCTCACCTTAAAAAAGGTTACCTCATGTGACGGCAGTCTTACACATATAAAAATTTACATTTTAATAACCTGGTTTTTGAGAATGCCGAAAAATTTCCAGGAAATGACGTAACTATGGCTACTTAGGGTAATTTTAGGGATAAATAGGAATTTTCTAGGGGTAAGCCGCAGCGCCCATCTGGCAGCACTGACCACGACCGATGTTCATTAAATTGTCAAACTTGGTGAACATCATCACGTGTTGAATCGGCCGGCATGGCGGGCCGAGATTCTTGTTTGATTTTAAAGAGCACCTTGCCACTTTTTGAGAAATAAACTACATTTATTCAATTATTACGCCACAGAGAACACTTATACAGTGGCTCACAGCTTATTTGATACACTGACTATTTAAAAATGCAAATCACTGTAACTTTGAAATAAAGAACGCTATCCAGAAAATTTAAACGTATTTGACTAGATGCATGTTCAACAAATACAATGCAAACAAAAAATGTTCCAATAATATTCCTCGGCGTCCGGTAATAGAGAAATACCACAGGCGCAGAAAAATTGCAGCTCACAGCTTATTTGATACAGACACTTCAATGCGAATAAACTTCTATTTGTCGCGCCGTTAATTTGTCTTGTTTTTGTTTCTTGAATTTCTGATTGTGTTTAGACATTGGCTTAAGTCATTTTTAGCAAGATCTTGTAAGCTGAAGTGCCAAAATGAGCCAACATTGTAAAATGGGTCATCGCACCACAATTGAACAGCGCGAATTACCATTTTAAAAAAGGACAAAGTGTTCGACAAATTACTGAAAGAGTGAATTTGAGTGTCTCTACAGTGCAGCACATAATTGAGCGCTTCGTACACGAAAATCGGGTAGAAAATAAGAGGAGAAATGCGCCAAACAATATTTTCACCGTATACGACGAACGATACATTGTAAGGAAAGTGAAAGCAAATACAAAGATTTCCGCTCCAAAATTGGTTACTGAGGTTCATCGTGAATTAGGTAAGTCATGTAGTGCAGAAACCGTCCGACGAGTGCTTCGCGACCATGATTTCAACGGGCGAGTAGCTCGTAGGAAGCCATTAATTTCCAAAAAAAAAATACAATAAGCCGATTTGCCTTTGCCAAAGAGCATGTGGGAAAGCCATCCGCGTACTGGAATACGGTTATTTTTGCGGACGAGTCCAAGTTTAACATTTTTGGCTCCGACGGAATGTCACATGTCTGGCGCAAGGCAAACACTGAGCTAAACAAGGAGAACCTCAAGGCTACTGTGAAGCATGGTGGTGGCAATGTGATGGTTTGGGCATGCATGTCCGCAGCCGGAGTCAGAAATTCAAAGTTTATTGAGGAAACAATGGACCAAACAAAGTACCTTGATGTACTCAAACACAATTTGCTGCAAAGCACTAAAAAACTGGTTGTTAGCAACCAATTTCGGTTGTACTAAGACAATGATCCAAAGCACAAGTCGGGAATTGTGCAGTCCTGGCCAATTTAGGATTGCCCTCATTTGATGTCTCCACCGGCACAGTCACCAGATATGAACGTCATTGAGAATCTGTGGACTTTGTTGGATAATAACATTAGAAAACACAAAATTTCTAATAAACAAGACCTGAAGAAAGCACTGCTAGAGGAATGGGAAAAAATTACTCCTGACAAAAAACTCTTTGACTCAATGCCGAATAGGCTCCTGGCTCTGCTTAAGGCTAAGGGCTATCATACGAAGTATTGAAATCAACTTAAAACCTCATAATTCACAACAATTTTAATGTTTAATCAAACTGTATCAAATAAGCTGTGACATGAAATTTGTTATTACGTTTTTTTTAAGATGTAAAACAGCAACTTTATAACAAATATAAAATTGTTTAATAAACAACAAACATTTTTCTTCAAAATTGTGTTCAAATTTTTCTGATATTGCTATTACGTTTTGAGTTATTGCAACTTAATTTCTTAAAGAAGCACTGTATCAAATAAGCTGTGAGCCACTGTATATATACTTACCTTTAGAAAGATACACCGAACGCACGAGAACGAACTCTGTTTTGGCATTGTGGCACTGAACACTTCATTTTTTACCGAATTTAAGTACTTTAAAACAATGTCACTAGCAATATTGCTGTTCAAATCCTGCGAATGTACCTACTCACATCCGAAACGCACTTTGATTCGCAAAAAACTCTTTGCATTAACGATAATTCATTAAATTTCCGACGTGTTTTCAAAGCATATACAGTGGCTCAATAAAGAAGTCGGACACATACCTACTTATATTTCAAAAAGGAATAAACTGCCCAAGAATGCACTTCAGACAAAAACTAAATATATTTTTTGTAACTGGGTATCATTTATTTATGAAAAATAATAACATTGAAAACGTAACTCAATTTCATGATTATATAAAACTTTAAAAATAAAAATGTGTATAAAATTCATGCCAAAAAAGAACTCGGACGCTTAATTCTTTATAAAGTTTAAAATATTATTATAGGTTTCTAATATTTGGTTGGCAATCCATTATTTTTCCTTATGGCTGTTAGTCTTGCTGGCATGGACTCTACAAGTTTTTTGCAAAGGGTAGGATCAATTTTGGCCCATTCGGTTTGAAGTGCTGACTCCAATTGTTGCTTGTTCCTAATAGTATGATTTTTTAACTGGTTCTCCAAATATGCCCATAAATGTTCGATAACATTTATATCGGGGGATTGTGGAGGTGTTTCCAACACATGCGGACAGTTATACAGCAGCCATAATCGAACATTGAGCGCTTTGTGCTTTGGATCGTTATCCTGGTAATATTAGAAATTCTCTTTTATTCCCAAATTGTTAGCACTCTGCACCAAATTTTCTTTTAAAATGTTCAAATACTTTGTTTGGTCCATTATTCCGTTGATTACACAAAGATTACCTGGGCCAGCTGCGGACATGCATCCCCAGACTATCACTGAGCCACCTCCATGTTTCACAGTAGACTGTAGATTGCGCTCTTGGAGCTCTTGGTTAGGTTTTCGCCACACATAACATTGTCCATCGGACCGAAATATATTAAATTTACTTTCATCTGCGAATAACACAGTAGACCAAAACGAAAAGTCTTTGTTTTTGTAGCTATTCGCGAATTTGAGTCTCTTTTTTCGATTGCACTTGCTCACAAACGGTTTTTTACGGGCTACTCTCCCGTGTAAATTTCTTCGTCTCAAAACTAGCCTTATAGTTTCGGGGTTTACATTTTTCTTAAGATATTCCGATATTTGTTTGGCTAGTTTAGGAGCACTTAATTTCGGGTTTTTATAAATATTTTGTACAATCCACCGTTCAGCTGACTTTGAAAGTACTCTAGGTCTACCACTTTTTTGTTTATTTTCCACTGATTTTGAAGATTTAAAACGTTTTATAATGTCATGAACTGTAGAATGTGCCCTATTTACGATTTTCGCAATATCACGGACCGATTTCCCTTCTTTATAATATTTTATAACAAGTTGTCTTGCTGCTAAAGAACTTTGGCCACGTTGCCTTCCCATTTTCAATTTTAAGTTCACAATTTCACACAAATAACAAATTCAGGCCTTTAACTTGATTCAGTTGAATGTGCAAAGCTGTAAAGCCAGGTTTACATTTGCAAGTACTTTCATGAAAGTCACTTTCATGCATCTCTACTTTCACGTAAGTAACGTTTACATTATGCAAGTTCTGTTATGCAAGTAACTTTCGCAAGTTACTGCAAAAGTGAATATTTTAAGCACTTTCGCTGTTATGAAATGCATTATTTCATTATGAAGTGTTTACATCTTGAGCTGCGAGATTTGCAAGTGCTAGTGATACGAAAAATGGCTCCCAGAAAAATATTTAAAAAAGGATCTATTTTATTACAAAACAAGTTAATATATTAAATGATGTGGATATTAGAAAAGAAAAGGAAAAATAAAAGAAGGGTTTGGGTGAGAGATTTTCTTTCGAAAAGAAATGAAAAAGGTTTTACGAAACTAATAAAAGAAGAGCTAATAAATAAAGACAGAAAAACTTTTAAAAACCATTTTCGGTTGAATGAAAAACAGTTTGATGAATTATTTTTTAAAATTAAAGATAAAATTGCAAAGAGAGATACTTTTTTAAGTGAAGCTATTCCTGCGACAACAAAGTTGGAAATAATTTCACGATATTTGGCTTCTGGTGATTCCTTTGGTACTTTAGAACAAATGTATCGTGTGTCAAAAAGTACGATTTCGCTATTTGTAATGGATGTTTGCGATGCTATTTATGAAGGATTGAAAACATATTTGAAGGTGAGTACAAATAGTAATTTAGTACTAACCATTTCAATTTAATAATGCTTTATTTCTGATATGAATTATTACAAAATGTTTGAAATTAAATTGTCTTCTTTAACGAAAAAAATTATAGACAATTCTGAAAAGCTTGAGAAAGTATATCATTTTGGTGCATAAGGACAACATTTTCGTTCCCAGTTTGCTGTTCAGTACTATCCGTAAGAGAAGTATATGATGGATACGATGAAGTGAAACTGAAAGGTGTTGATGTATGAGACCGCAACAGCGCTTGTGAACGTTGCATTTCCATATTTTTTTCTTTTTCATAATCAATTCTTTCTCTTAAAAGCAAATCCTGTATTTTTATTTGCATATTCAATGCTCTTTCTAATGACAGTTTTCTCAGTTGACTAGCCACATTATTTGCAAAGTGATCAAATTCATCTTCGCCATCCTTTTCTTTACGCTTTAATTCTTCCAGGGGATGTGAATTCTTCGAAAGAGTCAATTTCTCTTTTTCTCTTATATTGAGAATTGGTTGACCTTTTCTTTTTATTTTCCCCCTGATTTACGTTAGTTCCATTGAGTACAGCTTGTTCGTTATTGCAATTTTCTTCAAAATATGTATCATTTGTCTCCTCATCAGCTGCTGCATGCTCTCCAATATGTTTATCGTTATTTGTATCTTCATACCTTGCTGCATGTTTTTCATTAAGCATACATAACATTCATTTCAAGCATACATAAAAAAGAATACTGGTATTAATAAGAAATAAAGTACAAACATAATTTTAGGTTCCAAACACTACTGCAAAATGGAAAGAAATTTAAAATGAAAAAGAAATTCAAAATGGGTTTAAAAACAGATGAAATTTTCCCAATTGTTGTGGAGCTGTTGACGGAAAACACATAAGAATATTATGTCCACCCAATTCTGGCAGCAATTACTACAACTATAAAGGATATTTCAGCACAGTTTTATTCGCTGTCGTTGATAGCAATTACAGATTTATATTCCTTGATATTGGTAAAAATGGTAGAGTAAATGACAGTCTTATATTTAGCAATTCTACCTTAAAAAATGCCATAGAAAATAGTAGCATAAATTTTCCTGATAACGGGTTTCTCATAGGAGATGACATTTTTCCTTTGAAAACTTATTTACTGAAACAATTTCCAGCAACCTCACTTCACAATTATTTAAGAACAGAACATTCACAAACATATACACCAATACAATGTTTAGATTTCGAAGATATTGACAGTGGGATAATTAAAGAAGGGACTTGGAGAGCAGAAATTTCAAGTTCACAAAATCTTCTCCCACTTATGAGACCTTTATCAGGAAATCGTGCATCTTGTGCTGCATCACAAAGGCGGAAAAAATATGCAGAATATTTTATGACAAAGGGATCTGTTTCATGGCAATGGAAACATGTAAAAAGTAACAACAATATCTAATAACTTCTAATTTTGCATTATTAGATCTGGTCTCCAAATAAATGTATTTATAAATAAATAGTTTCTTTACTTACCGATAAGTTAGAAAATCCTTCCCGACAAACAACGTTTTTTAAGAAAGAGTGGGCAATATCGTACCAAGGCAGTTTACTTTTATAGCAATCATCCAATCCGTTTCCGCTTTTTTTCGACTTTTCTACTCTATGTTTTTCCTGGATAAATGTATTTCTAATGGAACGAATCTTGTTCAAAACATCGCTTTTTGTAAAGCTTTTTTTCCCCATTTCTCTTGCGATATATTCACAAGCAAGTTGTTTGTCTCGTTTGTTTTTATAATCCTGATGAAAATAATCCCAAAGACAATCACATTTTTGGTATAATTCTACGAATTTGTTAGTTTCATCTTCAGAAAATTTAATTTTTCCCTTTTTTACACCACTCATCATTTCCACTTTATATAATTTTGAACCTCAATTTGTATTTCACTACAGAACAACTTTAACAACACACTGACTTTCGCGTAAGTAAATAGACTCTGGTTCAATTCACTTGCGCAAGTGCTACTTTACTGGCGCACAGTGTTTACATGGCGCAAGTGGAGACGAAAGTTCCACTTTCATGTAAAAAATAACGTACTTTCGCGAAAGTACTTTTGAATGTAAACTCTACTTAAAGTACATAAAATCCGGGAATTCCCTTTTTAAACCCACAAGCAAAAAGAGTACTGCCACCTGTCCGAGTTCTTTTTTGGCATGAATTTTACGCACATTTTTGCTTTTTAATTTTTATAAAATCATGAAAGTGAGTTAAGTTTTCAATGTTATTATTTTTCATAAATAAATGATACGCAGTTACAAAAAATATATTTAGTTTTTGTCTGAAGTGCATTCTTGGGCAGTTTATTCCCTTTTGAAATATAAGTAGGTATGTGTCCGACTTCTTTATTGAGCCACTGTAGGTCTGTTTCCGTACTTGAATCTATTATAATATATTAAAATAGATTCGCAGCAAGTCGTTTCCGTACTTTTGCTGCAAGCCAAATGTAAGCCAAATTTTGCAGCAAAAAGAAGCCAGCTGCCAAATTCTGTTACTGCTGCAGTTTGCTGAAGTACGGAAACAGACCTTATATTGCACCCAAACAAAAAGGCCAAGATTCAATCAACGCGAATGCGAATGCGAACGGTTTGAACATAAGGAAAACATATGCAAGACGCAGCGAATAAGTCCAACCACTGCGAATGCGAATTCGCAGGAACATGCGAATGCGGAAAATTTGAGCAAAGACCAAATTTAGGCCCAATCACAATACAGCGTTTTCCACTGCGGCCAACGCAGCGTTCCACAGGGGAAGGCGTGAATGCCGCAGTTGAATTTGGTAAATCACAATGCAGCGACAATGTCGCTGTCAATGCAACAAAGGCACCAACCAAAATCATTTTTTTTTCTTTTGTATTGCTAAATCCTGTTGTACGAGGATTAGGTTGGCTTATCACAATACTCATCAGCCATTCGCTTGTCTATTCCACAAGACCATTCAACCTAATTCAAACAGAGTTAATTCAACCTAGTGGTGATGCCAACCTATGGTAGGTATCACCGCTAGCGGTGCGGCAAAATTAGAAATTTAGCAAATTTCGCCGCTGCCGCAAATTCCGCCGCAGCCATTGTGCGCGTTACCATACAAAAGAGTGCATTCTAATTTTTTGACAGCACTTCCCGCAGCCCACTGCGTTGGCCGCAGCGGAAAACGCTGTATTGTGATTAACCTATTAGTCGCACGAATTGTCGGAATGGCCAATTGCACGAAAAGAAAATGTACATCATGTATATATCGTCGCTGTGAAATCAAACCGGCATATCTGCAAAATACACATTTTTCACTAGAGCGCTTTAAAGTTTTCGCATGTGGGCTATTTCCACGTGAATGCAAAGCGGCAAAACACCATTAGACTTGTTTTTATTCAACTTTACGATATGCCGGTGCGACATAAAAATAGAGGGGAAAATAAGGAATTTTTTGATACCAAAAACTCAAAAACTCAATTTTTGCAGATATGCCGGTTTGATTTCACAGCGACGATATAATAGTAGGTCTGTTTCCGTACTTTCAGCAAAATGCAGCAGTAACAGAATTTGGCAGCTGGCTTCTTTTTGCTGCAAAATTTGGTTTGAATTTGGCTTGCAGCAAAAGTACGGAAACGACTTGCTGCGAATCTATTTTAATATATTATAATAGATTCAAGTACGGAAACAGACCTAGTAAGTTGGGTCTTGGGTAAAAAAATTTATAGTGGCGGTTGGTTTGAATGAAAATAGGGATTATTGGTTTTCATGTGAAAATAAGTAGATTTCACGATTGGATATTGTTCGCAATAGGTTTTGTAGTGCAGTAACTTAGTTAAGAAATGCCAATTAATTTCGCAGAAAGATTTGAAAAAAAAACTGTTTTAGCTGGCAGGAGATGGTTTCATTTTGTTCGTAAAAAGTAGTGGGTGGGAAAAATTGTTGATGACTATTGTTGTGTTAGGTAGTTGCCAAAATATATGAATGAAAATATGTCTATAATTTCAAATTTGTGGTTTTGAAATTTTTGTGACACATTCATTAAGGAAGAGAAGAAAATTAGTTTGTTGTCTGATAGTTCATACCCACGTCAATCAACACGGAAACATTACAGTACATATAGTTTTCGCAGTATGCTTTACAGATCAGGGAGTTTGAATAATTTTATGTTATGTAATAATTTTAATATTTTTTAGCTTTGTTTACCGAATACTATTCAATTACTTTCTGATTTATTAATAAGTAATTTGGAGAGCTTCCCTCAGAGTTCAGTAGTGTTGCATCTGCAAATAGCAACTATACGCCAGTCAAAATTTTGGTCATGTATTTTTCTTGGATGTCATGTATTTTTCTCATAACAATGTCAATTTGCAATAAACAGAGTATTTTCAGGTTTAAAACAAGGAGAGTTCAATTAATTGCACAATATTCGGAAATGGCACCGTATCCTACAACCACTAACGAATTCAAATACCGCACTCACTTTACATATTTTCCAGTTGGCAGCTTTGACGCGAATGCGAATCGCACCGATTGCTTCTTCAAATGCGATTCGTTTGCGTGCTCCTGTCAAAAAATGCGATTCGCATTTCGCATTCGCGTTGATTGAATCTTGGCCTTAACTTACCGAAAGGCCAGAAAAGTGGCATCAATGCCTCCTAGAAGTACGGGCCGTAATGCAGAATAATGACGACACACTAGACTGTCAAAGTGTCGCGAAAAACACACGTTGTCTTATGGGACGTCCGCGGAAAATCGTAAATTGTACAGGTTGCGTTGAAGTGAGTGAAGTGAAAACAAAGTGAGATCCGCGGAACAGTGCTAGTGAACAGCAAAAACACAAATTGATGCGGTGCGTGCGGTATAATTGGAAAAATTCGCTGCGAAATGTTTATCGGTTGGTGTTAGGTTATGTGACGTTTTGTGTCGATTCACTGTCGATGCAATTGATTGACACAAAATGCATGTTATGACTAAATATTATTACTACAACGCGTCCACGCACAAAAAACTAACGTTTTATTCATATTTTAGCTTAAAAACCGCAAGTGAAATCTCGGTGTGTGTCGGCACTGCCTCGTGGAAATGTCAAAATTCACGGCTAAATTGACGTCATAGCTAAAACGATTACGTAGCCTGACGGCCCGTACTTCTAGGAGGCATTGGTGGCATGCTCAAATAAGCAAGAGTGGTACTCTGTTCTGAAGCATAGTACTGAGTTCGATTTCACGTGAAATTTGCATACAAAATTTCACGTGAAATTGGTTTCAGCGAAAATTTAGCTTGAAAATAAGCATGAGTGGTACTCTGTTCTTAGCATGAAAAGTTGCTTTGAAGTTGCTTTCCCGTTGAAAACGTAGATGGCACTGAAATATGTCTCCAATCATTTCACGCCAATTTAGCTAAATTTTGACATGTCTCCATTATCTGGTCATTCTTTCGAGCGAACATTTTGGCAATGGAGAAAAACAGAGACACTGCTCATTTCTGACGGATCAAATGCCAAGAATTTCACTTTTCGATCGATTTTTTTATTGGAAAGGCATTTACACTGCTCCATTTTCAAATTGAAACACTAAATGTCACTTTTTAGCTCGAAAGAATGAACTGCACAAACTAAATTGGCGTGAAATGATTGGAGACATGTTTCAGTGCCATCTACGTTTTCAACGCGAAAGCAACTTCAAAGCACATTTTCATGCTAAGGTAAATATTTAGAAGTGGGGCTCCAGTCAAAACTCGCCCCAAAAAATTTTTCACCCCCTGGAGACTATTCTATAGGGTAGGAATAGATGTTCTTAGGTGGGGGAAGACATTTTCAATGATTGTTTATAGTAAAAAAAATTATTATAAACAAAAAAAAATTTTTTTTTTAATTACTTTAATTTTTATTAAATGACATATTTTGACCAATTTTTTGTTCTTTCGGAGAATTTTTTTACGGTTTCACGATAAATAACGATTTCCATTTTTTACTCTGATGTTGAAATTCACTAATAATTTTGATCACAAACCATCAAAATAAATACCCTTATTTCTTTGAACTATGTGAAGTAAACGAAACTTTGCTTTGTTTTGATTTTCTAATATTAGAGTATGATTTTTTTTGTATGATAACAAAGATAACAACGAGATTTCAAATACTAGGAATTATTTTCTTGTTGCTTTTGTTTTCATTTGGAAAGTAAACGTTTCTTCTATTTCTTATTTCTACTAAAAGGTTCGATTGAAATATCGTGGATTTACACTATTAACAATTTTTTCTTTCTTTTTTTTTCTATTTTTATTATAAACTATCATTGAAAATGTCTTCCCCCACTTTAAAACATCTATTTTTAACCTATAGAATACTCTCCAGAGGGTGGAAAATTTTTTGGGGCGAGTTTTGACTGGAGCCCCACTTCTAAATAATTACCCATGCTAAGAACAGAGTACCACTTTTGCTTATTTTCAAGCTAAATTTTCGCCGAAACAGATTGCACGTGAAATTCTGTATGAAAATTTCACGTGAAATCGAACTCAGTACTATGCTTAAGAACAGAGTACAACTCTTGCTTATTTTCAAGCTAAATTTTCGCCGAAACAGATTTCACGTGAAATTTTGTATGAAAATTTCACGTGAAATCGAACTCAGTACTATGCTTACACTATGCTTTATGTGGGAAATACATGTTGGCCATAGAGGTATACAAAGGAGACGGCACAAGCTCCATGTCGATTGCATTTGTGTGATATTTCAGCGTCTCACACAACTTCGAAAATGGGGGCTTGTGCGAAGTTCGTCACCTGCTCAAAATGTTGTTGCATAAAATTGCGACGTATAAGTTTGTGGACACGTACACTTCCATATGTTGATGTACATACATATATATATACATATATATATATAAACATATATATATATATATATATATACATACATATATGATATACATAGATATACATATAGGCATGCATATATATACTTGTATATATATATATATATATATATATATATATATATATATATATATATATATATATATATATATATATATATATATATATATATATATATTTATATATATATATATATATATATATATATATATATATATATATATATATATATATATTTATATATACTTCTAGATATATTTAGTAGCACTAATCCTCCTAACTAATCTTATTTAATGCAGAAAACCAATTTAATGACAGTTTTGGAAAAAATAGCATAACAAATAAATATTCAAATGCTTAATGTTTGTACGGTTATTTTATTAAGGAAGTCACAAATGCAATAGAATCGGAATGCGATTTCTGTAAGATATGTTTTGTATATCAAAATAAATGTTGTTAAATGTAATAGCAAACTTACTGGTTTCTCGAAAAAAATCGTTTTTAGATTAAAAATTCGTTTGATCTTTTAATAATTCAAATTTTAACAAAATTTTAATCGAAAAGTGTTTCATAGCTAATATGTTTATCATAGCTCATTGTAAATTTAGCTGTTAGCGTATAATAGGAAGTAAATAGGTGAATTTTGGGGTAAAATGCTATCTTCACCACTAAAAGCAATCACGGGTTTGCTCACGACTTCTGCAGGACTATGGAAGTACTGCTGGTATATATTTATATATATATATATATATATATATATATATATATATATATATATATATATATATATATATATATATATATATATATATATATATATATATATATATATATATATATATATATATATATATATATATATGTCTATATATGAATATATATTTATATAAAAATATATATATATTTATATATATATATTTATATATATATATATATATATATATATATATATATATATATATATACTATATATATATATATATGTATACATATATACATATATTTACATATACATATATATATACAATATTTATATATATATATATATATATATATATATATATATATATATATATATATATATATATATATATATACACAATATATATATACATATAAATATATACATATATATATATATACACAATATTTATATATATACATATATATTTATATAGACATATGTATATTAGTCGATTTGTATATTATATTATATATATGTTTATGTTTTATCTAATGAATACAGAAATATATTGATATGCATTAAGTTATAAGTACGTAATATTGTGTAATATAGTTGAATTTGCACGCTTTCTTGCGTTGTCACGTGCTTCACTTGACCCAAAAGCAGCATTTCCTCCTCTTTCACGTTGCTGTCCTCGCTTTCGAATGCTTGAAGATTCTGCAAAATATGCGAAGTTATTATATATATTTTGATTAATTTTAAATTAACTTACCTTTATTTATAATGTGAAGAAAATTTGTTTTCACTATTTTTCGAAATTGGCAAAATGGCCCCCAATTGAGCACCACACTGTAATGGCTGTCGCATGTGCATCAGCTCATATTTCATTGAAAATTTCAATGAAAATTTGCGAGTTCACGCACCGATCACTGTGGATAGCTCACTGAGGATATGGGTCGTGTTTTCAAATCGAAATATAACTATCAGAACGCGGTCGTTTGGCACAATCAGCCTGAATACATACCGACGATGACTTGCCTGGTAGAAACCATGAGTTTCTGTTGAACACTTTTGAACTATATCTCACACTTTTCACAAATATACTAATGAAAACGCGTGAAATATTCGAATTATAATACATGCAGATACATATTCGCATGATTTGACTAGAAATATTTTAATATATTATAATAGATTCAAGTACGGAAACAGACCTAATGAGAGCGTTCCCGTACTTTTCATGAAATTCCCCACCACATGATTCAGGAAAATTCAGTAAAATTCAGTTACTGAAAGTACGGGAACAGACCTATTGTTTTTTTTAAAACGCGGACCACTATTTAAATAATTACCAAATTTTTTCAAAAAAAACTGAATGTTTGTTTGCATTCAGTCTCAAATGAAAGATGACAGTTCGCCAACAGCTGAGCAGGGGAATTTGCGAAACAAGAGGTCTGTTCCCGTACTTTCAGTAACTGAATTTTACTGAATTTTCCTGAATCATGTGGTGGGGAATTTCATGAAAAGTACGGGAACGTTCTCATTGTATTTCCTGAAAATTGACAACCGAAAGTGTCAGTTTTCGGTTTTTGGGAGAACAACAGTGATTATAAAGGCATCTTCAGCGGTAATAAATTATCGCCACAAAAATATTCGACCTTCATAGCAACATTACGCAAAAAATATGTTGCTTGCCGCGCACATTTGAAAATATTTACTCCGTTTGACACTTTTCAGTGGCTCAGACCATGGCCTTCATATAAAAGGCCTATCGCAAAAGCAATTAACCTACAAGATGGCGGACCTAAGCTACTTTTCCCAGCCAGTCCACACAGTGATGTTTTTTTATGGTTATAAAGAAATTCACGAGATCCACCTACAGGAGATATGAGGAAACTCATATGTCATGTTGATCAATGTTGTTTTGGGATCTTTTGGGGGCCCCGTGGCTCTGCTCGCTAAGGCGTTAGGCCGAAAAGCGGCGTGCTACGATGCCTGTGGCACAGCGTAATGAGTAATTCCTAACCAGCGTACCAACTCCGTATATGTATACGGTCCAAAATTCCAGTGATCTAACCTGAGATTGTATTGGTGATCAGGTAATTTTAAAAAGAGATAGTCACTGGAAAGTTTCGTCGAATTGCATTGAACAGAAAGAGATACAACAAAAGTTTCGTCAATTGACTTCGTTAAAATTCTTTGACGAAAAAGCTGTCAGTTGGAAATGTCAGTTGAGCTTAGTAGTGTCAAACGTGTCAAAGAAGTGTAAATTTTATTGCATAGTTCTGCCCGATCGATTTGTAATGTCGAGCCTTTGCAATACTGCTATTAAATGTCTAAAAGCATTTTGGACGCCTATAATCGTCCCAGTACGATTCCGTTACTATGCAGATAAATGGGCCTATAATTCGTCGATACGGATACAAGAATCGAGTCGAGCACCGAGGACTTCTGCCGCATGTTGATAATGGACAAAAGCTGCCTGCTCCAGAATATCATCGTAAAAATCCATGGACCGAAAAACGAGCACTATTCTGACAAAATGATTACATTGACATATTGGGCAATAATCGATTACATCCTACACGGGTACTGTACTCAGTTCCGTCGTGGATACGTGGATTTGCTAGCAACGAATACAAGGGCTTGCTGAGAATGCGAAAACTTTTTAGGAAAACAGTTTATCCCCTGGTGCGCCCAACAAAGTGAAGACATATGCAAAAGCGTATTGGGTTTTTGTATAGAAAACTGAGTAAGAAAACGCCAACTGGTTTTAGTCGTCAATAATAGGTAATTTATTTTTTAATAAGAGTGCTTGTGTGTTTCAAAATAGGTATGTTCCCGTACATTCAGTCGGTGAATTTATCTGAAACTTGTGGTAGGGAAATTCGTGAAAAGTACGGGAACGCTCTCATTGCATTTCCTAAAAAATAATAACCAAAAGTGTCAGTTTTCGGAAAACAATAGTACGGTTTACAGTGGTCGGACCAAATGTGACCTGACCTATAGTCCTAAGTGTATGGTCCTGGCCTAAGTTAGTCCTAAGGTGTTTACATCGACTTGACCTAAAATTTGCTCAGGTCGAATTTAGTCCTCGTTCGTACATTGCAGCTGTCATTTAGTTTAACTTTCGTTCATGCACTGTATTTATCGTTTCATTTGTCTCTAAAACATGTTTATTTCAATGATATTGTGTGAAATGGGAATGTTATGAGCTTATATTCCACATACATACATTATTAATAGTCGCGCAACAATCAATGTTTAGGTCGGGTGGGTTTACTGCGGTATATAGTCTACGACTAGGTCACTTGAAATCGTGGACTGACCTAAATTTGGGTTGGGTACTGAGTGCTTACAGCAGGTGGACTAAATAATTTAGGTGGAATTTGGTGTATAGTCCGCGGACAAAGCGCGTGCTGTATACGCTACCAGTGATTATAAAGTAATTCTAAGTGGTGATAAATTATTGCATATTTCCATATTTCCATATTCGACCTTCATAACAACATTATGCAAAAAATATGTTGCTTGTCGCGCAAACTAGAAAAAATTTACTCGCGCTACACTGTTTGACACTTTTCAGTATTTTTCAATAGCTCGTACCCCACTGAAATTTACTTAAAGAGGGGAAATGTTCAGTTTTCAGTAAAACGGCGAAGGAGAACGACTTCCTTGCAATAAATTGCAATTAATCGCAATTAATTGTAGTACGAGAACAGAAATAATGTGTACCATAAAAGAATAAATATGTGCTAGTATTATAATTCTTTTTTACCTTCTTCAATGCATTCTATTCACTTAATTTGAGAATCTATTCCTTTTGATTATCTTTTTGCTATACATCCCAAGCAAATGTCATTAATATAAGCGAAAGTGCAATGTAATCAACGTAATTGTAGGCTTCATTCGTTTCGTATATGAATGCGTATGACGCAATCATCTATTAATGAATCTGATATACCGAGACTATATTTTCCTAGCACAATTATTCTAAATATTTATCGTATCAAAACATAAATATATTCATAAAAGATACATAACTATCACATATGTCTTCCCATATACTTCGCTCTTTGACAAATGTATCTTTAAATCCTCTTATAAATACTTTTGCTTCTTTCCAAAAATCTACAGTGAGTAAAAAAAGTTAAGGCACGAACTCGTAGTAAAAACAAACAACTTTTTTAATGCGACTTTCATAATAAATGATGGTGGTTTTGCATTTAATTTAAAGTTTTGTATATTTACCTTATGAACAATATAAAAAAAACTGGTAACGAAGCAAATTTCACAATATTAACGTAAAATTTTTCTTTGAAGTACCAAAATAGCGCAAAAAAAGTTAAGGCACAGCGCAGTTTTATCTGAAATTATTTGTATTTCCTGCAAAAAAATACCGTTAAATGTACTTAAAATCATAAAAATTAGATATTTCTATTCAGTCTAGATTAAAAAGTGTTTTGTAAAAGTAATTTTATTGTGTTATTGAAAATGAGAGTGAAAAGGAAATCGGTAAGTGCAGAAACCCGAGAATATTTTGCAACGTTGGAAAAATTGAATGGCGTATTCTGAGATTGGAATACTAATGGGAAAATCAAGATATACAGTGAGATATATAATAAAAAATATGAATCAACCAAATCGTTTGAAACAAAGTATCGGTCAGAAAGGCCTAAAGTCTTATCACAGCGTGAAAAATCAGAGAAGAAAATCCCAAAATTAAGTGCTTAAGTTTTAAGAATTAAGGTGAAAGAACGAGAAAGAACTATAATAAAGAAAGCGGGTTTTAAGGGCAAAATGTGCCGAAAGAAACCTTATATTAACAACAAAAATGATATTGTATATTAACAACAAAAATGAAATTGTTAAATTACGTTTTGCTTAAGAGTACGTAAAAAAGCCAAGATCACTCTGGAAGTCCATAACTGTTGTTGATTTTGTTAAACCAGAGTAGCATTGCGAAAGGTAAAGTGTAACAAATGGCTTCAAGATGTCATTATTGATGAATGGAACAAAATTTCACCCGCTTTTTGCAAAAAAAAAATGTGAAAACGATGCCGAAACAACTGCGAGAAGTGATAAAAATGCGTGGAACAGCTACAACGTATTAGTGCTATGTGAGTTTATTTATTTGAAATTGGCCACTTTAAAACAATTAAAATAATTTCAGATAAAACTGCGCTGTGCCTTTACTTTTTCTGCGCTATTTTGGTACTTCAGTGAAAAATATTTCGTTAACGTTGTGAAATTAGCTTTGTTACCAGTTTTTTTTACATTGTTCTTAAGGTAAACAAAAAAAAATTTAAACTAAATGCAAAACCACCATCATTTATTGTTAAAGTCGCATAAAAAAAAAGTTTTTTTGTTCTTACTATGAGTTTGTGCCTTAAGTTGTTTACCCACTGTGAATTGTCGGTGATCTTCTCTTCGTTATTTTTTCCATCATTCAGATTCGAATATTTTGTTTTGAAAGAATCTTTGATTAATTAATAATGCGAGAAATCGTCGAGTGCTTATTTTGCCCGATATAACACCGCAGCAATTCTTACTGTCGATAGAATTGATTGAGAATTTGCCGCATGTGTTTAACTGGTTCTTGAACATGAATAGGCCAGTTGACATTAATGCGGCTATTTCCTGATCATCGCCAACTACAGTAAATAGACCATATTTGTGGAAGTTTTGTATGCATATTGTGTATGTGAAGTTTTGTTTACAGGTTGTGCTACACCTTGGTGTGAGGGAGAACCTTAGTCGAAATGCAAGTTATGACTAAATATTATTATTACAACGCAGACACGTACAAAAAACAAACGTTTTATTTAAATTTTAGCTAAAAATCCGCACGTGAAATCTCCGTTTATATCGGCGCTGCCTGGCGGAAATGTCAAAGTGACCACAAACAATGATGTCAAAGCCACAACGATTACGTAGCATGACGGCCCGTACTTATAGAAGGCATTGAAATAACCAAGTCAATCATTTTCAAAGGGGCTTCATTCTGCAACTTCGCAGGCAATTACCTCGTAACAAACTTGGAAGGCAGGCACAATTAGGTATATATTTCCATATTCAATTTGAATTTGATTCTTTGTTAAATATTTGCAGCAGTGAATGGAAATAGATTTTTCGCCAAAAATAGCTAAAAATGAGTGACGCAGTTAAAGATTGTTTTGTATCGTTAAATAATGAAAAGGTGAGTTATGTTCGTAGCTGAATATTCTAAATTTAGTGAATTTCTATTATTATTCCGTGGATGATTGCCCTTCCTCTTCCATCCAATGCCTTAACATGTGTCGGCTAAACTCGACTACGTGCCCCCAGAGCCGTTATACAATTTTACCCATTGTGCTTTTGTGGTTGTGTGTTTGTTTTTGATGGTGCTTATCTTTTGTTCGTTTGTTTATCTTCACTGTGTTGTATTTTAGTGTATTTTTTGTACGTTTTCTGTTAGCTATTCTGTTAGTTACTCTTCAAACCGTAGTTAGTTATTCTTCAAGTCTTAGTTTGTTATTCTTCAAGTCAAGTTAGTTATTGTTCACGAAATAACAAAAACGTGCAAAAAATACACGGAAAAACAAAAATCTGCAGATGAACAAACAAAGAAACAAACAATAGACAACCCTCCAAAAACAAATACACAGCCACAAAAAAAAAAAACAATCTGTAAAATTGTCTAATGGCTATGGGAGCACTTAGTCGAGTTTTACCAACGTGTCTACCTGTAGGAAAATAAGGCACCATACCTTCGAAATATTGATAACTAAAAACATTTGAAAATATGCAAAATTAAATAACAATTTATTTTTAATATGAAAACTTGACACTGAAAACTAAGAAAGGAACATTTAATTCAATTGACGAATTTTAATAAGTACATCATTTCTCACCTTACTTTTCTGCTAACAGCACCACCACGAGAAGGTAAAGTAAGGAGATTGGGAAACAGAGGTTTTTTTGTTGCACATAATTCCCCTTTACGGTGCCGCCCTCCTCCAACCCACCTACTTAAGTAACAGTATTAGGCGTTACCCACAGTGCCACTTTCTCCAATATCTCAGCAAGCCATGTCGTTCTTCCCTCTCTCGTACAAGCTCATGTTTCCCGCTCGCAACCTCACAATCTTGAAAAACAAACTAAACTGCTCTTCCTACTACTAGTTGATTCACCTAATGCTTAAAACTACCCTTCTCCAGCATAAACATGCAGTCACCGCCTGCGGCACTTTCTTCAATATCTCTCAATTAGCCATGCCGTAATTTCTCTCTCGTGCATGCTCGTGCCTCCCGCCCGCAACCTCACAATCTTCGAAAACAAGCTAAACTGCTCTTCCTACTACTAGTTGATTCGCCTAATGCTTAAAACTACCCTTTTCCAGCATAAACATGCAGTCACCGCCTGCGGCACTTTCTTCAATTTCTCTCAATTAGCCATGCCGTAATTTCTCTCTCGTGCATGCTCATGCCTCCCGCCCGCAACCTCACAATCTTCGAAAACAAACTAAACTGCTCTTCCTACTACTAGTTGATTCGCCTAATGCTTAAAACTACCCTTTTCCAGCATAAACATGCAGTCACCGCCTGCGGCACTTTCTTCAATTTCTCTCAATTAGCCATGCCGTAATTTCTCTCTCGTGCATGCTCATCCCTCCCGCCCGCAACCTCACAATCTTCGAAAACAAGCTAAACTGCTCTTCCTACTACTAATTGATTCGCCTAATGCTTAAAACTACCCTTTTCCAGCATAAACATGCAGTCACCGCCTGCGGCACTTTCTTCAATTTCTCTCAATTAGCCATGCCGTAATTTCTCTCTCGTGCATGCTCATGCCTCCCGCCCGCAACCTCACAATCTTCGAAAACAAGCTAAACTGCTCTTCCTACTACTAATTGATTCGCCTAATGCTTAAAACTACCCTTTTCCAGCATAAACATGCAGTCACCGCCTGCGGCACTTTCTTCAATTTCTCTCAATTAGCCATGCCGTAATTTCTCTCTCGTGCATGCTCATGCCTCCCGCCCGCAACCTCACAATCTTCGAAATCAAAGTAAACTGTAATTTCTTCAATATCTCACAATAAGTCGCATTAATCCTCTATTGTCTCACTGTGCTCTGATATCTGCTCGCAGTAATTGAGAAACATTCCGATCATCTAGGCTACTATTGAATCGCTTTAAGAGGCTTTTCAATCTTATTGCTAAAAATGACTTGATGATTATAGTCTTATCTCCAGTTTCACAACAGGGTGTGTAAGGAAGTTTATCAAAGATGTTCACTAATGTCTTACAAATGTTGTGCTTAGTTATCAGATTGTTAAAATTGCTGCAAAATGCGTCTTCTAGTTTATATATATAATCCATAAATGCATCTGGCGGTTTTACTAAGGTGCACCCAGCATATTCTTTGTATCTAATGTATATTGTTTCCTCTCTTTCAGTTGTTTCACTGTGAATATTGCATGAATGGCTTTCCAAATATCTTTTTAAAATGTATCCACCGACATAATAAAAGGCATTTGTTTCATCCATATCCATGACTGGTACATCTGCAGATACATCTATGTTGTTTGAAATTGATATTTGTGATTCTTCTACGAAATTTAAGCGCACTGCTGGAGCCTGCCATTCTTTATCTTCTTCGCAATTACCATCCTTAATTATTTCCAAATATTTGGAACTGAAAACTTTTTTGAAAGCTCTGGTAAATTGAAGTGGTGTGGGATTTCGATTATTGCCGCCCATTTTTCGCAACATACCGAATGTATGTTCTAAACAATCCTGGTTTAAATGCCTTGTCAGTAGAAATTCAACATTTGTTTCCTTCAAAATAGAAAACAAACCTATTAAACTATTTAGTGATATGAGCCATCCTTTAATACATTTTACTTTAGAGGTTATGTCTTTTTCTTTGTCTATAATCTTAATACTTAGTAATAAATTTTTCATCTCCAGTAGATAGTCCATTTGGTTTGGTGTCGCTTTGAAGGGTCTTCTTAACACTTTCCTCTCCGAAAATCGATTTGAATTAAAAATATCGAATAACCCGTCGAAACTTTTTAAAAACTCTGCTGTTTCCAATGCATCTTGAGTTATTTGCCCGTTGGAAGCCCTTGTGTGTATCCCCGCGGCAACAGTATAGCTAAACACTTGCGTGGCTAATTTTACTCTCATTTTTTTAAAATTGGAGGGGTAGATATGGTGCCTTGTTAGTTTCGGTGCGAGTTTAAAATTTTGCTGCTTGTCCTTTTTATAGAATTCCTTCACATGGTCCCAGCTGGCTACTTTTCCATGCCCGAATTCAATATTTGACTTCGACAAATTATTTCGGATCGATTTTATCAAATGCGGTGCATCGAAAAAGAAAAATATTTTGTCATCACATTCTTCAACTTTAAAATGTGAACACTCAGGGGAAATACCGAGCAGTTTCGATAATGAAATAAAATTCGATCCTTGGTCGCATACAATGCCTCTTGGTTGCATGTCAGCTTGGCGCAACTGTTTTATTATGTCGAACAGCATTTCCTTCAATTGTTTGGCAGGGCATGATGTATTCACAAAAGCATAGCCAACAAGCTGCCTATATTGATGCGTGATTCCTCTCACCATGTATACTACAGCTGATTTAGCAACTAATTGCGTTCTAGTTTTACCATCGTCTTCCAATCCAATAATCATGTCTCTCCGCCTGTCGTAATCCGTATGAGGATGCAATGCCATTTCGTCTATACATATCATGCAATTTTTGCCAATGGCGGGCAAGTTTTGAGCTTTCAGCTGTAAGCTCTGGAAGTAAATATCTTTAAGTCCAGGTCCTGTGGGCCATTTCTGTACGATTGCCCTAAGTGTATTCTCACAAGGCAGACATTTGAAACATTTTGTTAAGTAGCGATAAACAAGCGGTGACATGTGGTATATTGACAAGCTCAGTTGCTTTAATTCGTCTGTATATCTAACCCCTTTTTTTTGCCGATTCGAGTTTAGCACAAATGATTCAACTAACGCAAAAAGCTCTGACGGTAAGAGGTTTTTTGCTTGTGTGAGAAATTCAACTTGGGTGTTATTCTCATTCGCTTCAATCTGTGAAACTTTCGCGGTCGCCAATTTTTTCTGCATTCCTTTAATTTTTCTTCTTCTCTCTTCTAGGCTTAAGTTCATTACTCCGAAGCTTTTCTCCGTTTGTGTCGACTGGCTCTGTTCCTAATAAGGTAACCAAAAGTTGAATGAAATGAAAAGAATAAAACACGGATTTAGAATTTAGAGTATTTTACAGGTATGAGTATTAATACCATTATTATGATGCCTGACCCACAAGAACTTTCAATATCTTCTGCCTGAAATGATACATCGTTATTCTTAAACTCTACATCCATACCATTATGTTCCTCGTAGAAGGGCACTGCCGTTGATGTAAGTCGATTCCCCTTCGGGCCAAACATTTCGGGACGAAAATGGTCGAGGCAAACGTAGAGTGGGGTCTCACTCCCAGCCAAATCTTCTCTCCTTAAAATTCGAAGCCACGTTTCACGACTATAACAAAAGTGTGTTTGAACTTTCCACAGATATGACTAATTCGTTTTTAATTAATGCAAAGCTGAATTGAGATATGGCAGCCTTACATTTATATATTATCCCTTCTATGATAAATAATTGATTAATATTTATTCTTGCGAAATTGCTACCCTATGTATCTTAAAACAATACTATAAATTTCCACTTGTAGAATTGTTTGATGGGTGTGGTAGATTTTATTGGGATATTAAGATCATTGGAGACTTTAAATAAAAATATTTAAATCTTTATATTTGTCATTATGGAAGGCTGGGCTAGATAAACAAAGGTTCATTACAACGGTTAGTGGCGATATACAAACTCTTTCATTTACCAATGCTAATAATAATAAACATTTTATTTGCCATAAAATGACCATTAAAAATGAAGATAATAGCTTATATTTAGAGACACTTATTGATATGCAATATTTTAACGGATTTTTTCGTTTTGCTTAAAATTCGCAAATCAAATACTTAAATTTATGTGTTGACTGTTCTGCAAAGAACTTTGCTATTTAATACCTGCAAATTATCTTGTTAAACAATAAAAAACAATGGTCATGCAGAAGATACTGTTTACTTTTTAATCCGGCTTTAAGCTGGAAGTGCCATTCCGGCTTCGATTGGAAATTTATTTGAGTGGCAATGCAAAAACGTAGGGACTTTATATTCCGAAAGACTTGGTATTGTAAGAATACCTAAAATTCTTTGAGAGAAGTTTTGGAGTATTTAACTGTTGTTTTTTTAAGAAAATTTTAATAATTTTCCTGGAGTCATAAAATTAGGGGCAGCAAGCTGCTACGATTGATATAACCACAGCTGTTAGTGTCACCTTACCATTTTCTTAAAAGAGCATTGACCTGTAAGCCATCAGTATCAGAGGTCACATAAGATTTGAGGCTTAATTTGGTCTACACTATGCCGTGCTCTAGTATTGGCTGAAAAATGGTTTTGTAACTTATATTAGGTATGCTGCGTACGTTTGGAATTGGAAATGGCTTGCTATTTTAAGGCCAGAGTTAACAAAACGTCTTTTGAACACCTCAGCAATTTGCTACTTATTAGTAAAAAATATCTCCCCACTTGGAGACATAATATTATTTATTAGAAACAACTTCTGACCATTGTTAAAAATTGTTTAAAAACTAGTTTCAATTCAATTCTATTTATTCAACCAAAATATAATATATAATTTGTATACAGTATAACTATAGTTTGTTAGAGATGTGATTTTGGAACAATCTTACCAACTATGACATGGCTGCTTTTTTATAGAAATTACATTAATCTTACTTAAAAAGTAGTTATGCTAATGGAAAACTGGGAGTAAAACTCTTATGTTTACTAGCTTACAATCTACTTAATACTACTTAAAATAGGTAAAAAAAACACTAGTTACTATTAGTATAGGCAAATATTATAGATGTTGCAATATTTTGTAACAGCTCGAGTGGATAGATTCCTGGCGAGGAACATGCCTGTCCATATTTACGATTTATTGAGATAATTTTATTAAATATTTTGAAACCAGCAATGTAGTGTAGTCTAGTCGTAGAGTAAAACAACGGGAGTTTTAGAATTAGTTTTAGTTTGTTTGCTCCAGCTAGGTTTACGATAATCATAAATGCATTGCGGAGAATTTGTCAAGAGAATATGGAGGAAAGATGCTTCACTTCTTTGGGTTCGGGAAAAACGTTGGAGATGAGCTTGAAACAATTTCAAATGGGCTGGGTTAATAACAAATCATGGAGTATTGTTCCTCATCGGCTATTAAGATGGTAGTTCCAAGGAGTGTGCCGACTGTTTAGGTCGCCCGCGATGATGACAAAATCTGAAATGCATTTAAGTATTTGTATATCTACGAAAATGTCTCTCTTTATCTTGACTACAACACCCCCCAGGAAAATAAGTACCAAAAAAAGTTACTTAAAAACTTTCGAAATCGACATCAATAGCAATGGATTTAAAAATATTCGTTTTTGGGCAAGACTTGAATTTATGGGGTACAGTCTTGTGTACTAAAATAGTAACACCTCCACCACGAATGTCCCCAAGTCTATCATGACGATAAACATGGTATTGTGTATCGGATAATTTAATTTGCGGTTTTAGTCATGTCTCCGTAATTATTGCAACATCAACGCATTGCTCTTTTAAATAGGTAAAAAACTTTAATCGTTTATTCGAAGCACTCTGTGCATTCCACATGAAATTTCTTAAAAATCCATTTGTTGCTATCATACATATACTTGACAGCTAATTCAACGATAATGTGAAATTGTTGATCTCTACTGGAACAATTTCCTAACTTGAAAAGAATCTCGCTCGTGATGCTAATAATTTCCGACACAAAAAAAAGCTCCTTAGCTTTCTGTATTGAGCGATAACCACTGGTGTGTGTATTTTGGAACTTGTAGCACTGTAGCACAAATTGGAACTTGTAGCACTGGTTTATGTTTAAAATTTTATCAGTGAACAATAGAGCACTGTTTTTGGTGTTATTGTTGACTCTGTCGTTGCGAGAGTACGTCTTTTGACGTGGTCGCGAGTTTAGCATACGAATTATCGCTTTCAGTGCCATCTAGTTTAAATTTGCGGGGCACAGAGGAAATCCCGTTGAATGGTCACCAAGGCAGCTGGCACATTTGCGCTTAGCACTATTGTTTTCGCGAATCGGACATTCTGCAGTTTTGTGACTTTGTGCACACAAACTGTATTTAGTGTTGAGGTGACAGTGGCTCGCCCTGTGTCCCAAAAGTTTGGCAATTGAAACAACGGACGGGCCCATTATATTTTTTACTATAGTAGTTGAAATTAACTACTGTATTAAATAAATACCTAGCTTTCTGCATAATTTGGAATGCTTGATAGAATCACGATTTAGCTAAAGTATGTACGAAGCTACATCTTCGTAGCGTTGCTCCCTGATGCGAATTTGTTTGATATGGGGCATTTCACGTGAAGCGGACAACGAAAAAAATTCGAGGTTCTGGATTTTGTTAATATTGCGCATAATGGTACTTCTAGAAGATAAGAAAGTGGATACACAATTTTTGGATTCTACGAGGTTTAGTTGCCGAGTTATGGGCTTCTGAAAAATGGATGACATTGATGAAAGGTTTCTTTGGAAGCGATTCTAGGATAAAAATAAAAATTTAACAATATAAAAAATACTGAATGGTGTAGAAAACTAACTGTTCTTTTAATTTTGAAATTAGATTTGAAAACCGGAAGTCAAAATTTGTGTGACACCGCAAGTAACAATTTTAACTCGTTTTTTGAATAATTTGGACCAGGCTAATTTTGCTTATTTTTATAACATAACAAAGTTTAAAGTATTCTTATTTTATTATAAAAGTTTTAGAATGGGATGGCCAGTAGTTTAAGAGGTAGGTGAATTTCAGTACACATAAGTCGTATGAAGCGTGGTACCGGGAGCTTGATTAGGACAGCTAGTGAGAGTGAAAACAAAACATTTGTTGTAAAACTATTATATATCACTTCTATCACTTACATAAAGAAGATAAAATATTAAAAATTGATAATGTTAATTTACTTAAGGGGTTAGTCCACTGTTAAACTGCTCCAAATGAACTTTTTTTTCAAACAGCTACCAAAAAAAAACTATTCAAGATATCGATTTGAAATTTTACATACATCTTTATAAAAGTTAAGAGTTAACATTTTCGTTGGAAAAAATTATTAAAAAAACAAAATGGCGGCCACCCCAATGGATCGCCGCAGCACCGCCGAAAAAAAAAAGCAAATTGCGCCTCGTAAATTCCTGGACAAAATAAGCATCTGTGAACAAATTACCAAAAATATTTCATTAGTTATGAGTATAAAGGACTGCACGGGCCTAAATTTAGAGCCCTAAAGCGATCAAAAAAAATTTGGTATACTTTTGAATCAAAAAAATAAATAAAAAAAATTTTTTCAATCAACAAAATGTTTCCCAAATCGTCAGATATTTTTTTTTTGTTCTAAATTTAGGCCCGTGCAGTTTTTTATACTCAAAGCTAATGAAATATTTTTGGTAATTTGTTCACAGACGCTTATTTTGTCCAGGAATTTACGAGGCGCAATTTGCTTTTTTTTTCGGCGGTGCTGCGGCGATCGATTGGGGCGGCCGCCATTTTGTTTTTTAATATTTTTTTCCAATGAAAATGTTAACTCTTAACTTCAATAAAGATGCATGTAAAATTTCAAATCGATATCTTGAATAGTTTTTTTTTGGTAGCTGTTTGAAAAAAAAGTTCATTTGGAGCAGTTTAACAGTGGACTAACCCCTTAATGGAGAGAGAAAAACTACTTGTTTATGGAAAATGAATTTATTTCACAATTTTTACAATGTTATTCTCGTTTCTTAAACTGGTTCTTTTCTTTATTACTGGAGGTGTTTCTACGATAATTTGTTCACATACGTTCATATAAGATTAACATCTCCACTTTTCTGCCTATATTCTTGGAATTTTTCTTAGATCTTAAACCTTCCGATGAAATTTAAAATCGAAAGGATTGAAACATCGACAGCCACTCGGAGACATAATACACACAATTAACTCTTTTACTTATCAACGAAAGTAATCGTCACTGTAACCGCTGAGCAATAACTCAAGAAATACCGGAACATTTGATGTGGCTTGGCACAATACATATTATATGGGCATCATATATATTAAATAGGTTTTTATGAGAAAATAAAACCTTGTTCAACTAAGAGATGCCACTACTAATCTTATTTCAATATCAATTTTTGTTTGGGAGCCAACTAGCTGCCGTAAGCAAGCTCTCGGTACCACACCCCATGCGACTTGTATGTATTGAAATTCACCTACGTCTTAAAGCCATCCCATTCAAAAACTTTTATGATAAAATAAGAATATTTTAAGCTTTGTTTTGTCATAAAAATAAGCAAAATTAACCTGGTCGAAATTATTTAAAAAACGAGTTGAATCTGTTACTTCCGGTTTCACACAAATTTTGACTTCCGGTTTTCAAATCTAATTTCAAAATTAAAAAGAACAGTTAGTTTTCTACACCAAACAGTATTTATGATGTTTTTTAATTTTTTTTAAATCCTAGAATCCGCTTCCAAAAAACCCTTTCATCAATTTCATCCATTTTTCAGAAGCCCATAACTCGGCAACTAAACCTCGTAGAATCCAAAAATTGTGTATCCACGTTCTTATCTTCTAGAAGTACCATTATGCGCAATATGAACGAAATCCAGAACCTCGACTTTTTTTCGTTGTCCGCGTCACGTGAAATGCCCCATCTGTCCATTCTATGTCATGCCGTTGTAATTCAGCTTTTAGTTTGTGTATTGACACTGAGTGTAGTCCAATAAGAACAATTTTAAAACATTTTCGTGATGTTAAGTCATGATAAAAAAACTTTCTTTTTCTCGTCTACTAACCGAGAGTACTGTTTTTTATAATTGCTCTGGGGTAAGGAATGTACTTTAGTTCCGATAATAGTGCATTTCAGGTTGAAGTTATTTATATTTAATTTGCTAAGGATACGATTAACTTCTTCACTTTTAATGCGATTCTTGCCCCGAAGATGTTCCTTGAGCTGGAGAAAGAGGTAGAAGTCACTGGGAGCTAGATCTGGCGAATAGGATAGATGTTCAAGCAGCTCGAGTCCTGTTTCTTGAATTGCAGCCATTGTGAACCGCTGCGTTTTACATTGATGAAACAGCACTTCGACTCCCAGTTTGCCATGTGTTTTTTCCTTAATAGTCTCCCGCAATCTTCTTATTTGGTCTGCGTAGTAGGAGCCTGATATAGTGGCTTCCTTTTCCAAATATTCTACCATCATAATTCATTCAGCGACCCAAAAAAAAAACTGATACATAGCCTTCATTGCCGAACTCAACACCTTGTATTTCTTCGGCATCGCTGAAGAGCGTCGTTTCCAGGTCATTGTTTGCAGTTTGGTTTCTGGATCAAAATAGTGCATCCAAGCCTCGACCATAGTTACGAAACGTTACAAGAACTTCTCCAGATCTGCCTGGAACTTGTCCAGATTCATCCGCGAGATGTCGATTCGTTTTCCCTTTTGCTCGTCGGTTAACATTCTCGGCACTCAACGCGCAGAGACCTTCTTCAAAGGGAATTCGTTGGCAACGATTCTTTTAACACTGCCATACGAAATTCTTGTGACCTCAGTTACACGCCAGATGGTCACTCTTTGATCCACCAACACGACATCTTCGATTTTTTTCACGTTGTCTTCAGTGAGGGACGTGGATGGACGTCCTTCGAGGTATTCATCTTCAGTGGATACTCTTCCCAGCTTAAACTTTTTGGCCCAGCATGCAATGGTGGAATACGGAGGAGCAGAGTCCCCTAGCATTTCCACCAAGTCGCTGTCTATGTCTTTGGTAGATATGTTTTCAAACACAGGCACTTAATGACAACTCGAATTTCGTTTTTCTCTATTTTGATGTTGTCTTTTCGACTATTCGTATTCAAATTAATGTATCTCACTGGAATCGTTTCCTATTTGTTTTTTTTTTGTGCTGACTTAGTGAGTATATGAGGTAGTAAATTTTTTTATAATTTAATGTGAACTGGGAATAGCCGATTATCACTACTGTTGGAGCAACCCTCGTATTTTAGGTAGCACTAGCACTTATTAAGGGAACACTGGTCAGGTTTGATTTGAAATTTAATATACACACTATCGATAGAAATAGTCACTTCAATATGCAATCGAGGAAAGTTCGATCATGACAATTAAAATCAAGTTGAGAAAAGTCATTTAATTGATTCAGGATCGTTCAATTTCATGCTTTTTTATTCCATGGATCAATGTTTGTTTTCACAGTCACATATCATTTGAATTAAACTTACAAAGTTTTATTATAATTTTTTTTATTGTTTCAATAATTTATGTATAGTTTTTAAATAAATGTGATCGAAGTCTGATATCAATCAATTAATTTATTCAATTAAAATAACATAAGCTGAATTTTGTGTTTATAATTTTTTTAGTTCAACACAATTTTCATAGTTCTTTTCTTCTTTATCTCGCAATGCTGCTGGTTGTTGTATTTTGCCCTTAATACAACGTTGTTGTATTTTGCCCCACTTCTTCTCTCTTCTCACATACCTTCGCTAAAAGTATGTTACGATAGAAAATGAACTATATAGAAAGCAAAACTGGTATTACCCAGACAAAATAATAATCACACAAAATTCAGTTCATTTCATTTAAATAAATGAATTGATATCGGACATCAATTGTATTTACTTAATTTAAACATTTACTAAAATTTAGAAATAGCAAATCATTGTCAGGAACACTCTCCGCTTCTGTTTGATTTCTTCTCTTTGGCAAAACTCGACTACGTGCTTCCCATAGCCGTTAGACAATTTTACCGATAGATGTTCGGCTGACATGTTTGTGTTTTTGTAGTAGTGCGTTTGTTTTTGAGGGTGTTTTTCTTTATTTGTTAATTATCATCGTGTTGTTAATGATCATCCTGTTCTGTCTATTTTTGAGAATTATTCTTCGAGCTTTTGCCTCTGATACCACCAGAGGACGAGTACGGATCAAAAATCGAAGAATAACTAACAAAAACGTACAAAAAATACAGGAGAAGACAATACACTGAAGATAAACAAAAAACAAAAACAAAAAAACAGCCCGGAAGCAAACACATAACCACTAAAATACCAACCAACATCTATCGGTAAAATTGTCGAACGGCTATGAAGGGTCCGTCGTCGAGTTTTACCCAAAACTTAAATCAAATAGTCAAGTATCATTATTATAAGTAATATTATATGACTCTATATTTGTTAGTGGAAATTACAATGAGATCAAATTCAATTTTCAGCTTCTGTCGAATCCATCAGTAAAACGCATCAACCAAACGAATAATCGCGAGAACCATGCGAGTGATTGATTCCGACGGAATTCGACTCCATACCGGAGCGAAAACCAGGTTCCGAAGCGCGCACTTCCCGCAGATAACGTCCAAAGGTAAACTTCACGTAAAAAGTGTGGCAAACCGGATGTCCAATTACGACAGCCTCTCCCTCATAGAGAAAAGCAGCCAGAAGCAGAACCAACGGAAAAATTACAGCAAACATTGACGACAACCTATTGCAATTCGAAGAAAGAATTACTTTAAGCAGAAAGAAAGAAAAATAGTCCATGTTTACTTTATCCTTATCTAACTTATACTTGTAAAATTTGATTAGTATCAAAATACATATACTTATTATGAATCAAATATTCTTATATACAAATATCATAATATTCATGAATATATTTTGAAATCGTGTTTCAAACAGTGAAAGACTGATTTTACTTAAGTAGGCATTGCAGTCATTTATAGGAAAAATATTCTTATTTCAAAAAAAAAATTTTATCTGCCAAAATTATTCATATTTATTATTAAAAAAAAACTTCTGCGAAATGAAAGTAAAAACATTTCTTGTCGTTGTTTTCCTGAAAGTATTATTTCGGTGCTTAAAACGAAATATTGTTTAGATCCTTTTATAAAAACATCATAAAAACATTCTATGTGCATAGTTTTAAATAAGTGTCAATATGATCAAGGTTTTGTACAGTGAGGTGGTAGAAATGGAGTGGACATGCCCATAATATTTACATTGAATCTGTAGTGGACATTTTGTGATTCAGTCCCGGTCTGATAAAATGTCTAATTCTTCAAGCCGGCTAGGTTAAAATGCAATTCCTCTTCATGCGCTCGCGACTAACCATACCGGTAGACGAACCAGAACTTATGGAAGACATATATTTTTTAGGCTAAACCTCTCTTCGCTACTCTTGATGAAACTCAAATTAAGGAGCGGAGAGGTCCTAAAGTGCTTAAATTTCACAGGCTTTAACTAGGGCATTAATCCCGAGATTTCGGGATTTTATAAAAGAACTATATTAAGGGAATATATAAGGGAGGTATATTGGCTTATTCGTACTCAATTAAAACTTTATTTCAAATATATGCATAAAACTAGAAGTTAAGTTCATTATAATGTTATATTTATGCACATATGTACATGGGCGCTAGCAAGTAAAACGTTAATTTATAATTGCATCTAATTTAATCTTATGATCTAATCTCTTTTTATCTTCTTGTCCAATAATTTCTCCTTATTTGGTCATGATAGTTAATTATAAAATTAGTTAAAAACGAATTGAAATTTAATCAGCATAGTTATATATCATTTACATATAAGTTACAAAATAATATTGCCTTTCAATGAAACAAGGGATAAGTAATAATATCGATTGGTTCAAAGTGCTGATTGGTTGGAAAGTATGCTCTTAATAAACATAATTCGTGTAGAATTTCAAAATTTAATCTAGAATGATTTTGCTGCACATAAATGAAGCTGCCGAAAAATATATTTCAGGTTGTACACTTTTTAGCTGGGTGTATGTAATCATACCCCAGTTGTAATAATGAGCTCTAAGCGCCTCCGTTTTCATAAAACGATATTTCTTTTGGTATTAAGTTCTGGGCTGTTCGCTCATGTCGTAATGATGAAACTTTTCTTATCCTCAAAATGGATTGAATTTTATCAATCCCGAAATCTCGTGAGTCCCGATAAAAAATTCGGGATCCCGAAAATGTCCAAAATGGGTCAGGATCCCGAGATCCCGAAATCTCCGGATTGCGTGCTCTAGTTTGAACATAATAAAATCACCTCGACATATTAAAACAACTTAAATCAATTCGGTACCAAATATTCTGTCTGTAAGCTAGCTAAAAAAAATGAATCACAAACGGAAGTCGAGGCTTCGCACACACCGGGAAGCTCATAGACTTCACCATCAGCCAGAATCGAGTCAGCAAGTAAGGTTAAACGAACTGCCGTACTTATAACAATTGGGGACAATTGTTTTTAAGAATGGAGTTAGCAAACACCTTATATAAAATGCAAAGGTGTACCACATTCGTTTACGAGGGCAACCTTGAATTTTCTGTTTTGCTACTTTTCACGAAAATCGAATATTGCATTCCCACGAGCGAGAAAAGCAGCATCAATGAAAATTGATTCAATTCGAAGAATATAAGACTAAAGACAGACGACACAAGTTAATGATCATTAACACAATGATCATTGAACGCTAATGATAATTTGTTTGGAGAGTGACACACGGTTATTTGAATGAGGTTGTTTAACAGCTGTAGGTTGTTTGAATTTAAATGGTAATATTTTGACAGTTATTGTTTATCGAAACACATCGAAAAATCAGAAATTAGTACAAGTTTTACTGCGAATGAGCCTTTGTGTAAAATTATGGAAATTTTACACAAAAAAAAAGTTTAATCACGATAAGGAAGAAAATATAAAATGTTCAGGTATTGAAGAAGAGAATACGAAGAAATGTGCAAAAAATGAAACACTTGCATGCCATAAGCCTTGTTTATGCCGTAGCTAAAATAGCGTTGCCAAACTGGGGCTGCTATAGTAGTAGCGTTTACACCGTACAACTTATTAACCAAAGCAATAATGGCGTAATATCTGAAAGGAGCTCAATACTAAGAACGAAAACACCCTTGCACCAAGGCTTCCAGATTGCGAATGTCACTCGAAACTAGAAATCCTATTTATTACACTTCTGACAACGAAATAGCGCTGTTATAGTGTTTATACTACTGCCACCTTCACACTTATGACAGCGCTAAATTTTAGCAGCGCTAAAGTAGCGTAGCCAAAATAGCAAGCTCGGCTAATTTAAAAGTGGTATATACCGCTGCTAAATAAGCAGAGCTCACTAATTTGGCTACGGCATAAACGCACTCATATTGTAATATATTCGAAATAATATGTTTATGTTTCTGACAGTTAGAAACTACATTATTTCAAATGGAATTTCCCGAATTTCCCCAGTAAATTTCATAATCTTCTCCGTAGATGGTGCGACAATCGATAAGAGCAAATGAGCATTAGCTTCCAAATGATAATTCGTAGAACCTCATTGATGATGTTATAAATGATGATTAACCATGACACACGTAATGGATAATGATCATTGGGCTCGAAATGATAATTAACTTGTGTCGTCTGTCTAGGCTCTAAGAATGAGTTAACTCACTTTAATTTGGAGTTACTGAAATCTACATCAAAGACTACTCTAATGCTTTTTAAAAAAATCAATTGATATTAAATTTTAATAACTAATACTCACGCTTCTTTATTCGTCGGAATTTTCGTGAGGCGGGAAAATCTATTCCCGCATTTTCTCAATATACACTTCATTTTCTATTTTTTCTAATAACACGATTAATTTTTCAACACGCTTTTATTGACTCTATCTAGAATTTGAATGACAATTCAATTCTCTTTAAATCTACTCGCGCCAAATATTTCCAATCTGGCAAATCGAAAACTTCGTTAACTTCCTAAAATGGTTACATCCGGCCGCCCTCATTCGGTCAATTTCTTTCACAACTACACACTCAGGCTAGATTTTTCGTTGCTCACATACGGCTCACAGTCGCAAAAATACCAATACGCTCTCAGGTCGCATTGACAGATAATGCATTGTGCAAATGGAGGCGCAATTTCAAGGTCATAGTGTTTTTTTGGGAAAATGGAATAAGTTGGTACGCTGGTTGTTATTACGCTGTGCCTGTGGGTTCGAATCCCGCCAGTGCCATGGATGTAATTGTAATTGTCTATAAAGTATACATGTTAAAAATACATACAATACTTAATACATATAAATAATACATGTGACATACATGAAGTCGAACCCGATGGCCAGTGCCGATAGGACAAGGCCAACCCCTGGTTCATAGAAGTGTGAACCTCATATTAAAAAAAAAAAAAAAAAATTGGGATCTTTCACAAGCAATTTAGATATAAAAAGTCTTTAGCATCAGACCTCAATTCATCGGGACACTTATCCGAAATATCGTTTGTGTAGAAGAATTTGCAGATTATCAAAATTTGATGATTTTTAAAGTGGAATAAATCCTACCAACCACAAACGGCAATTGTTTACAATTCACATTGCCGAGAGTAGGTGGCAGGTATTCCAAATTGCAAAGTTCTCGCGTATACAGCACAATAAACACATCACTTTCACGACACTTATCCGAAATATCTTTTACGCGACAAAAACTTCGAAACAAGTCTCCGGATAATAGGAAAATAAACTCTATTCCCGGATTCAACCGAGCAGCACCATTCACATTGCTAATATTTACTAATTGTCAGAGAAATGTCAAACAATTGTCATTGTGCAATTCCCAATAAATCTTAATAACGAGAGGACTACACCATTTTAAAAAGTAGCTTAATACCTGTCAGATTGCAAGTCGCGATAGGCCTTTTATATGAAGGCCATGCTCAAACCCTACTGAAGTTACTGAAAGAGGGGAAATTTTCATTTTCAGTAAAACGGAGTACGGGAACAGCTTCATTGTAATCGCGATTAATCGCAATTAATCGTGGTACGGGAACAGACCTAAGGGCTGTGCGATATGAAAATTAAGAAATTTATCGTCCCGAAATTTTTAAATGATGGCGCGAAAACTGTTGGACATGGTTTATTTTTCATTTGGATGCAAAGATGTTAGTAGTGATTGTATTACCATATATTTAATATTTGTTCTTTCGACTTTGATGCGAAAAAGGGGGTTTTAATGAAATATATTTTGATTTCGAAGTGGAATTTGTTTTTTGCAGCCCTAAAGTAAGCTCATGTAAAGTTAAAAGCTCCGTGTAAAAAGCTTTCGAAAATTGTCGTGTATGTACACACGATGTGAGGGAAATATTTATCTATGTGAAGAGACTTCAAAGGTTAATATGGGAAACGAAAGCTTGCCGTCTCCTTTGTATACCTCTATGATATTGGCCGAGGCCAGGCGAGCCGAAGTCACACGAGACCGCCAACATGTGGACGGCATTTGATAACTCGTCCGAAATCGCTTTGACTCGTGCTCAAAATCCATTCCGATCGGGGGTGTGTTCAATGTGCATGCTATAGCAGCTATTAGCTGCTATTTTAGCAGCTCTGGCTGTCCAATGTCTTTTTTTTCCTTTTTTTTCCTTCCGACGAATCTGGGTTGGCCTTGTTCTATCGGCAACTGGCCATCGGGTTCGATTTGTATATTTTTCAATACGTTTTTAGAAAATTGGACAAAACACAAAACACAAAGGCCTCAAACAACGCGACGACACGAACACGCAGTTCAAGACACGAAGATTCCCGTCTTGTCAATTCCAGAGAAAGACCGTCCTTCGGAGAAAAACAATCACTGCAGTTCTCCGGCTACAACCTTCCACCGCAAGAGACAACACGCGAATGCTGTCCAATGTCACGAAATAGCTACTTTCTGATGCTTGCTATTTGACAGTCGGGCTGTCCAAGATTCCGGCATAGCTGCTAAGGTAGCAGCTATTTGCTGCTCGCAGTCTGGAAGATAGCAAGAAAGTAGCTAAGGCAAAATGGCCGTGCGTACACAGCTGACATGCAGTTCAAACGTTATTTTCAATTGGAAATTGAAATGAAAAGAGGTTTTTGCGCTTTTGTGACACAGGAAATGAATAAATTTGAAAATAGTGACAGCATAAATTGAATACGGGCTTTTAAACACTTCAACTCAATTCGAGTTTCACACAGTGCAGCTCATCTTGAGTTTTTAGCATTTGATTCATGTGCCATCAAATTTTCAACGATTAGTTTTTGCTCTTTTTCACATATATGGCGTCAAAAGCCGGAAATATGTGATTCGTTTTAAATATGTTAGGAAAATTTTAATGGTTTCTGCAGCTGTATGTTGAAAACTCCTAAATTATATACAATTTCCAAAGTGCAATGGAAGTATTGAACTAATCCACGAAAACACAAATATTCAAATTAAAAAAAAATTTTGAAAAAGTATTTTTGAATTTGCAGATCTTCGTAGCAGCTCTTGGCTGTCCAATATCCATAGCTGCTCAACCTAGCTACTTCAAATTTTGACACTTGCTTAAGTGATGCTATGCTATGCTTTTGAAGCAGCTATAGTATGCACATTGAACACACCCCGGATGTCAAAGTCGCTTGTCTGGACCGTCCACGCATTCGGTTTCGCCAGATCTCGCCTGGGCTCGACCAATATGTATTTCCCAGCCCCTGGACACGGACGGTATAACTTTCCACCATTAGCCCCTTCAATCCTCTCGCCCACAAAGCATGTTAAAGCTGCCTTTACGTCATTTCGACCTCATTGTCAAATTGGAGGGGAACTACTTGGATTTGACTCGATTTGCTCGATTTGACAATGAGTAGCTAAAAAATTGCTACCATCCCCTTCAATGTAAATCTTATGAGCATGTCCACTCCATTTCTACTACCTCACTGGTATTTCCCACCTCCCTGGTAAATGTCAAACTCGCCAGAGGTGGACTGGTGTACTGGGTGTACTATTGTTTACATGCAGAGATGTCATTCGGCCGGCGATTCGGAACGGTGTGCATTCACGTTTTTAGCTGTGTCGGTAACGTTTTCCTTGTTTCTAGGTACCAATTGGCTAGGTGCCAGTTTTAAAAGTTTACGGGCCTAATACAAAATTGCTAGTAGGTACATTGTAAGCAATTAACTCCGGCAATAGCTCTGACAATTCCATGCCATTAGCTAATATTTCCGTTGCATTTTGTGAGCTATTTCTCGTACAATTTTAGCGGTGGAGGAGTGGGTGCACGGAAAGTTTTTCTGTAAATTGTCGTCATTTGGTTAATAAGCAAAACTGAAACAACTTGATAATCGGTAGTGCTGGAAGCGTAAATAAAAAAAATCTAAGACACTATGAGTGCAAATGGTGAGTAGAGATAATACTCTTTTCCACATTTGTATTGTTAATGAAATCACTTTCTTCGATTTTTCGTTGTTTTGGGGTATAACATTAGCTGATCAGACAGCATGGAATATGAACAACTTTTTTGGACGCTTTAAGTACTATTCATGGATGACGGATCCGCGAACAGTACTTACTTCCGATTCCGAACTGAATGAAGCAAAAAAATTGGTTGAAGGTGTACGAACTGGAGCGTATAGGAGCAATGCCTCCCAGGAAGAAATTTTGTATGCGAGAAAGTTATATGAGTCTGCATTCCATCCCGACTCTGGTGAATTGCAGAATGTATTTGGAAGAATGAGTTTTCAGGTAAGGTTTCAACGAACAGGTTATTTAATTTTAATTTTGTTCCTATACTAAAACTTATGACGATTTATATCAGTCATCAATGTTCGGTATCACCAAAATATAGGTTTGATCTTGAGTTTACTCTATCGCAGATTTCCTTTCAGTTTGTTTTGTGTACTTAAGTGTACTATGTATTTGGCGTAGTGAAATCAGAGGCTAAAAGTTGGCTATTACCTGAGCTGTATATTATAATTCATAATCGACCTTTGATTAATAAAAGTAAAATAGGACCAGCCTATCATTCCTTCGTACTAGTAAAAGAGTACCGTAAATTGTATTTGCAGATTATAATGTGTTCTTACTATACTAAGGTTTGTTCCTGTTACACTAGTATAGTGTCTTTTCTTATTTTATTATGTTGATATCTTAACTGATCGAAAAATCTCAGTCTATTAATTAATGGGAATGCGAAATTATAATTTTTACAACTTACCTTAGAATTACTATTTTTACATTTAAACCGTATTCAGACTCAATCTACTGGGCCCTACCGTCTGAGCAGTAAAATAGTTAATTTTCTGTCTACCGGCTTATATAAGCAAGGTGTCCTAGAAATGGACGTAAAAACTCTTAGTCCGCATTGGCGGAGTACTCTTTAACTTCGATACGGACGGATGTCGGTAGGCCACTTTCATAGCTCTGCACTCTGCGGTGGGTTACTAAAAATGAGGCGGATTTATGTGTCGAAGTTATGTTATATTCGTCGAATAACATCTAGTAGCTGCAGTGTAACAAAATACAGGGGCAGGGGCTTTGTCATAAAAGGATCCAAAAGCTCTCAGACATGAGCTGTTAACGAAAGACCCAAGAGCTCTCAAGCATGAATTGACAAAACGAACCGCGTTAGTAGTAAGGGGAACTGAAAAAAACACGAAAGCGCGGGAAGCAATGGCCCAATGCCATGATGGTGTTCAAACGAATGCCGCCCTACCTCTCCGGCCTAAAAACATAGAGGCCGGAAGTACTTCTTCAATAAGATAGAGGCCAGTCATGCCAAACGAATCCTGCAAAAAAGGCTCTACGCGCTTCCACCCAGTAATTAGGACAAAGGTTTCAGTTTCAACAATTCGTTAATATTTTCATTTTTTTAAATAATCATTTCTTGCAGGTTTCTAATTCTATTAAAAGTACAAAAGAAAACATTGATATCAGAAAGAAATACGAAAATTTGCCTTATTTGTTTTGAATCGAAGTATTATCTTCTATACATAAAACTGCTCACTTTGTATACATTATCAGTAAGTCTGTAAAAATATTCTGCGTGCTACGAATTGGAAAATTGAGCGCTTACATTTGATTACATATAATTTATGTTCATAATGTTCCAGTACTGTTTTCAATTATTTTTAGGCCAAAGTTTGATCTTTCTTTTTAGTATGAATGACATTTTTACATTGGATATAACACCTAAAATATGTGCAAAGAACTAAGATGTTAGAGTCTCGATTCACTAAATAAAATCTGGGAATTTAGTATCTTTTTCTTAAAAATAAAATTATATCATTTATATTAAATTCTTCTGCATTAAATTTTGAAAAAAAAAATCCTTATAGTTCTTCTATAAGTGGAATAGATTTTTGCTGCGGTCGGCCGAATGATAGAAATCTTTTGAGGCGGCCTTCTTTTAAAATAATACTTGCTTTTAGGAAAAAGATAATCTTACTAAACTGCTCACTGCATGATTATTTTGCTGGTGAGATTATCTATCAATTCAGATTCGATTGGTTATTTCTTGAAGTATTGTTTTTTCGTTGGATTTTATAGTTTATACGTATATTCCTCTTTTCGATTTTCGTTTATTACTGTACTCAAGTGGTCTGATTTTCCTTTAATTGATCTGTCTTTTGCTGCAGTAGTCGTTTTCGGACTCAATTGAAGCCAGAACTTGTGATAAGGTAAAATAAATGGTGGGAGAAGTAACTAGATTAAGCTGAGATAACTACCTAGATAATCTAAGTCCCTTGAATCATTTCCATAAAACTGAAAAAAAAAACAAAAACAAAATTTTCTCGGCAAACATACTGGCAGTAGTATGCTATCCTCGTTGAGTGAAACCGACACTTTTTGATGTTAGTCAGCCGGTTTGAAGGCCAAACGCGACGTTTGCTACATATGTTACTTCACTATTTCAGTAATATAAATATTTGAAAACTAGTCCTTATATTGAAAAAAGAAAGGCAAAAGTATATTTGGTGAGGAATATCGTCAATTTCTTTGTAAATGAGGTGTCTCGGATCATCTGTTATATCACCGGCAAATAATTAGATGTAGATTGGCGCATTTATTAACAAAAAGTGTGTTGAGTTGTTTCATGGTGTTACTACTATGATTGATATTTTTGAATCTGACTTGATTTTTTAAACTTAAATAGGCATTTATCCAGGTACATTCTTTGAGCTTTCTGGCTTCTCTTCTCTAGTAGCTATGCCAATCCTCTGCGGTATGATATCCAAACAAAGCAAAGCAATCCCACGACAACCCTTGTACGGGTCTAGGGGTTGAAGCTGGTAGAGAGCTTCATTACAATTTTTTTTAATCATTGTGGATACGAGTGTGGAGTGATTAGTTCCACGACTCACTTTACCCCTGATTTAAATCAGGTACCTATTCAGAGCTAGGTGAACTCAAAGCTTGGTGCGCGGACCCTCGTCTGAACCTGGATTCGAACCAGGGACCCCACACGCAAGAAGCCAGTGCTCTACCCACTAGGCTACTCAAGCTCTGCGGTATGATATCCAGGGTAGTCTTATTTAGTTTATCTTTCGATATTTACTTCATCTCATCAAAAAGGTCACTTTTTCGCCTCCATTTTTTATCTATTAAGAGGATTGCTTATTAATTCCAACCTCGCTTGATTTGAATCTGTTAATATAATTATTCATTATTATTCTCAGCCTCTCTAAAAGAACAATCTTTTGGGAATCTATACAAAATTATTTGGTTTTTCAGCTGTCAATAGTTTCTTTAAACTTAATGGTAATGAAAGAATACCTGGAATTATTACTTTGCTCAGATTCGGAAATATATCGTAATTTATGATTTTGATTCGCATGAGTTGTCTGTTTAACCTATCTTGAGCTCTGAAAGCAGCGGGTTTCCGAAACTGATGGGCACTTCACTAAGTGGCCCTCTGACTATCATTATTAATAAGAGGGGTTGTGAATGCGATTCCTTTCACGCTGGAAAGATACAATTCTAAAATAAGACGATGTGACCTCTGCAAATAATTTTCGGCCAATCTCGATTCCTCCATCTTTTTCCAATGTCCTTGAAAGATATCTGCATGACAGAAACAATACGGTTTCTCACCGTAAACAAATATCGTTTACTTCACGGATTATGTTGCTTAAGATCTGGAGGCTCAACTTGAAGTTCACGCTGTACATACAGACTTCTCCTAAGCTTTGAATCATTATGATCTTCTTTTTAAATTGTACTAACTTGGGTCTTATCCTTGTCCTGTTTTCCGTGAATGATCTGCCTCCGCTTCTTTCTTGTGATTGTCTAAATAAACAAGCTTTTTTTGAATGCTCGCAAATGCTAAAAACTGTTTCTTTTTTCTCATTAAACTCTCATACTGCTTTTAATTACTCATTGGATATCCATCGGCTCTCTTCTCTCGCTTCGATCAAGGGCTTTGGGGCTACGTTCGTACCATGATACAAGAAACACTAGAGATAGCGACACTAGAGTGACCATATTATTCTCTCTCTGCGCATGATGTCACCAGGAGATTTCGTCGCGCAGCATGTTCACAAGCATTGGTGTAAAATGTATGGGCGCTGGCGTAACTCATTTATACAATCCGTGATTAAAACATGTTTGCATACATTCTTGTACATAAAATCGTCACTTAAGGAATCATAATATGTACAATTAAATTATATGCTTAGTAGTACATGTCAAATGTATGTACAATTTATGCAAAATATGATTAAAGTATATTTCAAAAGTAGTAATACGACAACATAACTAAATACACGATGTAAATTTGGAACAAAACGTAGGTATATTGTTTGTAAATTTGAGAAAGTCAAAGTTCACTCTTCGGGATGTGGCTAAGCAACAATATTATTGTAAATAACACAATTTCATGATACTTTTGACGGTTTCAGCTTCAAAAAATAGGTTTTACTCATTTTAATTAATTTTATTTTCAATAAAAAAACTCCATTGCTAGTTTAAGACTCCTCTGGGGAGATATCAGGGAAATACCTTAGTGAATATATATGAAATATATGAGCTGAGAAATGGAGGACGTCCAATATGACGGATTCAATAACCCAACCTATCATTGGAGTGCTTTACGTGGCTCACATAGTTCAAAAAATGTTGGTCGGTCTATAAAAAGCAATTCATTTTTATGTCTCTGGGCTTGTTTTGAAGTGCCTAAATTTTAAGTTTGAAAACTGGAATACTTCTAACTCCTTATGGATTGTGGGATTCTCACCTCTTGAATCACTAACAATTGAATGGATTGAAAATCCACATGAATTTACAGCATTTATTAAATTAGCAGTCCCTTAGTGTGTGATTCTACCTTGAAAGGTATAATATTGTATTTTAATATTGTAAGAATCACATAATTTTTTTTTGAATCACATAATTTTCTAATGGAGTCTGAAAAATTCCCAAGCGTTTTTGAGAATAGAATAAAACACTAATTGTTGAGTCTCGAAAATGATTGTTTATTCCAATCGATGTACACAATTTTTATCGCGACGAACAGCCGAAAAAATACCTGAAGCTCAATTTAAACGAAGTTACCGCCTTCACGAAATAACTTGTTCGATAAAGCGTACGATTTGACTCACTGGTACAGACTAAACTCAATATCAGCATTAGCGATTAATTCTATTGTTCTTGCTGCGTATGTATGTAGCTGTGCCAGATGCTAATATTGAGATTAGCTTATATCTGTTTTACGAGAAATGAATTTAACTGTTACAATTTGCATACAAGTAGCTAGAAAATGTAAAGATAGAATTTGCGACAGCTAAACAGAGTCAATTTCCATCTCATTGAATGAGAAAACATATACTTTCAGAATACAGCTGAGTTCAGACCTCCACATAATGTTTTTCACCGTAATACGAAACCCTGATTATATTTGGACTTTCTAGCTCCATCTTGAAGAGCTGTTATTGAAGAATTTGGAAAAGCTTTTAGCACATAATCTTTCAGTTCATAGACCTAATTTTCGCTAGCTGATTTGTTTCCATTTTACAATAGAGTTGTTTTTTTTTAAATGAAAGATGAGAATTGCATTTTCCTTCTTTTAATTTTTAAACTGCAATTTACACTTAGGATCATCACTGAAACTAACCTTTCCTTCAAATCTATCCTGAGAAGACTATCGAGCATTTCATGTTTCAAATCCTGACCTTAATGTTCTTTCGGGAAATATGTCAAAAGCAATCATGCAATAGACAAGTTCCCATGCTTTTTCGCTCCTTTTACACATCACAAAAATTTGCATCTATCTGTTGAACGCATATAAAATAGTTTTTTCTTCTGCCATAGTATTCTTTTTTGATTTTCAGTACAGCAATAACACACAAACTACATTGAATTTTTTCATTTTTCACATATATACTCCCATAAATAAAAACTACTATGATCTAAATAAGCTCATTGATAGTTTATAATACTAAAACAATGCTGCAAAAGAAAACCACAAACAATTTTTCATGCATTTATTTGTATTCCATCACAATTTAATGCATTCATTCATGAACCGAACTCTCCCGGTGACTTCACGCACAAGCAGCGGGCTGTCGTAATCTTAAGCCTAGTATCCACCAATCGCGCTGCGTACGTACTGTTCGCGCTCAGCTAGCAAGCTATCGTCTACACCAAAAGCTGCTCGCGCACTGAGTGCGAACAAACAGAAGAGCTGCGCGCGGGCTGCGTTTGGGATACGTCTCCCCCGAAAATGATCGCGGACTCGGATGCAACGCTCTGTTTGCGCGCAGATGCACTTAGTGTGGACCGTAAGCTATGGTGTGGACGTGCAAACTTTGCATTTCGATTGCTCGTTGCGCTACTTCCTTGCTTCCCACTCTCTGTTGGAAAGCACACGTCCAAAATGGCACTTAATACGGAGTGGACAAACGAATTAGTTATTAATTAATAAATAAAGTGGAGGAATATCCTATTTTGTGGGATAATTCTAATCAAGACTATAAGAATTAAATAAGTTATTAAAGAAATTATACTTATTTCTTTATTGAATTTTTAAAATTATATAGATATGCATACTTATTTGGACATAGCCGTGCATGGTAGATATGAAACTTCCGGTATAATTCTACTAATTAATTGTTTCGATACTTTGAAAAGATACGAAAGACTGATAAAACTGTCTCCAGTAGCAAAAAACGCAAAGTACTCGTAATTCCAAGTTTTTACGTCCACGCATGGCCGATAATTTGTATTTTTCTTTCCTCCAAGGGGCCCAATTTTGTCACAAAAAAATCAAAATCAGATGATGAAATGCGTGTAAAATTGCGAAATCCACATAATTTATCAATTTTTAAACCACTTAACAATGTTAAGTTTAAATAAGGTCGAACCCAACATCGTACATTTTTCATTTTTTTAGAAAGTTCTGATAATATTATATAGGATACTGAACGAATAACAATTTCTTCTTCATCAAAATTCATTTTGAACATTCATGAACTTCTTTCGATATACTAATATAAAAATTCTGATTGGGAAGCAAAGAAGGAGTGCGCATACAGAACGCGCGAACGGAAGCAAATGTCTACACTAAAAGTGCTAGCACGCAAGCTACTTTTCTCTTTGCGTACTTGATGTGGACGTTGCGGAGGGGGAGCGCGTACATTGTTCGCGATCAGCTCGTGTACAAGCATCGATGACGTCAAATCTGTGTGCGAGCTGTGCGCGAGCCCAGGTGGATACGAGCCTTTATAGTTCTTTGATTCATGCGTTCGTACAATGCCTTCTAGAAGTACGGGCCGTCAGGCTACGTAATCGTTCTCGCCGTGACGTCATGAGTTTAGGAAATTTGACATTTCCACGAGGCAGTGCCGATGTACACGGAGATTTCACTTGCGGTTTTTTGGTTAAAATATGAATAAAACGTTAGTTTTTTGTGCGTGGACGCGTTATAATAATAATATTTAGTCATAACGTACACTTTCTACCAATTAATTGTATCGCGACAGTAAATCGACACGAACCATCACATAACCTAACACCAACCGATAAACATTTCGTAGCGAATTTTCCACATTATACCGCACGCACCGCATTAAGTTATGTTTTAGCTGTTCACTAGCACTGTTCTGCATAAACTACTTTAGTTTTCATTTCACTCACTTTAACACAACCCGTACAATTAACATTTTCCCGCGGACGTCCCATAAGACTACGTGTGTTTTTCGCGACATTTGTCCCGATGCTCTGACGTCATCATTCTGCATTACGGCCCGTACATCTAGAAGGCATTGGTTCGTACCATGAATCAAAGTACTATAAAGGCTCGTATCCACCGGAGCTCGCGCTCAGATATGACGTCATCGATGCTTGTACACGAGCTGAACGCGAACAATGTACGCGCTCTCCATCCACAACGGCCACATCAAGTACGCAAACAGAAAAGTAGCTTCGTGCTAGCACTTTTAGCGTAGACATTTGCTTCCGTTCGCGCGTTCTGTATGACCCTAAGTGTAAATTGCAGTCTAAAAATTAAAAGAAGGAAAATGCAATTCTCATCTTTCATTTAAAAAAAAAAAACAACTCTATTGTAAAATAGAAACAAATCAGCTAGCGAAAATTAGGTCTATGAACTGAAAGATTGTGTGCTAAAAGCTTTTCCAAATTCTTCAATAACAGCTCTTCAAGATGGAGCTAGAAAGTCCAAATATAATCAGGGTTTCGTATTACGGTGACAAACATTATGTGGAGGTCTGAACTCAGCTGTATTCTGAAAGTATATGTTTTCTCATTCAATGAGATGGAAATTGGCTGTCGCAAATTCTATCTTTACATTTTCTAGTTACTTGTATGCAAATTGTAACAGTTAAATTCATTTCTCGTAAAACAGATATAAGCTAATCTCAATATTAGCATCTGGCACAGCTACATACATACGTAGCAAGAACAATAGAATTAATCGCTAATACTGATATTGAGTTTAGTCTGTACCAGTGAGTCAAATCGTACGCTTTATCGAACAAGTTATTTCGTGAAGACGGTAACTTCGTTTAAATTGAGCTTCAGGTATTTTTTCGGCTGTTCGTCGCGATAAAAATTGTGTACATCGATTGGAATAAACAATCATTTTCGAGACTCAACAATTAGTGTTTTATTCTAATCTCAAAAACGCTTGGGAATTTTTCAGACTCCATTAGAAAATTATGTGATTCAAGACTTGTTCGAAAACTTCAAGCAACCAAAATACAATATTATACCTTTCAAGGTAGAATCACAAACTAAGGGACTGCTAATTTAATAAATGCTGTAAATTCATGTGGATTTTCAATCCATTCAATTGTTAGTGATTCAAGAGGTGAGAGTCCCACAATCCATAAGGAGTTAGAAGTATTCCAGTTTTCAAACTTAAAATTTAGGCACTTCAAAACAAACCCAGAGACAAAAATGAATTGCTTTTTATAGACCGACCAACATTTTTTGAACTATGTGAGCCACGTAATGTACTCCAATGATAGGTTGGGTTATTCAATCCGTCATATTGGACGTCCTCCATTTCTCAGCTCATATATTTCATATATATTCACTAAGGTATTTCCCTGATATCTCCCCAGAGGAGTGTTAAACTAGCAATGGAGTTTTTGTATTGAAAATAAAATTAATTAAAATGAGTAAAACCTATTTTTTTGAAGTTGAAACCGTCAAAAGCATCATGAAATTGTGTTATTTACAATAATATTGTTGCTTAGCCACATCTTTGTGAACTTTGACTTTCTCAAATTTACAAACAATATACCTACGTTTTGTTCCAAATTTACATCGTGTATTTAGTTATGTTGTCGTATTACTACTTTTGAAATATACTTTAATCATATTTTGCATAAATTGTACATACATTTGACATGTACTACTAAGCACATAATTTAATTGTACATATTATGATTCCTTAAGTGACGATTTTATGTACAAGAATGTATGCAAACATGTTTTAATCACGGATTGTATAAATGAGTTACGCCAGCGCCCATACATTTTACACCAATGCTTGTGAACATGCTGCGCGACAAACTCTCCCGGTGACGTCATGCGCAGAGAGAGAATAATATGGTTACTCTAGTGTTGCTATCTCTATTGTTTCTTGTATCGTACGTTCGTACATGCTAAAATCTTTACTTTTGCATTCTTCTTTTGTCCGTTTAGCCCTTAAATATGCCTGTACTATGTCGTTTCTTCAACACGAAAGTGATGAATGCCACTGAAATCGTCCAAAAGAAATTCACTCATTTGATACTTTACAATCATGGTTTTCATTGTTTGGATTACAATGATCGTCTTGCTGTTCTCAAGCTTCATACATCGTCTTCTAATTGTATCTTCCATAATCAATGTTTCCTCTTCCAAATATGTCGTAACCTTTGACATGATTCTATTTGTGACGATATCAAGTTCCGTGATCCAGACCCTGACACTAGATTCTCAGAAACATTTGAAGTGCTCTTTGCTGGATGTTTGATTGGGCAGGCTAATACATCTTTTCAGTATTTATGATTTTTGTTGAGCAAAACTCTTGAGTAGGTAGGCAAGAGATTTGACGTACAGTGGCTCACGAAAGTCAGCATACATCGCTTAAAAACGCGGAATTGGCAATATATATGTAGAAAGAAAATGAAAAGACGGGTGAAAAACGAATTTAAAAGGAACATCAGAGACATTGTAATCTATTTTACACAGAATTAATGAGAACATACTTATACATACACATATACATGGTAAATAACAAGAAATTCCGCTGAAAGTGAGGAAACAAAAGTCAGCATACACCACAGAAAATTCAAAAGAACCAGTCTAAGCGATGAGTCATACTGCGATAAAAATTGCTACCGTGTTAATATACAAACATAAACATTAGTACATTGCAAGTCGATCAAACTAAAGTAATGTGGGTGCCTTTAATACTTAAAAATGAGTACACGGAAGGAAACGAGTTTAGAAGTGCGAAAAATCATCCTTAGTGAACGAGTGGAAGGGAAGTCGTATGGCGAAATTGCTAAAATAATTGGAAGAAGTCGGGCAACGGTGCAAACGATTATACGGAAAGCGGAACCGGAAGGCAGAATACAAAATAAACAACGAACAGGTAGACCGAAATCCTTAAGTAAGAGAGATGAGAGAGACTTGTTACGGAAAAAAAGTAAGGAGCCCCAAAAAAGTGCTCCGGCAATGGCCACTGCACTGGCAAAGGCAACAGGGAAGCATGTGAATCCAGAAACAATATGTAGAGTTTTGCATAATCAGGGTTATAACGGTAGAGTTCCGCGGAGAAAACCTTTCATTTCTCCAGTTAATGAAAAGAAGAGGCTTGACTTCGCTCGCCTGCATCTTAATAAGGACAACAGTTTTTGGAATCAAGTTCTGTTTAGTGACGAGAGCGAGTATAATATTTATGGCTCTGTTGGGCGCGGATACGTGTGGGGGAAGCGGAACGAAGCATTGGCAAAGAAGAATTTGCGTCCTACAGTGAAACACGGTGGAAGGTCAGTCCTCGTATGGGGTTGTATGTCGGCCGCTGGTGTGGGGCAATCACATTTTATTGATGGCACTATGGATCAATACATGCATTTGAACATATTGCGAGGCGATTTGATACCTTTTGGGGCCTACAGCCAGGTTGGATCTTTCAGCAGGACAATAATCCAAAACATACAGCTAGAAGTGTCAAGGAATAGTTGCTGTATAACGTCCCTCATCAGCTTCACAGCCCGCCTCAGTCGCCCGATTTAAACCCTATAGAGCATTTATGGGAGGAATTGGATCGCAGAATTCGTGAGCCAGCCGTAAGAGCAACTATTACTAGCAAAGAGACCCTGAAATCTGCTCTGCTGTGTGCCTGGATGAATATTCCACCCGAAATTACTGAAAATCTCGTTCGTTCGATGCGAAGGCGTTTAGAAGGTGTTATTAAGGCTGGTGGAAGCCCTACGAAGTATTGAGCTCAGGTTTTTTGTCATTCTCGTTCTTTTCGAAACATGGCTCGTAGTGTATGCTGACTTTCGATGGATGATTTTTTATAGTTTTCATGGCTTATTTCTTTCTGTTTGGATTTTCTTTATTTTTATGCTATGAAACTTATTTTTAATGTCAATAAAGCTACTTTTACATTTTCATTGCATTCTCTCTTTTTCCACTGTACCATATTCGTGTTTTTACATGTTGTATGTTGATATTTGTGAGCCACTGTAAGTGGACAGAATTTTGGCTTTAACAAAAAGCTTGTAAAGAATTAGACCCTACTCAAGTGCAAGACCACTTTTGTCTCCTGTTTATAGTAAATGCATTGATTTCCAGTTAAATTAGTTATATTTTAGCTTTTAAGAAGTCTCGTGCTTGTGTAATTACATTTGATGATTCTTCCAAGAAATCTGATCTAACTTGCTGATTAAATATCTCTACCAAACATTTTAAAATTTGGGCATAAAATTCTGCTCTCTATTTAACATTACATTAGTCAGGATCTAGGTGTAGCTTGAGAATTTTGTGGATGTCTGAGTAATATCTCACTTTTCAAAGAAGCTAAAATAGGTTTGCTATGTTTTCGACTTTAGAAGACAGATTCTCTTGTTGATTAGATTTTCAGATTTTCAAGTTTTCATATTATCAACAGGTTCCCGGTGGAATGATAATCACCGGAGCTATGCTGCAATTCTATCGTACAATCCCTGCAGTCATATTTTGGCAATGGATCAATCAGTCCTTCAACGCTTTAGTTAATTATACAAATCGCAACGCAAACTCTCCGACAAGCGTTTCGCAACTAGGCGTTGCCTATGTCTCAGCAACAACTAGTGCTCTGGTTACTGCCATTGGCTGTAAAAATTATTGGCAAAAGAAAGCATCACCAATCTTGCAGGCAAGCTTTTTCATTATCAAATTAATTATTCTCATTATATTCGCCATACCCATGTTACCTCATAGAGATACGTTCCATTTGCTGCAGTTGCAGCAGCTAACTGTGTAAATATCCCCCTTATGCGACAAAACGAAATCGTCAAAGGAATTGAAGTCAAAGACGAGAACGGTAACATTGTGGGTAGAAGTAGACTGGCAGCAGTCAAAGGAATCTCCGAAGTTGTGATTTCACGCATAGCTATGTGTGCTCCCGGAATGATAATCCTGCCAATAATCATGGAGCGTCTCGAGAAAATACCGTCATTTAGGCGTATGAAGTTTTTGCATGCACCATTTCAAACAGCTATGGTTGGATGTTTGTAAGTAACTGTCGCATTGAGAAAAAGTCTTTACGAATCCAATTTTCTATTTGTTTGCAGTCTACTTTTCATGGTTCCTACGGCTTGCGCTCTGTTTCCACAAAACTGGTAAGAAATCGTATGTTTCCACTGAAATCTGATCAAATATGGTTATCTTTTTCAGCTCACTAAATACGGAAATCATGAAACGCCTTGAATACCAACTATATGAAGAATTAGAGGAAAATACTAAGGGACGAGTTCCTGAAAAAGTCTATTTCAATAAAGGACTTTAAAAAAGCCACTGAATTGCGATGAATGTAAAAGATTCGAACACGTCGAAATTGTTCCAGTAACAGAAGTAGCAGTAAAACCTGCATTTAACACTTTTCTTGTTAACAGGGAATTTAGTTTTTAGAGACTGATTAGATACATGTATTTTAGGATTGTTGTATGTTCTCGTAGACTGCTTCGTCGAATATGTAGGTTGGTTTAAAAAATTGAAGTATTTTCAGGGAAATCATTTACCAAAGAACTGCAAAGCAAAAATTTCGAACCAATTTAAAATGTATTGGAAGTTTCTTAAGTACCAGAAGATCTATGCAAAACTTTTCGTCAGTTCAGCTCTTTTTAATCTTGAAACAATCTATCAATCCAATAGAAAAGATGCAGTGCATTATGTTTTCAAAATCACATCATGATCTTACGCAAATCAACCCCTTAATCGCATGAGGCGCTTAGACTTCTAAACAAATCTATTTTTTCTCATATTTTATTGAATAATTTCTGCAAGAGAAAAACAAGCTTATTAACATCTATTTGAATTTTGAATCTATTTTTACTTTTGATCAAATGAACAAAAATTTAAGATAACATGCATTTAAAATGTAATGATTTTTCGCTAGTCTTACAACCATAGTATTGCAACTTTTTTTTGGTGATACTTATACAAATAAACGTGTTAAACACGAACTGATTTGTTTTTAAACACCACTAGAAGAACAAATCAAAATATTGTTGTGTTCTACCGTTAAAACACCTTCCGTGAGTTCGATATTCTTCACATTCGTGAAATAAAACAGTTTCTTTTAAAACACTAATTACACTTTTATTCACACAAATATTTATAACACTAAATTCCGTACACTTTACTGATCGCACTATTATAAATTCTTTATCAATTTAACTATCGCACTATAATTACTCGCACTTTATCGCTTTTAATTAATCGCGCCCGGATACACTAGAATCGCTGTATCGCTTTTCAAAGTAACAGCCTTACGCTGTCTTCGCCATCTACTGAGTGATCGCTAGTACTTCTTGCGGTGGTATTTATAGTCATGCCAAATGTGTCTCGGATTCTCGAATGTTCCGCTATTGTTTTCTAGAGGGCTCTATGGGCTATTTAAAGATCTTGACTGTGTGGAAGATGACTCATGGGAATTTCTGACTCATGGGTTTGAGGCTCTGGAATGTTCCCTTTTTACGTTCTAGACGATTATTCTACGTTTTATCCATAGATTGTTATTGTGTATTGGCTATTTATAGATTGTTTGCGGTTTTTGGCTATTTATAGATTGTTTCTATTCCAAGAACACATGATCAGACAGACACTTTAACCGTTGTCGCTCTTTCGGCCGCCGACACATCGAAACATGTTTGTTCGTGCATGCAACACTACCCCCTCCTTAGACCTGTTCGTCCCGAACAGATTCGCCGTCATCCATTGCGTTATTTCCATGGTACGGGGCAAGTCGGTCTAGGTGCACAACCTTCATATTCGACCGGTGTTTTCGATGCTGCTGTATTCGGAAAACAACATCATTGAGCCGTTTAATAATGCGGTATGGTCCTTCCCATTTTGGCTGTAGTTTCGGGCTCAGGCCTTTCCGCCGGCGGGGGTTGTACAGCCAGACTAAATCATTTTCTTGAAATCCGGCCGAGTTTGCCTTCAGGTCATATCGCGTTTTCATCCGGTCCGTGTTTAGGTTTATGCGGCCCCTAACTACCTCGTGAATGGAGTCTAACCGTTGCCGCAGCTCCGAAACGTACTCCGTTGTTGTCGTCGGCTCTTCTGGTGGTATTCCGAATTTAACATCAGCCGGAAGTCGAATATTTCGTCCAAATACGATACGTGACGGTGATTCTCCAATTGTAGTATGCGTCGCCGTTCGATAAGCCATCAGGAAGAATGGGATATGACGATCCCAATCATGCTGATGGTCTTCTACCACTTTGGCCAAGTGCTCGATCAAGGTTTTGTTGAACCTTTCGACCATTCCATCGGACTATGAGTGCAGTGGAGTGGTTCTCGTCTTCCTTATGTCCAACGCATCACAAAACTCAGTAAACACTTGGGACTCGAAATTTCGACCTTGATCGGAATGTAGCTCGTTTGGGACTCCGTACCTACTAACCCAGTTAATCACGATTTGCTCCGCCACTGTAGATGCTTCCTGATTTGGAATAGCGTACACTTCTGTCCATTTGGCGAAATAGTCGGATACTACCAGCACGTAGCGATTTCCTTGTTGCGACACCGGAAACGGTCCTGCCACATCGATGGCGATCCTTTCGAAAGGGGTTCCAACGTTATATGTCTTCAGCTCACCTCTAGGCTTTCTCCTGGGTCCCTTCACAGATGCTCAGGCTGCACATTTCCTACACCAGTCCTCCACATCTTCCCGCGCATGCACCCAATAAAATCGTTCTCTTATTTTATTAAGTGTTTTGTTTATGCCCAGGTGGCGTTCCCTCGTGTACTCCTGCAAAACATCCTTAACTTTGCTCCGAGGAAGTACAACCTGCATTCGATGCGCTGACCCATCCGCGGTTTCCCATTTCCTTTTTAGTAGGCCTCCTTCAAGATGCAGGGAGTTCCATTGTGCCCAGTAGCTCTTTAGCGTAGGACTTCGACTCGATATGCTTTGCCATTCAGGCCGATGTGCAGACTCCTTCCAGGCTATGATTTCTCGTAGATCTCCATCCGCCAGTTGTTCGTCCAATAGTTCCGATTGCGACCATCCTCTTGCTGGTGAAACGGATATCTACTTAACCTCGGCATCGACTACCTTTTCTTCTAACCGATGACAGTGCTTGCATTCCGGCTTGCATGGACGTCTGGAGAGAGCATCAGTATTTCCGTGCATAGTACCTTTTCGATGGACTATGTTAAAGTTGTATGTTTGAAACCTTTCAATCCATCGTGCCACTTGTCCTTCGGGGTTCTTGAAGTTGAGCAGCCATCTCAGAGCGGCGTGATCGGTCCTCAATACGAAGCTTTGACCGTACAGGTATTTGTGAAAATGCTTAGTGGCCTCGACTATTGCCAACAGCTCTCTTCGGGTGACACAGTAGTTTCGCTCTGGCTTGCATAACACCCGACTAAAGTAAACAATCACCCGTTCCTGGCCATCAATTTGTTGCGATAACACTGCACCTATACCTGTATTACTTGCATCAGTGTCCACGATGAAAGTTTTCTGCGGCTCAGGATATGCTAGCATCGGTGCTTCACATAGCTCCTGTTTAAGTTTCTCAAACGCTGCTTGGCACTGGTGGTTCCAGTTAAACGGCTGATTTTTCTCCGTTAGCTGGTGTAAACTTTTGGCGATGGTAGCGAAATCCTTCACAAACCGGCGATAGTACGTTGCCAATCCTAGAAAACTCCGAAGTTGATGCTTATCCTTAGGTACTGGCCAATTTTTAACGGCTTCAATTTTCGCAGGGTCGGTTTTTATTCCTCCAGTGGAAACCACATGACCAAGGTATTTCACTTCACTGCAGAACAGGTTGCACTTTTTGGGACTTAGCTTCAAGTTAGCCGCTCGCAACCTTTCGAATACGTCCTCCAGGTTTTTCAAGTGTTCCTTGAACGTTCTGCCAATGACAATTATGTCATCCAGGTACACCAAACATGTCTTCCAACTTAGTCCAAGCAGTACTCGCTCCATGAGTCGTTCAAAGGTCGCAGGAGCATTACAGAGTCCGAACGGCATTACAACAAACTGCCAGAGCCCATTTCCCACGGAAAAGGCTGTCTTTTCACGGTCACTTCTCTCGATTTCGACTTGCCAGTATCCACTCTTCAAGTCCAACGTTGAAAACCACTTCGCACTGGCTAGAGTGTCCATAATGTCATCCATTCTCGGCAATGGGTAGCTATCCTTTTTCGTAACATCATTCAATCGTCGATAGTGAACACAGAACCGTGTACTGCCATCCTTCTTTTTGACTAAGACAACATGCGACGTCCAAGGGCTATTCGAAGGCTCTATGATCCCTTGTTCTTGCATGTTCTGTATCATATCGGCGACCTCAGCTTGTTTGGCTAGTGGTAAGCGGCGGGGAGGTTGCCGAATCGGTGATGCATCTCGTGTATCGATTCGATGAGTAGTCAACCTTGTTCTTCCGTAATCGTCCTCTCGAGTCGATAAGATATCAGCATAGGGTTGAATTAGCTGAACTCCTTGTTGGTACTGTTCGTCGCTTAGTTCCGAAGACTGTAGCATGTTCTTTGCTAGCTCACCTATCTTGCTGTTGGGTACCTTTTTGTGTTCAGATTGTATTTCTACCATCTCCAAAGAAGTAATTGAAGAAACTGGTTGACAGTCGGCGATTACTTCTCCTTCCTTAAGCTTCTTTTCCTGCTCCGCCAAATTCAGCACCCTTATAGGCACGTAATTCCCCTCCGTAATTGTGATTAAGCTTTTTGCCACCATAAGGTTGCTGACTGCTGGGTTTTGCGTTGGCTCCACGATGAAGAATTGGTGGCCCCCAGGATCACCATCTAATGTAGCCCAGATGATGTTTTGTACTTTGGTACTTTGGTGTTTTCGCAGACGACGATTCTTAGCCGGTCGTTTCCCTTCCGGTTTCCTACCAACGGTATTTCAACGTTTTTCCACTTGATCACCCTGTCTCCCAAATCCAGGCTGAAGCCATGAGAGCCTAGGAAGTCCATTCCCAGTATACATTCGTCGGTTATATCTGCCACAAGGAACCGATGCTGGAACACCAAATCTCCGAGCTGTATTTGACGAGTTATTTCCCCTTGAACTGGTGCAGATTCACCTGTTGCTGTACGAAGTACATATCGCCCAACGTTACCAAGTCTCCATGCCTTCACCAAGTCCATCCGCAAAATCGACTTCATTGCTCCGGTATCGATGGTGATATTGCAAGGCTTGTTTTCGATTTTTCCTCGCAGACTTAAGTCGTTCTCGTGTCGATAGAGCCTAGAGACTGTGATGATGGTTCTGGGGTCAACAATTCCACGAGCCAACCTCCGACCCATGAGGTTGGCTCTTACTGGTTTCCCGCCGCTTCCAAAGAAGAGACGGCCACGTTCACTGAACCAGCCTCGTTCCTTTGTCGCCATCGCGCTGCACACCCTTCGTAAAACCTTGTCTTCAATTTCCTTCGGCAGTCACGCCTCAAGTGCCCTTTTTCTCCACAGTTCCAACATTGTGGAGCTCCGCTTGTCGTTGATTCTCGGCTGACCTCGGCTCTTTGGCATACACACTCTTCGTACACTTCACGCACTCTAACGTTACTGCGTGATACCCGCTTTACCGATTCGTAAGTGAGAGCGTAGGCCAAAGTATCCCTCAGCGTTCGATTATTTATTAATTGAAGTGCTTGTTGGAGCTCTTCATCACGAGCTGCCTGGATGAAAGCGTCCTTCGCTGTCTCGTCCCGATGACCTGGATCTGAAGCAGGATAGGACAGAAGTGTCAAACGCTCGATGTCCTGAGCCAGCTGCTGCAAGGTCTCTCCCGGTTTCTGTGTGCGTGTCCTCAGCTGCGAACGATGAATTTCCTTTAAGTGGTCTTCGCCGTACCGCATATCCAAGGCACTCGCCAGGCTGCAATAACTGGAGTAATTGTCGACCGACATGGTTTGCAGTACGTCCGCCGCGGATCCTCTCAAAGACACCATCAGTGAGGTCGCACGTTCTTCATCGTTCCAGCGGTTAACTTTTGCAACAGCCTCAAATTGCTTCTTGTAGTTGGTCCAAGAAGTTTGTCCATCCAAAGTTGGTGCTTTAAGTGCCTTGATGCCACTTGATTCTGTTGGCACAATTCCTACGGCCTTCACGCGTTGAAGATCCAATTTCATCTGGTCCATTCCTTCTTCAATACCAACCAACTTTTTGTCGAACTGTTGTCCCACTTCCGTTACTCGACTCTCTAATTGCTGTTTAACTTCTGAAACTTGCTGTTGGAACTGTTGTCTGATTTCTACCAGCTGCTCCTCACTCTTCCTCGCATGTTCTTCTAATTGTTCCTTAATGTCGACGGCTTGCTGGTCGAGCTTCTGGGCTTGCTGGTCGAGCTTCTGATCAAGTTTCTGATCCAGGTTCGTGGCTTGTTGTTTACTTTCTTCAGCCTGCTGTTCGAACTTTTGACCGATGTCCTGGGACATCTTCAGCAGTAAATCCATCACCGGGTTTTTCTCCTCGCTGCTTTCTTCCTCTTGAACAAACTCCTGGCTGATTTCCTCGTCCGGGAATTCAAATGTTTCCGGATCGTTACCTTCGGTACTCAAAGCCTCCCTGAGCCGTGACAGTAGCGCCGTCTTGTTCCCAGTCATTGAAAGTTCACGTTTCCGGCACTCCACCTTTAACTCTGCCAATGTCAACTCGTTCACTAATTTCGGCATTGTTTTTCGCAACCTTTAGTTCACTGAATTAGTCCGCACAAAATTTTCCAAATTTCAATTAACAATAATCACTGTCCGAAATTTTTAACTTTTTATTTAGTCCGCGCACTTATTAATTTTCACTGTTCATTCACTGTCCAGAACTTCACTAAAAGTCACTTTTTAAATCACGAACGCGACAGATTCTTTTATTTCTGACACCAGTTGTTGTGTTCTACCGTTAAAACACCTTCCGTGAGTTCGATATTCTTCACATTCGTGAAATAAAACAGTTTCTTTTAAAACACTAATTACACTTTTATTCACACAAATATTTATAACACTAAATTCCGTACACTTTACTGATCGCACTATTATAAATTCTTTATCAATTTAATTATCGCACTATAATTACTCGCACTTTATCGCTTTTTAATTAATCGCGCCCGGATACACTAGAATCGCTTTTCAAAGTAACAGCCTTACGCTGTCTTCGCCATCTACTGAGTGATCGCTAGTACTTCTTGCGGTGGTACTTATAGTCATGCCAAATGTGTCTCGGATTCTCGAATGTTCCGCTTTTGTTTTCTAGAGGGCTCTATGGGCTATTTAAAGATCTTGACTGTGTGGAAGATGACTCATGGGAATTTCTGACTCATGGGTTTGAGGCTCTGGAATTCCCTTTTTACGTTCTAGACGATTATTCTACGTTTTATCCATAGATTGTTATTGTGTATTGGCTATTTATAGATTGTTTACGGTTTTTGGCTATTTATAGATTGTTTCTATTCCAAGAACACATGATCAGACAGACACTTTAACCGTTGTCGTTCTTTCGGCCGCCGACACGTCGAAACATGTTTGTTCGTGCATGCAACAATATGTTGGCTGTTATTACGAAAATGGCTGATGAAAATGTGATTTTCAAATCAACATTACTATACATAAATCGTGATTTGTATTATTTATCTTTGTATTTTTTTCTCTGGTGAAAAAAGCTTTTGATCTTTGATATCCACTTCATTATAATATACAGGAGCGGCAATATAATTGGCCGCTAATACAAGAAGAATGGAGAGAAGAAAAGAACTATCGGAATATAGAAGTTAAGAGCAGAAGTATCATGAACTAATTTTAGTAATTCATCTATTTCATGTTTACTTTTTAACTTAGCAAATTAAGTATACATAATCCAGTTATTGAATAAAATATACGTGTTCAAAATAAAAAAGAAAATTAGCAAAACAAAAATATATATACAACAAGAAGATATATGGGATGGTAGTTGGATAAGTTAGTTCGATCTCCAGATTTGTGCATTTACGAAATTTCCCGAAATAAAAAGTATAGATAGTGGAAAATGAAAAAGAAACGGAATGAAGAAATTTATATCGCCATACAACCAAAGCTAAAGCCAGCGCTTTTATCACAGCAACTTCTAGCGAATCAGTGTGAAGTGATGAAAGATAAAATGAAATTAAAAGGCTCCAGCATATCAGGTAAATGCAGAGGACTGAGTACAGAAGGATGAAAATTAGTTTGTAAAGAGATCACAAAATCGGAGATTGGATGCAATTATCAAGATAAGTATTTACCGGAATACTGAATGAGCCTATGCCAAGCCGGAAAGTTTTTTGATTATTAAAGTGGATGGGGGAGTCATCGCTACCAAAATATCCAGCTCCAGCTCCAACTTAATACGTTGCTCTTAGTGTACTTTTTGCCTAAAAGCATTAACAAAAAGTATTCTTATTTTATCATAAAAGTTTAAGAATGGGATGGCCAGTAGTTTAAGAGTTAGGTGAATTTCAATACACATAAATCGTATGAAGCGCGGTACCGGGGGCTTGATTAGGACAGCTAGTGAGTGTAAAAACAAAACATTTGTAGTAAAACTATTATATATCAATTACATAAAGAAGATAAAATACTAAAAATTGCTAATGCTAATTTACTCAATGGAAAAAAACTACATGTTTATGGAAAATGCATTTAATTCACAATTTTTACAATTTTATCCTCGTTTCTTAAACTGATTCTTTTATTTATTACTGGAGATGTTTCTACGATCATTTTATTTCTGCGGCTTCCAAAAACGTACACATGAGATGGAATTTTTGGAATTTTTCTTAGATTAAAGATCTTCCGATGAAATTTAAATCGAAAGGATTGAAACATCGACAGCCGCACGGAGACATAATACTAATACACTTAATTAAGACTCTTTAACTTATCAACGAAAGTAACCGTCAGTGCAAGTGCTGAACAATAAACCAAAAAATAATGGAAAATTGGAAATGGCTTGGCACAATATATATTATATGGGCATCATATATATTAAATTGCTTTTTATGACCTTTTTCAAGCTAAAGATGGCACTACTAGTCCTATTTCAATATCAATTTTAATTTTCAAACCAACTAGCTGCTCTCGGTACCACGCCGCATGCGACTTGTATATATTGAAATTCACTTACGTCTTAAACTTCTGGCAGTCCCATTTTTATGATAAAAATAAGCAAAATTAACCTGGTCCAAGTTATTCAAAAAACGAGTTGAAATTGTTACTTCCGGTTTCACATAAATTTTTACTTCCGGTTTTCAAATCTAATTTCAAAATTTAAAAGAACAGTTAATTTCCTACACCAATCAGTATTTTTTAGGTTTTTTAGATTTTTTTTTGAATCCTAGAATCCGCTTCCAAAAAAACCCATCATCAATTTCATCCATTTTTCAAAAGCCCATAACTCGGCAACTAAGCCTCATAGAGACCAAATACTGTGTACCCACGATCTTATCCTCTGGAAGTACCATTATGCGCAATATGAACGAAATCCAGAGCCTCGACTTTTTTTTCGTTGTTCGCTTCAGATGAAATGCCCCATTTAAGTGATCGACGACAAAATATTTAGATACCTGTTATCATTCTTACAATTCCGCGCAGGATCATATTCGAGACATCTAATTACTACTTCTTGTATTGTTAACTGTCAATGGACCGTTTAACATCAAAATATTCAAATATTTCACATACCTATTATTGCTTCAACAATACCGCATACAAAGCAACAATCATTACTTCTACCTCCTCCGAAAACATATTCAAATATTTTACATACCTTCTATTGGTCCTAGTCGTTGTTGCCTTAAGGCTGGTACTGAGTTCGAGTTGACGTGAAATTTTGACATGTCTCCATTATCTGGTCATTCTTTCGAGCGAAAATTTTGGCAATGGAGAAAAGCAGAGACAATGCTCATTTCTGACGGATAAAATGTCAAGAATTTCACTTTTCGATCGATTTTCTTATTGGAAAGACATTTGCACTGCTCCATTTTCAAATTGAAACACCAAATGTCACTTTTTCGCTCGAAAGAATGAACTGCACAAACTAAATTGGCGTGAAATGATTGGAGACATGTTTCAGTGCCATCTACGTTTTCAACGCGAAAGCAACTTCAAAGCAACTTTTCATGCTAAGAACTTAATACAACTCTTGATTATTTTCAAGCTAAATTTTCGCCGAAACAGATTTCACGTGAAATTTTGTATGAAAATTTCACGTGAAATCGAACTCAGTACTATGCTTTACGTTGAATAATTTTTTTTTCATTAGAAATTAGCCATAAAATATTGTACAAATCACTTTCATTTATAAACAATTCTTCCTTATCCATATTCAAATTATAAATATTCTTTTTTTTAAATTATTAATATTCTTTCTATTTTATTTCCTCTTCTGTTTCTACCACCCCTTTCTACATAGCTTTTTTAATCATAGTTAATAAGTCTGTTCGCGTACGACAATTAATTGCGATTAATCGCAATGAAGCCGTTTTTGTACTCAGTTTTAGTAGGTACAAAAACGGCTTCCTTGCAATTAATTGTAATTAACAGACTTTTTTTTGATTCAAGCTTCCTTGCAATTAATTGTACGCGAACAGACCTAATATTCTTTCAATTTCTGTAACTTTGTATTTAATTGACGTTTTGAATACTGTATCAGTTCTATTCTCTCCCTGAACCAATTTATTCCGGGACTATGTTATGCCCAACCACTAAATTTCTGTAGCTGGTTTTGTCAAAAATTTTGTTTGCATCTATCAGTGAGGTAGTAGAAATGGAGTGGACATGCCCATAAGATTTACATTGAAGGGGATGGTAGTAATTTTTTGTCTGCTCATTGTCAAATCGGGTCAAATCCTAGTAGTTCCCCTCCAATTTGACAATGAGAGCGAAATGGCGTAAAGGCAGCTGTGCGCGAGAGGATTGAAGGGGCTAATGGTGGAAAGTTCTACCGTCCGTGTCCAGGGGCTGGCATCTATATTATCATTTCTCACATTCTCTCTCCTAGTGTTGGCCAAGACCGGGAATACATTTTTGTGGTTAAAGTCAACCTCATCCAGATTTTCATATATGTTCTTTCTATAGGTATATTCCCGTACTTTCAGTTACTGAATTTTCATGAATTTTCCTGAATCATGTGATGGGAGAAATTCATGAAAGTACGGGAACACTCTCATTGCATTTCCTGAAGACTGACAACCAAAAGTGCCAGTTTTCGGGTTTTTGGGCGAACAATATTGATAATAAAGTCATCCTAAGCGGTGATAGATTATCGCCACAAAAATATTCGACCTTCATAGCAAAATTACGCAAAAAAAATGTTGCTTGCCGCTAGAGGTGGGACTAATATATTCATATTAGTTAAGATATTACTAATATTTGAATATATTAGGTAATAGTAATATTTTATTGCGTCGTATTATAATATATAAATATTAGTTTCGCGTGAAATTTTTTTATTCTTATTTTTCTATCATCAATCAATTTGTTCGCAATGCCGTGTCTTTTTACTAAATCAAGCATTGAAAAACAAAAATGTGTATAGAAACTGCCGCCATTAGTTGCATGCGGCTGTAATCGAAACCTTTGACTATTAAAACGAGGTCATTGTATGAGGATGCATATTAAATATACCCATGCATATGTTTTACATTCACATTTTCATGGATGTACATAATTGCATGGATGTACCTCATTTGCACCCTCATGCCGACTTTAATTATCCTCTTTATTTATGATTCAAAGGTTTTTAGTACATCCGAAGCATGTTCCCATTAAATTAACGGCGGCATTTTAGTGATTAGTTTTGTAGAAAGGACCAGCACTGGGGACAAATTTTATGACATTGGACTACCACTAATAGGTAACGAACCGACCCAAAGCAATGAAAAAATAAGAAAATAGGCAACAGGAATCTTTTTATAGTAGGCGTGTTTTTTTGCTCCTCTATCCAGTAGAGAATAGGATATACGCATTGGAAAGAACAACACTCCTGTCCCAGTGAATTCACTAGTACAGAAATTCTATGCCTCATTTGTAGTTCAAGTGCTGAACTATAGAAAGTGCTGATGGAAAAAAGAAAAGCTGATGAGAAGTAGTCTTTTTTGCTGTGAGGTGGCTTTGGGCTTTTCATGGTTATGTTGAATGTTTTGGTAGTTAGGAAATTATAAAAAGCCCTCATAATGTGTAGTTAACTTTCTGTGATGATTTTCTGTTCGTTTTTTTTCTATTTTCTATCGATTGGGGTAGTGTATATGTTAAGTTTTGCTTATATTTTCCGATAAAACACGTCCGAATGTTTGAGCAGTTTTATTTTAGAATGACATTAAAAGTATGACAATTATATAACGCTTACTGCGTTCGCTTTGCAAATTTCAACACGTCCCCTCAAAGCGATAAACAAAGAATTATTTATAAAGACCCATCATGGCCGTTAGTTCACAATGTTTTTGCTTACAAAGGTTTTTAGTTAACAAATCTGATATCATCTTATTAGTAGCTACATACTGTAATACGATTTCATTATTATTAACTAGCTCCCTTATATGGTGATACCTGATGTCAATATGTTTGGTTCGTGAGTGATGAACAGGGTGCTTCGCCAGTAACTGTGCACCTATATTATCACCGTAGAGTAGAATAGGTGAATCATCAGTGCAAACGCCAAGCTCACGAAGAAGCCTTTTCAGGAACACAGCTTCTTTGGCAGCTGCAGACATTGCCATGTATTCCGCTTCAGTGCTGCTGAGGGTGACCGTTGTTTGTTTTTTGCACTCCCATGCGAATGCACACCCTGCAAGGTAGAAGGAGTATTCTGTATAAGATTTCCTGTCATCGGTACTTCCGGCCCAATCTGCATCTACATAGCATTCTATGGCTTTTTCGTTCTTCTTATAATGTAGAGACCAATCCATCGTGCCCTGTAAATACCGAAGTATGTGTTTTGCAGCTTTTTCATGTTCAATGTGAGGATCTTTATTTTTTTGTGCGAGTTTGCATACGGAATGCAATATATCTGGGCGAGTTGACAGCGCTAGATACATGAGCTCCCCAATGATAGATTGATAGCTTTTCGCATCTGCTTTGTGGCAACTTGTTTCTAGGCATACTATCTGAAACCCGGGATCCAATGGTGTGGCAACTGGCTTGCAGTTTTCCATATCGTATTCAAGAAGTAAATTTTTAATATATTACTTTTGGCTTATCTTTATTTCTCCCTTCGCCTCTTGATGATGGGATTCCATTTCAAGGAACAGGTTGACTGGCCCTCCATCGACCACGTCAAATGCCATTGCGATTTTAGATTTTATTTCGAAGAGATTTTTTATGCTCGAGCTGGCTAGTAGAAGATCGTCGACATAGACCTCTATGATGTTAATGTCGCCCTTGTTATTTTTCGTATACACACAAGGGTCACTTTTGGTTGGAACAAATCCAATCCCTTTTAAAACTTGGTCTAATTTGAGGTTCCACTGCCTTCCGCTTTGTTTCAAACCATATAAAGATTTGTTAAGTTTTAGAACACGCTCTGGGTATTTTCTATCCACAAACTTTTCAGGCTGCTTCATATATATTTCTTCATGCAGATCTCCATTTAAATACGCTGTTGTGACGTCCATTTGATGGAGATGTAAACCCAGCTCTACGCTCAATGCAGCGATTAATCGGATTGTTTCGTACCTTACAACGGGTGAAAAAGTCTCGCTGTAGTTAACTCCATTTTTTGGCTACATCCTTTTGCTACCAAGCGAGCTTTATATCTCTGTACTTTTCCTGCTTCATCCCGCTTTACGTTGAACACCCACATGCATCCAATGGGCTTTTGACTTTTGGGCGGATCAACCAATGTCCACGTCTTTTTGTCAATTAGTGCTGTAAACTCATTACGCATTGCCTGTTTCCATTGGCTGGCCTCATCGCTTGACATGGCTTGTTTAAAACAGTCAGGAATTTGAACATATTGGACTCCCATCGCATTCACCATGTGATATTGTTTCTATGGGGCCCACTTTTCCATCACGAATTAATTTTGGTCTACCCCTTCCAATTCTTTGTGTTTGCATAGCTTGATTTCCTTGATCGGGTAATTCTGAGTTCACACCGGATGCGCTGAGCTCATCTTCATCTTCACTGTCATTGCTATCAAGGTTGTGTTTTTCACTGCTGGTTTGAATGCCGTTTTCTTTTTGGCCATCGTCAATACCGTTGCCACATAGACTGTTGGTATTTTCGAGCAAGTTGGTGACATCTGGCACAAATATCTCTGGATGACTAATTGATGGAGTGCATGTCTGTCCGACCATGTTCTCATCAAACAATACGTCTCTGGCTTCGAACACTCGTCTGCTGCTTGGATTATACAATCTATAGGCTTTAGACACTCGTGAATAACCCACTAGACAGCAATCCTGCCCTTTTGGCTCAAACTTGCGTCTATGCGCTTTATTTAGCGCAACTGCATGGCACCCAAAAACACGAAGATGCCTCCCGTTTGGTTTCCTTCCATACCAGGCTTCATATGGCGTTTTATTCTCTAGGGATTTTGTAGGACAACGATTCCTAAGGTAGACTGCCGTATTAACAGATTCAGCCCACAATGACTCATCTAGACCAGATGCCGTCAACATTGCTCTCGCCATTTCCACTATGGTGCGATTGGCTCGTTCCGCTACACCATTCTGCTGAGGGGTGTAAGGCACTGTCAGTTATCTTTTTATTCCGGTTTCGGCAAATAAATCGTTGAAGTATTTATTCACAAACTCGCCACCATTGTCACTCCTGAACTTCTTGATCTTCTTCCCGGTTTGGCGCTCTACTGAAGCTTGAAGCTCGTGAAAACTTCATTTTTTGATTTTAGGAAAAACACAAATTTCTTTCGCGAAAAATCATCTGTGAATATAACGAAATATTTCGCACCGCCGAGAGATTTCGTTTCTATCGGACCGCACACATCTGCATGTATCAGTTCTAATATTTCTTTTGAACGCGTTTCAGCTCTTTTTGCAAACGGTTGCACATTAATTTTGTTTTTGAAGCACACACTACATACAGATTCTTTCGATACATTAGTGTTATTCACACCGCGCACTAATTTATCAGTTATCAATTTTCTCAAGTCCGTAAAATTCAAGTGGCCAAATCTTTGATGCCATTTAACTGCACCAGCATTTGCATAAAAAAACGAGTTGTTTGTTTGCTCACTGTTGTGGATGAATAATTCTTCCGTTTTCTTTGCCTTCAAAACAATTTCCCCTGCTTGGCTTTCAATAGTTGCCAAATTATTTTTAAAACGCACTGTAAGATTGTTTTCTATTACTTTACTCACTGATATGAAATTTCCCACCATATTTGGCAAATGCAGCACATTGCGTAGAAAAATGTTCTTGTTGTTTTCGTTTTTTATTTTTACTGTGCCAACGCCGATCGCTTTTATGTATTGGTCACAAGCGAGCGCTATATTTTGTTTTGTCTCTTTGTAATCTTGAAACAATTCTCTTTGTGAGCATATGTGCGACGTTGCACCACTATCAAGACACCACGAAGAGTCTGTTAGAACACCACATTGCGCTGTTGCTAAAAAAGAATAATTAAATTGATTTAATTTCTCTTTATCCTGCTGTCCTCTTTGAATCGTTTTCGTACATTTTGCTGCCATATGTCCTTTTGCTCGGCACTTATAGCATTTCCCGTTGAACGCAGGCTTACTTGACTTTTTATTGTTTGTCTTTGTCTCTTTCTTTGAGTTCACATAAAATGCTTGTTGAGTAATTGTTGAGGGCTCATCCTTCTCGATCTTTCTTTCGCCTTCCTGAAGCAATTTTATCCTTAATGCTGAAAGAGAGGGCAAGCTGTCGCGCGTCTCAATTGCGACTACAAAATTTTCAAAGCTCTCTGGAAGACTTGCTAGTAAAATTATTGCTAAAAGCTCGTCTGGGATTATGACATCTATTGCTTTTATTTTGTCTACAATGTCAGAAAACACTTGAAGATATTTATCGATGTTTCCCCCTTCTTCTAGGGACACTTTCATCAACTTCTTGAAAAGATGAGCTTTCTGCGCAGGCCCACTGGGCTGAAAAGTGCTTTTCAACTTTAACCACGCTTCCATAGATGTCTTGCACTCCTTCACAATGTTAAGCTGGCTTGAGCTAACACATAAAATTATTGTCGCCAAGGCTTTCTCGTCTTTTCTGCCCAAATGCCTGCTGCGGTGGCATCTTCTGGTTTTACGTTTTTCCCACAAACTGCGCTCCAATAGTCGGCGCAAACGAGCATACTCTTCATGTGCACTTCCCATGTTGAATAGTTTTTTCCATTAAGTTTTTCAATCGAATTGAACATTGATGCAGCCATATCGACATATAGCTATATCGCTTCAGTTCTTTTTTAACAATAGTCTCAACTAAAAAATCACACTTTGCACAAAGCTGACTGGGATATTTTAATACACACAATTGAACGCGCAGGCCTGGGCCCATAACCTGTTAAGTTTTGCTTATATTTTCCGATAAAACACGTTCGAATCAAATTGGAAATGTTTTTGCGGGATGATTAAAATTGAACAACTTTTTATTAACATTAAAAATTTTAATCTACATTGAAAATTCTATTTTGACAAAGTGGTTTCGAAAGTATGCACTGCTTCTCATCAGACACCAGCACACAGTGCAAACTTGACTGGCGTGACCACTTGCAGGTGGAAATCATTACATTTTTATTTATGCTAGTTGTGACAAATTTTAACATCTCCGACTTATATCCATGGATATAATTTTACTTAGTAAAGGTAATTGAATTTGATCACGGTTCCCTTCTTGTCTATAAATCAGCATAGACAACGTATATCATTTCTACAGCATCGAAGCCGAGCATATTGAAACGGGAAACTTCGATCGTTTTGCGGAATCAGCCTCCGAAAGCAGAATCAAATTGGAAATGTTTTTGCGGGATGATTAAAATTGAACAACTTTTTATTAACATTAAAAATTTTAATCTACATTGAAAATTCTATTTTGACAAAGTGGTTTCGAAAGTATGCACTGCTTCTCATCAGACACCAGCACACAGTGCATACTTGACTGGCGTGACCACTTGCAGGTGGAAATCATTACATTTTTATTTATGCTAGTTGTGACAAATTTTAACATCTCCGACTTATATCCATGGATATAATTTTACTTAGTAAAGGTAATTGAATTTGATCACGGTTCCCTTCTTGTCTATAAATCAGCATAGACAACGTATATCATTTCTACAGCATCGAAGCCGAGCATATTGAAACGGGAAACTTCGATCGTTTTGCGGAATCAGCCTCCGAAAGCAGAATCAAATTGGAAATGTTTTTGCGGGATTTTTGCGGGACTACTAAATGAAAAGCTTAGGCATGGGAACTTGAGAGGAAGACGTGAGAAACATTTAGCCTCAATAATTTGAAATTGAAAAATTGGTGGAATTTTACCCCCGACTTTTGAAGGTATCCTATACTTAAGGAATCTATCCCCAAAATACTTCCGGGCTAAAGACCAAGCAAGACTAGTGATATTAACCAATCGTCTTCTTTTGAACTTGAAATATCGTTGTCTGGCGGAAACTTGTCCCAAAGAGGACGTTTTGTGTAAACTGAAAATTTTGTCATTGCGGGTTATATTCCGTAAAGGCTGAAATGTTCTAACTACTGGTAAGTCTGCATCATCTTATTAATTTTACGATTTGTACTAGCATCAACTTTCAATCAAGACATTTTACATTCAATCCTCTTTTGCTTTTATCATATTTAATACATATCACATCAAAATTTCAAAGTGGCGATAGGAAATCAATCCAAAATTATAAATGCATCGCTATTATATATTTAATACCTCAACTCTTTGAAGAAGTCATGAGTAAAACCTCTTCCTATTTTTGATTCTCTTCCGAACGAGCTGGAGCAGGGATTTCGGAAAGGTAGCTTTAGCGCTACTAATCAGAAGTTACTTGTTTCTAAGCTGCAACAAATCAGGATTGCATGATATCTACTATATTTACCTAGCTCTTACCTTCACGACCGCTTACAGCATATGAAATTTCAAGGACTTATTTCCAAGATAGCTCGTGTCGACTTTGGTGTACTCTATTTCATACATTTATATCAAACCCATCGAAGCTTTTATCTTCCGCAGCCCATTTACTCTTTGTGTATGACCTCACAGTCAGTTTGTTGGCAAGTCAGCATCAAGCGCCACGTTTTTTTTTCAGACAAAAAAATATCGCTGTCATGTGATTAAATCACCGAAAAAAATATCACAGTCACCGAGAAAAATATCGGTAAGTCATAGCTTAAGAACTAAGTATATATAGCTCGGAAAGTACGTGAATTGCCATACAACTTGCAATATTTCCCCACTGATTGCGAGAAGTAGATAGCCATATCCAACTCCAAGTTGAAACCGTTGAAACAGGACAGAAAGTACCCCGCCCAGCAACGCCGCTACGATCAGATACGTTTCTCATTCCCACTAGGCAATATGCATGTGCTTTGCCAAAGAGACTATTTTAACGAATGGTAATTTATGCAATATTGATTTTCTGAAAAGCTATTCTGAGTATAAAAATGGTAAGTGGTATGATAGTTACCGCGGAATACTACTGTCGATACAATTTGGCGAGTAAAAGAAAAATCTCCAACGCTTTCATGCAATCGTTTGTGGCCAACAAATGTTCGCTGCGCTTACTGTTTCTTGATGGGATTATACGCACGTCAACACATTCTCACCTATCAGCTAACACGGATAAATACAATTTCACCTATCGTTTAGCAGTATGCTTTTCTCACTTTTCCATATGATAAAGTGAACTTGTTTTGGTTTTGGTTCTTCTTAAGTGCCAGCTGATGGTAAATCCTTCACTCCCTGCTAATCTCTTCCATTAATCAATCACGTACTTTCAGTGCTATTTACTAGTTCTTATGATATGGCTTAGGGTCATGTGGTTAGCTTTTCTCGCAAAAGTACATGTACCTCCTCAGCAATATTGCACTCAGTAAGGTTGGCAATCTATTTTACCCGAGTTACAGTCAACGCAGCCTACCGTGCGTGAGTAAGTTGTGAAGTGGTTCTTCATTGTGCTATAGTTACGTGACCCAGAAAAGCAAATCATAGCAAGTGGAACATCAATTCAGATATATATGGGAATAGTGTAAGCTAATAAGAGCTGATTTATTAAAATAAAGCTTAATTGTTTCTTTTCTCTTGTCTGCACGTGGTGGCGTGTTTAGAGGCCAAATGGTACAGTTTTTATATTTTTTTTTTACGCTAATGGTTTCTGAATTCTTCCAGAAACAGTTATTTTCAACACTTCACTTTGATTTCAATTATTTCTCTTTTTTCATCGATTATTTATTCTTTTTCCAACACTTCACATTGATTTCTATTATTACTCTTTTTTCTCTTTTTCACAAGACAACCACGAACATTTAACACAAAAGCGCCCCAAACAACGCGACGACCACGAACGCGCAGTTTAAGACACGTTGATTCACGTTTTGCCAATTCCAGAGAGAGACCGTCCTTCGGAAAAAAGCAAATCACTCAGCAGTTCTCCGGCTACAGCCTTCCACCACAAGAGCCAAAACGAGAATGATTTTACTGCGTAGTGAATCTTGTTCAGAGATAACTAATAGAGTTATTAGATAGGAATGGGGGTGGAGCCCCCTGATAAGATAACCAGCTGCCCCACGAAAGGTGAAGCTCCTGCAAAAAAGGAAGAAGGTGTCGGGAAGTGAGTCTCCCACAATCATATCAAAGGGTGCTATGAAAGAACTATCCCCAGTTGAAATCAGTGAAATGAAAGAAATAAGAATAGTAGATGAAAATAGTAGACAGGAATCAAATACAGTAATGGAAGACAATAATCAGTTCAATAAAATATCAAACAGGTATAACCACACAAAATGAAAGAATATAAAGTATTAATGATAGCACGTGATCAAAATGAAAAAAGAGTGAGGTTAGATCCGATATCAATATATAAAATTAAGAAAGACTTGAATTTTAACAGCATTAAAGACTGTGAAAGCATAGGGTACAACAAAGTGAATGTGTAGTTTCAAAGTGCTGATGAAGCAAATAAGTTTATAGATACCAATCAAGTGTGCTCAGCAATTTCAGATTGCTAATACCGAACGGTTTCATGTTCAGGTATGGAATTATCAGAGGCATACCGATAGATTTGAATATTAAGGAGCTAGTGGAAGAGGGTACCCCCTTTAGTATATACGGTGTAGACCTAAGAAACCACAAAATCAGGGATGCATATAGAATTATGAGAAAGGCTAGGGAAAATGAAGGAGAATTAGTGCCGACGTCATCCATAAAAGTAACATTTGAAGGTGATCAACTATCTAACTATATCAAGTTGGATTTTGCTGGGGCGTGCAAGAGCACTGCCAAAAGATGTTTGAATTGTGGAAATGAAGTATGTGAAGGCTGTAAAACTAAATGCATTCTATGCAACTCAGAAGAGCATAACGGGAATGTATGAATGCAGAAAGGTATCTTGGTGTCTAAACTAAATGTCTCTGCTGGGGAGGCTAGAAAGTTTATATATAAGGTCTGTTCTCGTACTACGATTAATTGCGATTAATCGCGATTAATTGCAATGAAGCCCTTCCCGTACTCCGTTATACTGAAAACTGAAGATTTCCCCTCTTTCAGTAAGTACGATAAAATTTCAGTAGGGTCTGAGCTACTGAAAAGTGTCAAACGGTGTGGCGCGAGTAAATAATTTCAAATGTGCGCGGCAAGTAGGGATGGGCTTATACTAATATTTCGTGATATTACCTAACACGAATATATTAGTTACACGATATTATAATATCTTAACTAATATTGACCTAGAGTCTACATTGTCCATGAGCTCTGCCATATGCGATGGCAACGAATGTCAGTTCATGGCATGTCATCCGGTGCGTAGGCAACGGCATGTCATGCCATATCATTTTGAAAATGTCGCTCAGCAGTGAACATGTGCGCGCTATCCGGTGTTTGAAAGCACTGCAAAGGTTAGAGGAAGCAGAATGTGAGGAAAGGCGTAAATCGAGGAAGAGGCGAATTCCATAAGCAATCCAAGGCGAATTCCATAAAAAAAAAATAATTCCATAAGCAATCTTTTTTTTGTATTCGTTTAGGATTCGTAACACTATTTCCCTCGACATAGCCATTTTGAAAATGAAAAACTGTCAGAATATGGCCATGCTCATGGCCATGCAAATGTCTTGCCATATGGCTTGACATTTATGGTATGCCATCAAATATGTCATGACATTTACCGTCTACATTTTCCATTTCCATGGTAAGTCGACTGTCATGCCATCTCCCATGGCCAATGTGGACGAGGCGTTAGTAAATTTTTCGACATTGGTAATTTGAAAGAATACAGGAGGTTTTTTATGCATATATTAAAATTAAAATCAAATTAAATCGATTGAATTTGATTGATTTCCCTTAGATGGCTCCTAGATTAGAGAAAGACTTGCCAAATAAGTGACCGACCATTGGAAAGTTACGGACAAGCTGCACGGACTAATGACTCGGCATCCTTTCATGGTCATCTGCACCATCACCATTCTAGCCTGGGAACTTTGTGTCTGGTGGGTGGGGGAGGGCATATCACACCGTTTCATTACATCACTGCAAATCGTATGCACTTGTATGTAGTCATATATATGTACGAGTACATACTTCAAAAAATGCTAGCTAGTATTTTTGGAACAGGTATTTGGAACAGGTATTTTTTTGTACTCGTACTAGGAATACCTAGTATGTGAAAATGCGAGTATGACCCAGCTCTAGTAATTATGTGTAGATATTAGCTCTGTTCGCGTACTGCAGCAGCAACCTATTTTTGTAGCTGGCTTCTTTTTGTGGCAAAATTTGGTTTGCAGCAAGAGTACAAAAACGACATGCTGTGAATCTATTTGAATATACTAGGCGTGTTTTTTTGCTCCGATACAGAGCAGAATAGAACTATGCCGCAAAAACAACGATCTAGTATAAAACAGCAGTACTTTCGCTAAGACTGACATAGGTTGCTATATTCGCTGTGGTACCACTAAACAGCTGAAAATAAAGGGAGAAAATAACGAGTATACTGTTGAAATTTGCAAAGCGAACGCAGTAAGCGTTATATAATTGTCATACTTTTAATGTCATTCTAAAATAAAACTGCTCGAACACTCGGACGTGGTAAAGGTAATTGAATTTGATCACGGTTCCCTTCTTGTCTATAAATCAGCATAGACAACGTATATCATTTCTACAGCATCGAAGCCGAGCATATTGAAACGGGAAACTTCGATCGTTTTGCGGAATCAGCCTCCGAAAGCAGAATCAAATTGGAAATGTTTTTGCGGGATGATTAAAATTGAACAACTTTTTATTAACATTAAAAATTTTAATCTACATTGAAAATTCTATTTTGACAAAGTGGTTTCGAAAGTATGCACTGCTTCTCATCAGACACCAGCACACAGTGCATACTTGACTGGCGTGACCACTTGCAGGTGGAAATCATTACATTTTTATTTATGCTAGTTGTGACAAATTTTAACATCTCCGACTTATATCCATGGATATAATTTTACTTAGTAAAGGTAATTGAATTTGATCACGGTTCCCTTCTTGTCTATAAATCAGCATAGACAACGTATATCATTTCTACAGCATCGAAGCCGAGCATATTGAAACGGGAAACTTCGATCGTTTTGCGGAATCAGCCTCCGAAAGCAGAATCAAATTGGAAATGTTTTTGCGGGATCCCGCATCTGCAAGTGGTCACGCCAGTCAAGTATGCACTGTGTGCTGGTGTCTGATGAGAAGCAGTGCATACTTTCGAAACCACTTTGTCAAAATAGAATTTTCAATGTAGATTAAAATTTTTAATGTTAATAAAAAGTTGTTCAATTTTAATCATCCCGCAAAATCATTTCCAATTTGATTCTGCTTTCGGAGTCTGATTCCGCAAAACGCACAAAACGCACGATTCCGCAACAGCACTTTGAAACTACACATTCACTTTGTTGTACCCTATGCTTTCACAGTCTTTAATGCTGTTAAAATTCAAGTCTTTCTTAATTTTATATATTGATATCGGATCTAACCTCACTCTTTTTTCATTTTGATCACGTGCTATCATTAATACTTTATATTCTTTCATTTTGTGTGGTTATACCTGTTTGATATTTTATTGAACTGATTATTGTCTTCCATTACTGTATTTGATTCCTGTCTACTATTTTCATCTACTATTCTTATTTCTTTCATTTCACTGATTTCAACTGGGGATAGTTCTTTCATAGCACCCTTTGATATGATTGTGGGAGACTCACTTCCCGACACCTTCTTCCTTTTTTGCAGGAGCTTCACCTTTCGTGGGGCAGCTGGTTATCTTATCAGGGGGCTCCACCCCCATTCCTATCTAATAACTCTATTAGTTATCTCTGAACAAGATTCACTACGCAGTAAAATCATTCTCGTTTTGGCTCTTGTGGTGGAAGGCTGTAGCCGGAGAACTGCTGAGTGATTTGCTTTTTTCCGAAGGACGGTCTCTCTCTGGAATTGGCAAAACGTGAATCAACGTGTCTTAAACTGCGCGTTCGTGGTCGTCGCGTTGTTTGGGGCGCTTTTGTGTTAAATGTTCGTGGTTGTCTTGTGAAAAAGAGAAAAAAGAGTAATAATAGAAATCAATGTGAAGTGTTGGAAAAAGAATAAATAATCGATGAAAAAAGAGAAATAATTGAAATCAAAGTGAAGTGTTGAAAATAACTGTTTCTGGAAGAATTCAGAAACCATTAGCGTAAAAAAAAAATATAAAAACTGTACCATTTGGCCTCTAAACACGCCACCACGTGCAGACAAGAGAAAAGAAACAATTAAGCTTTATTTTAATAAATCAGCTCTTATTAGCTTACACTATTCCCATATATATCTGAATTGATGTTCCACTTGCTATGATTTGCTTTTCTGGGTCACGTAACTATAGCACAATGAAGAACCACTTCACAACTTACTCACGCACGGTAGGCTGCGTTGACTGTAACTCGGGTAAAATAGATTGCCAACCTTACTGAGTGCAATATTGCTGAGGAGGTACATGTACTTTTGCGAGAAAAGCTAACCACATGACCCTAAGCCATATCATAAGAACTAGTAAATAGCACTGAAAGTACGTGATTGATTAATGGAAGAGATTAGCAGGGAGTGAAGGATTTACCATCAGCTGGCACTTAAGAAGAACCAAAACCAAAACAAGTTCACTTTATCATATGGAAAAGTGAGAAAAGCATACTGCTAAACGATAGGTGAAATTGTATTTATCCGTGTTAGCTGATAGGTGAGAATGTGTTGACGTGCGTATAATCCCATCAAGAAACAGTAAGCGCAGCGAACATTTGTTGGCCACAAACGATTGCATGAAAGCGTTGGAGATTTTTCTTTTACTCGTCAAATTGTATCGACAGTAGTATTCCGCGGTAACTATCATACCACTTACCATTTTTATACTCAGAATAGCTTTTCAGAAAATCAATATTGCATAAATTACCATTCGTTAAAATAGTCTCTTTGGCAAAGCACATGCATATTGCCTAGTGGGAATGAGAAACGTATCTGATCGTAGCGGCGTTGCTGGGCGGGGTACTTTCTGTCCTGTTTCAACGGTTTCAACTTGGAGTTGGATATGGCTATCTACTTCTCGCAATCAGTGGGGAAATATTGCAAGTTGTATGGCAATTCACGTACTTTCCGAGCTATATATAGTTCTTAAGCTATGACTTACCGATATTTTTCTCGGTGACTGTGATATTTTTTTTGGTGATTTAATCACATGACAGCGATATTTTTTTGTCTGAAAAAAAAAACGTGGCGCTTGATGCTGACTTGCCAACAAACTGACTGTGAGGTCATACACAAAGAGTAAATGGGCTGCGGAAGATAAAAGCTTCGATGGGTTTGATATAAATGTATGAAATAGAGTACACCAAAGTCGACACGAGCTATCTTGGAAATAAGTCCTTGAAATTTCATATGCTGTAAGCGGTCGTGAAGGTAAGAGCTAGGTAAATATAGTAGATATCATGCAATCCTGATTTGTTGCAGCTTAGAAACAAGTAACTTCTGATTAGTAGCGCTAAAGCTACCTTTCCGAAATCCCTGCTCCAGCTCGTTCGGAAGAGAATCAAAAATAGGAAGAGGTTTTACTCATGACTTCTTCAAAGAGTTGAGGTATTAAATATATAATAGCGATGCATTTATAATTTTGGATTGATTTCCTATCGCCACTTTGAAATTTTGATGTGATATGTATTAAATATGATAAAAGCAAAAGAGGATTGAATGTAAAATGTCTTGATTGAAAGTTGATGCTAGTACAAATCGTAAAATTAATAAGATGATGCAGACTTACCAGTAGTTAGAACATTTCAGCCTTTACGGAATATAACCCGCAATGACAAAATTTTCAGTTTACACAAAACGTCCTCTTTGGGACAAGTTTCCGCCAGACAACGATATTTCAAGTTCAAAAGAAGACGATTGGTTAATATCACTAGTCTTGCTTGGTCTTTAGCCCGGAAGTATTTTGGGGATAGATTCCTTAAGTATAGGATACCTTCAAAAGTCGGGGGTAAAATTCCACCAATTTTTCAATTTCAAATTATTGAGGCTAAATGTTTCTCTCACGTCTTCCTCTCAAGTTCCCATGCCTAAGCTTTTCATTTAGTAGTAGCTGATTTTGATTCAAATTCACGTCACTCAAAAAACCGTCAAAACAAACAACCAAACATATTTCCGAGCAGTTTGATATCTTTCAGCATTTTATCATATTTAAATATATAAAATTGAAATATCAAATTTAGATATATTTACATTAAAACTATAATTTATCATCATCATCGCCCAGTTCATCGTCTTCCTCTTCAACTTGAGTTAAACTCTGAAAATATTCCTCATCTATTAGCCCGTCACCGTTGCGAGCATCCTGTCCTGTTATTGAATATTCCTTCACGAAATTTGCTTCGATCGTGGACGAATTATCTATGCGCAAATAAGGACCAGTCTCGCCAGTCATCGGTGGCCAGTTCTTAATTTTTGTCGCACGCGGAACACCTTTCGCAGCAAACGAGGTCCATAGGGAGATCATTCTCTTTGCGATCCTGGTATCGTAGTTATTTAAATAGGCTACATGCTGAGGCCATGGGAAGAGATACATATTCTCATCAGTCAAGGAGACTCCCAAATGGAATGGCAGATCACTATCTAGCTCGTCTTCTTCATTTTCATATCGATTGTATTCACCTTCATAGTTGAATGAATACAAGTAGGTGCTATTCGGAAGTTTGGCTGCGTTAGCTTTCAGTGCAAGGAGGACAGGATTTTTAAATGCTATAGTACCACACATCTAAAAATATAAGATAAAATACATTTTCAAACTATCATATTCCAAATCGTACGTCAATTAATCCCGGAATCATTGATTTGAAAGTGCCCTCTTTGAGTTGCTTGCTAGTGAAAAAGTCTGCTTCAGCAAAATTTTTCCAGGCTCCTGTTGGATCGTCGCCGTTTGTTTGTTTGATTATATGCTCAATGTACTTTTTAGCATCGTATTTATCATCAGGTATCGTTCCGTTGAAGTTATCTTCGAATATCTCTGGAAAAGATTGATATAACCCAACAGATATTTTCAAGTACCAGGAAAGAGAAATATTATAAAGGTTATAGACATTATAATGATTTGATTCCTCGTCAAAAACAAGTTACCTTTTAACAAAAATGTTCCAGCATTTTTAACTACCCCACCCATTGTTGGTAGGTATCTGATTTTCTTCTGCTGCACTAACTTTCCTGGGTGTTCTGGTAAAACACCACTTGGCCCGCCGACCGTAAACTGCAACCCACCATAGCTACCGATGCCTTTGGCCGAATTTAGATTTCCATGAATACCAAAAGCCTCCAAAAGAGTTGTTGCATTCATTCTTATGAAGCATCGATTCAGTTTGTCTAAATCCTCGTAAGGACAACCAGCAATTCGTCCAATGTCCTTACTGTATCTGGTTGGATGTTCGGTTGTGAAAGCAGGAGTCAGAGCTGATCCAGATTGGTAAATGACGCGATGGAACAAATTTGGTGATGCCTGCGAAAATTCGACAATTGCATAATTCGGTTTAGCTTTTATAGAAGTTACCGTACCTTCGGACTCATTGTTAGAGCATTAGCGATTGCAGCTCCACCAACTTGTCCAAATAGTGTAACACTGGCTGGGTCACCACCAAAATATTTGATGTATTTTTGAATCCATTCCAACGCTAGAATGACGTCCATAAGTGCAGCGTTTCCAGGCAGAGCCTCGGTTTTCGTCGACAAAAAACCAAACGGAGCCAAACGATATCGGACAGCTACGAGGATGACATTTTTTTCAAGAAGGTATTCTGGTGATGCTTCCATAGTAGTTCCTTCGTAAAGGAATTCACCGTGCAAGTAGACCATTACTGGTCGACTTTGTGTCATCTGGAAAAAGGTATGGTAGGAATATCACTAAATGGGATCAATTTAGGCCCGGGCTGATAGAGCTTACATTTTTAGTGCTGATAGTCAAGAAAAGGCAGTCTTCAACGTCTTTCTTAACCTCGTTCTTTCGGACATAGTCTAGTGTTTGTAAGGCCGGGCAACCTTTTCGCGGTGTAAAAGCATTTCGTACTTCACTCCATGGTTTTGCTGGTACGGGAGCCTGTTGGAGAATGTATTCTCACTTTATTATATTTAACCAATAATTAATGCTTAGGTCATGAAAGCTGTGTGGTTTAGATTTTGACAGTCGCGATGAGCATTATAAAAGCAAAGAGAATATGTTTTGCAACAAGGATATCAAAATCGGTAAAGAACTTCTTAAAATGTGACTTTAACTGTTAGATTGTTGAAGAGAGTAAATTTAGCGTAGAGTGGTGTTCCAGTCCCGCATCATTTCGGTAAAGGCTGTAGAGTTTTTGTTAACAAAATGTAGAGGTTTTAATAATTAGAAATTGTATGAAAACTGATGTCTCTAATTTACTTCAAATGCAAACGTGACCTCCAGAGTTTTGGTGTTTTCTTTCAAAAATCGCTCAGCCCTTCACAAGTTAGTCTTAACATATTGAAAAAGTTGGATTTCACTGATATGATTAAGAACACATATCAACATTCTATCCAATGCTGAAACAAGCAAAACATCAATCGTATTTTCACCTTAAAACGTCTTTCACCACTCGGCGATTCACCATATTTTATATCGAAAAACTGAAATATATTCTTTCCACTCCAGGCTGTTTCGATGCGTCGTCCTTTCACTTTTCCTACGCCCGGAATATCGGCCACAATCATACGTTTCTGATCCAACTGCAACGAGTCCTCAATGCAACCGCACAAAATCACCACGAAAACCGTTACAACTATGCTAATCTTCGACGTAATCATCTTGCTGATTTGCAATCTGCTCCCGAACTGAAAATGCCAGACTGATCGACTGACCAAGAAATATTTAAGTACTGTGATACAAATCGTTAGTTTTTTCACGAATGCTTAAAATACGCACGCCGTTGTTGCCTCGTGGTGCCCCGGCACATAGCGTGGTAGGGAGGGCTGTGTAAACGAGCCTGGTCAATTTAGATGAATTAGATTAGAGTTTCGTGCCTTCAGGATTTGCCATAGCAAAGTGCATTGGTGTCAACTACCCAAACAATCGTTAAGTCCGTTGTAGATTAACCGTGACAAGTGAAGTGCCTCGTCAAACGGAATCGCGAGCATGCTTGAAGAATTTAGCGAAGCAAAAGCACCGCAAGTGACTGTCGATATCCGAAAGTTTCGGTCTGTGCCGCGATGGTCTGCTGTTCTACTTTCAAGACGTTCTGCACAAGAAGTGCTCTTTAATCATACAACCATAGAAAATCATCCACGAACAGACTTTCATAGATTGAAAGAACTGGTCAGGCCAGTTCGCTAGAGTCTTAAACTTAGATATTTTGTTTTTGGATAATCTATACAAATATTTTTCGATAGAACGAATAGTTAATATCCAATGCAAATTTATTATTCTATGAATTCCCCCGTGTGGTTAAGTTTTGGTGGTATGATGATGGCAAATGGGTTTCGAGGCCGTTTTCGGTTCAAATCAACCCACACTGTGAGCTATATCGATGTATTTTTTGTTCGATTGTTGTATTCCTGTCAAAAATATTTATAATCTGTAAGAAATATGCCAGAAAAATAACGGTATGGCTTTTCAAGTTGTCACAAAATTTCAAGCAGTAATCTGTTGTGATCTAATGAATTAGACTGATTTTGAAACGTTTTGTGCTAGTCATCGATAGCATTAAATTTAGATCGAATCTACGAAAAATATGATTATCTGCTATTCGCTTGATTGAATAATGTATTAAGAATTTCCGAGAGTGGATATGTTGATTTTTTTGTGAATGCAGAAATTTTGTAGATAGTTGAGTTTGTTTGAAGCAGTGATACGCGCTGGCGGTGGGGTGGAGAGTTAATTGCCCCTACTTCAATTTTCCTGTACCTTTACTGTAGGTAAAGAAATTCAACCTCGACCCATGTCGCGTCTTGGGGGTTGAAACTGTTAGAGAGTTTAATTCGCAAATTCAATGCATGCGAGTCGGGAGTGATTAGAAAAAAATTGTGCACTCTACAAAGTTTCAATTATATGCCAGGCAAATTTTCTGTATGTCGCATATTGGAAACAATTTAGAATAGTGCCTGTCTAGGGTACGAAATAAGTCGTAGGACTTTAGACAGGAATGGAATAGCTTTCGCATCATTGCTAAAATTATTGCCCGCAAAATAATTTAATATGAATATCGACGCATAAACGTTTTAGAAAAGGCTTCCCGAGTATAATTTGAACGGCCGTTTGCCATAAAAAGTGTCCGTTTTACCCAAAAAACATGTTAAACGCAAGGCCGAGTCCACCAAGGTGCATCAACACTGGCATACAATCTGGAAATGCAAATGGAAAAACGAAAGATGACTATGGGATGGGAAAGATGACTATAGTATGCACCTATAATTTAAAAAGATGTTCATATATTTCGATGTGATGTGAATTGCTAAACGGCCAGCTCGGTTAAGGATTGGAGGCTCCACCAATATAAGAAAAAAATCTTATGCTGCCGCCACCAAGCATAGAAAAGGTACATGGTGCCATAAGTTGGCTAAAGTTACTAGCTAAACTGATTAAAAATGGAGCGCCAACGTTAATCCAAGCAATGCATGAAATTATAGTGCACGTAAGCAAGCATGGAAAAATGCCAGAAGACCAGCGAAACGGCATTCATAAGAAATGAGATATCACATCGTGTAGCATCTATAGGGGTTTAACATTGTTGAGTAGTTCCTACAAGATACTCTCCTCTATCCTCCAAGAGTGGACAGTTTCATCCACTAGGCCCCCTCTAAGGAAAATTAATACTTGATCAAATTTTTACTCATAGACAGGCGATGAAAAAATGGATGGGATTCAATATTCCATTACACCATCTACTCGCAGACTTTACGCCTTGAGGAAATTCAACATGCCAAATATATTGACACGATTGTGTAGGCTAACCATGACCAACATAACAAGCTATAACAAGCTAATATGACAAGTGCAAAATCATCTGGCCTGCCTCATCTTCAATTTGGCGTTAAAGAAAACAGCCCGAGAATCTGGCAGTCAACGGAATGGACCATTGTCCAGTGCAGATAGCATTAACATGATTAGAAGATCCAAACTAGTTGTACATCCAGGGCAGTTTTGTCTGAGATAGTTTTATGGTCTGCTACTGGACGCGTCCCCAGCTGGCGGATATGGGCAGCCCGCAGTTGTAAGACGGCTCCGAAGAACTATTAAGCTAGGCGCGGAGTGTGGTTTAAATGTGTGGTCGCTGTGATATAAGATGACACAACCAGTACATCTTACTATAGACGTGGACTACGTATAGATGACTGAATGACTGATCATACAAATAAGCAGCCGCGAACCAAAACCAATGAAACTCAATATACTATCCTTGTTCTTAAATACTATAGGCGCGTTTTTTCGCTCTCCCTATCCATAACAGAACAATGCTAACCAGTGCAGACGCATTGGCAACGACAACAACTTCTGTTGTTGTTCCCAATGCGTCTGCAGTGTATAGCATTGTTCTGTTATAGATAAGGGGAGCAAAAAAAACACGCCTATTATCAGTATCCCTATCCTTTTAATGTTTTCCTTTACTGGGCTACACAAAATTTTATCAAATCCTATACTCATGCTATCCAAAATTGACTCTGCCTGCCAGGTGTCAAGCAACAGGTAATGCTAGGCGATGCGACCATCTCTGGTCATGCACATAAAAATCAGCGATGCTAAGGCACGAATTTTAACGATTTCAGCACTGTGTGAGCACTGCACTCTCCAGATAATAAAAAAATCAAACACTATATTATATATAATAATAAAAATCAAACACTATATGGGTGTTACAGTAATGTGTAGAACATACGTCCAGGAGTGGCAGCTACCCACTGTCCTCTCTTTTGTTTACGCTCTTTTCTTGCACTTACACGTCCCCTTTTCTTACCCGCTCCCTCCTCTTACCCGTTTTTTCCTCCTACCCGTTTCCTCCTCTTATCCTTTCTACATCGTATCCGTTCCTTCCTCACACCTGTTTGCTCTTCTTACCCGTCCTTTCTTAGTACTCGTCCTTTCTTAGTACCCATCTTCTCTAAGTACCCATCCTTTCTTAGTATCCGTCCTTTCTTCTTTCTTACCCGTCTTTTTTCCTTATCGTATACCAGCAGCGCTGTGATGCAAATATGATGTATCTATAACGGCACGACCTGGTATATTTGACATGGACAACGGATCTGACATACGATTTTGAATTGATATGTTTGGGCTGGTGGTTGTAATATTCTAGACCTAGTACAAGCGGAGTGACATCCGAGTGCAAACGGCTTCAGGCGAATATCATGCCGCCTCCGTTCTGTTAAAATCTTGGCAAGCCTCAGAGTACGTTCAAAGCTCGCGCCATTGATTTGGTAGGAAAGGTTCAGATGAGTTGTACGCCTGATCTGACTCTGAGCAAACGACCCCATAAAGGCGTGTGCCAACCTTTACGTGGTCTCTCTGCTTGCATAGATAAATACGGGATCATTAAGATGACTGCCCATCCGGACTGAGATAGTGGCTCTGGACCCATTAAACATGATGACAAATACGATAAACAAAAACGAAAAACAAGCAGTAACTGACGGTAGTGCGTCAGTGGTTAGGGACCCAAATCTCTTCATCGGAAGACCAAAGGTGTAAAGAATGCCACCTGCTGGCAAGATTTCTTTGAGAATAGCACCGAAGGTGCTTCAATTGTCTGACACTCCAAGCCTTTTAATGGTGATAATCGAGACTAACGCCGATAAAGCATAGAGGGACACTCCACAATCGAAACGGGTACTGGTACAGAAGAACATACGAAATTATTGCGTGGTAGTAGGCACTGCTTCAAGAGCTTTGATACGTTCTTCTTCAAAGAGAAGTTACATAGCCAAAGAAAGAATCCAAGAAGAGGAGATGTTGAGCAAGTACCAACTTGTCGTCAGCGCCATGGCAACAGCATCCCAGGCCCAAAAGAACATATGATGACAGGTGAAAGAAATGATTGAGGTTGAGGAGAAATGATTGGAATGGGTGACGGAAACACAGCTATACCACGATTCGAGACAAGAGCCACTTATCAGAACCCCTGGTTCATTTATATGCGGTTAAAAGGTCTCGAAAGGGTAACGGCAAACAGGAGTCGTTGATGTCCACAGCATTTTAAAAACTGCAGTCCGAATCCAGTAAGCGCTGCCGAAAGAAACCGCAAGCATTTAGAGCTAAGAAGGAAGCAGTGATGATAAAGCCCGCCCAGGGAAAACTTTCGCGGAGGTCCATCAAGAAATCCGCGGAAGCGTAAGCCCAAGAAAAATAGGGGCAAAGGTACGTCAAATAAGAAGTACGGTGGACGGCGGAGTGCTCATGACGCTCGCGAGGATTTGGTGAGATTTGGTGAGGCAGGTTAAGATACTTGTTTCTAAGGCCAAAGTCGAGATCCTTGATCTCGAGAGCCTTACAACTGAGGAAGAAGTGGCGTCTGGGATTCGGGAGAGGGACATCGAAAATGCTAAAATTATGTTAAAATATGCTAAAGTTATACCCCCAAATGCAAGAAAACAGCCGAAAGCCACATAAGAATTGGAGGACGCAAAAGCTATGAAGCTAATTAAGGATGGGTGAACAAGAATTGGCTGGGTGAATGCCAGATTAAGGAGGCGACCCGAGGTAGTGCGCTGCTACAAGTATATGGGCAATGATCACACGAAAAAGGACCGCAAATTGGCCATCTCACAAAAGTATGCACCGTTGCCTCATATTGCTTTTTGTGTAATGAAAAGGCAACACCAGGAGAAGCTAATCACATTTCAAGGAAGCGCTTGAAGCGCAAAAGGAAAAGCTTCGTAGATGACGATTCTCCAAGAGAACACACAGAGCTGTCGTACGGTGGAAGATTTGTTCACGCAGCTGGTGTACGAATCCAGAACCCAAATTGTAATGATTAGTGAACCATATCGAAGGAAAAATCCAGAGACTTGTCATACAGATGCTTCAGGCTATGCAGCTCTATGGGTTGCAGAAGCTCAAAGAATCCGAATGGATCAGCAGGGTTTGGGTGCTGGATATGTCACCAAACGACCCAATTAGGAAATTTTGTAAGAAAATGGAAGCACTGAGATATATTTTACGAGATCTGCTGGGCGCATTGGTTGTTGCTGGTGTCTTCAACGCGAAAGCTTTGAAGTGTGAAATGCCAACCCAGAACACACGAGAAAAATTAATTATGGAGATGGTGGCTAGATTAAACATGGCTGTACTAAATAGGGGCTCAACACCTACGTATCGCAAACTGGGGCTTGGAGAGTCTATACCTGATTTAGCTCTCGTTCTGGAAGCATTGTCAGCGCTGACGAGGGACTGGAGGATGATGGAAGAGTATGGCTATCAGAGGAAATCAAAACTCACAAAGTTCCAGTCGTAACATATTTCGCTGGAATATTTCCAAGTAAGATAGGAGAAAGCTCTTGGAGTCACTCAATGATAGTTTCGCTGACAAGGGCTGTGCAAATCGAGTAGAGCTTGTGACAGATCAGGCAAGGGTCAAGATGCTGGTGAATTTTACCATGGGGGAAATCAAGCGACCGTGCGACGTCTGAATGCCACGTCGGAGATAACCTCCTGGCAAGCAATTGGCTTACTGGTGGACCGAAGAGATACCAGAACTGAGGCGATGAGCTCTAGCGTGCCAGCGTAGGGCTCAGCGATATATCAGTAGAGCAGAAGCATGCTAAGCTGCCGCAGAATACAAAAGGGCAAAAAAGAGCTAGATAAGGCAATCAAGACGAGGAAAAATCAAATTTGGCAAGCTCTTTGCGATAAAGTGAAGCGGGACCCATGGGGGTGGGGCTACAAACTAGTTTCTGTTAGACTCAATCAAATAAGTCCTGACCCACTATTGGAGGCGCATACGCTGGAATACATCGGGAGCTCGCTCTTTCCAGCGTATTACACAAGAGCAGAAAAAGCTCTCATTTTCCGTCAGGAAGATATCCCTTTGTTCACTCTGGAGGGACCTCGTAGTGCAGCTCTCAAAACGGAAAGCGTAAGGCTCTTGGAACATTCGACTCCGAAGTAATTGAGACCCCAAAAACCCCTAGCGCATCAGAACCACTAGAAATACTAATGTTCGAAGAACAGTAGAGGATTTGTGCAGATTTTGAGTATATATTCTACTGCTAACTACTGAAGATCACTACCACTAACTACCTCGCTTACTTAAGAACAATGCACCCTAAGTAATAATAGACCCTCAGTCAACTTAATTTCGACGACTTCATTGAAAGTAACAGCGATAGAAAGGTTTTTAAGGCTGCCATCCGAAAAATGTCCAGACCTTAGAAAATTAAAACATTGCTTACTTATTTTCATTACAAATGTTCGCAATGTGAATACTTAATGTAAGCAATTATTGATCCAAAAATAACAAAAACGTCCTGGACTGGCAGCCCTTTGCCAGCACTGAAGCCAAAAAAATATCACATCTGCCTTACTTTGAAGCAAACTTCGTATTGATCCGATGACTGCATTCGAAGTTATAGAAATTTAGGGTTACCAATCGCAAAAGTTTTAAAATTTTGTAGATCTTAATATTTGTTGTTTATTTTCACTACAAGATCACTACGATTTGAAAATTTTATGATAAAACCGTTTACTAAAGATATGCCAAAAAATACAAAAACAACCATAACTGGCAGCGCTATCATTATTTTTCCAACTCGATTTCTGTTGAGTATTGTTTACAATAATTTTATTTTGCCATATGAAATTCGCTTTGATTCCATGACTGCACCGGAAGCTATAGGGCAAATAACTTTATTTTCCTGAGCGAATTTTCAAAGTGTAAGGTATCAAAACTACTATAGCTGGCAGCTGCAACCAGACTTTTCAACTAAATTTCTATCAAACGTGGCTTAGTGTAAGATTCAGCTACTGTGTGAATATCGTCAAAATTTGGTGACTGAATCAGAATGTATGGGGCCAAAAGCAATTATTTTTCTTAGTGATTTTTGAAGGTGGCATCACTTGCACAGAATTGCCAGATTTCAAAATCGCTTCTATCAGACCTAGTCCTACTTAAGGCCAATACATTCTGTAAATTTCAATTGTATCTGATTACTGGGTCGTGAGTTCCCGTGAGCTGAAAGTTTTGATGCTAAAAATATAGGTGAATTGGAAAAGGGTTACCGTTCGTGTCTGATATGGAATTTCAAAAGTTTTACTTTGGCTGTGTAAACAAAGCATAAGATTTGTATATGAGTTTCTTTTTTTCTTAAAAGCGAAAATCTTTCAGGAGAGTCGATGGTTTAAAGGTTTTCTCTTTCAGCACCTGCTGTAGCCACAGAGTTGCCAGCACGTTCATATAAAACTATATTGGTATACAACTTAAAAACATCAATATGTTTTGTAAATTTGATCATTATTCAATAGCTCTGTCAAAAGTTATAGCAATTTGAAAAATCCAAAACCTAATCAAACCTTTATTAAAAACACGGTCGAAATTCATTTTGCAAATTAATTTTTTTGAAATCAATTTTTTGCTAGAATAATAAGCATATATAAAATATTACTAGAACGGCCGCTGGCACCAAAGAGTTAAAGATAATTAACATTTCACCAATGTATCCTGCAAATGTCACCTTAATCGGATGGTGAGTTTCCGAGAAATAGTCATTGAATTTGTTTGCTGATATATATATATATATATATATATATATATATATATATATATATATATATATATATATATATATATATATATATATATATATATATATATATAATATATATGTAATAAAAAGGATTGAGACACATGACAAATCACAAAAATTACAAATTTGCAAATACGAAACTCAAATTGAAAAACCTTGCTTTATTTTCAACAAGTTCAAAATGATAAGTCCATGCTCGCCGCTTGGCAACTGTTATCCCCTCCTATCCTCTTAAACTGTCTCAAAGTTGTGTGTGAGATAGTTCCGCTACATTGATTCTGGTGCGCAGTTTGAATTTTTCTCGTTACAGTCGGCCGTTCCTGACAACTCGGAATGTCCTCATTCCGTGTCATCAGAAAAATCTAAAAAAATTTGTATCCTCCTCGAGGTGTGGCTCATCCATTTGAGCCGCCGTAATCCATAGCTGCATCTTGTCGGCGGAATAGATCTGCTTGAAGGATCGTTGGGTCCGCTTAGCGTCAGGGATGTCCTTAAGAACATAGCGGTCATTTGGGAGGACCTCCTCGACTTCGTATCGGCCTCTTCTTATAGGCCGGAGCATAAAATGCACTAAGTCACCAACATAAAATGAGCACTAAGTCACCAACTGTGTAGCACCTTAGTTTGCGTGTATGTGCGTTCCTAGCACTGGGCTGTCGTTTCTTAGTTTTGTCGATATCTTCTTGAGCTTTGCGTCAAAGTTCTTCTAGATCAAACGCAGGTGGGCTGGCTGTCTCTTGCAGGGCTAAAGCCAATTTATTTCAGTGGCGTTTCTTGGCTCGAATACGAGCAGCAATTCATGTGGGGATCTTTTTGTGACTGAGTATCGTGTCGAGCTCAGTCCCCATTGTATAGCATACAAGTTGTCGTCCCATTTATCGTCCGACGTTGTCATCGCAGATAGTTAGTTTATGAGTGTTCTATTGTACCTTTCTACCTGGCCATTAGCAAAAGAGGAAGTGATGGCATTCTTCTGATGGTTGATCCCTTGGTCAGCCATATATTCTTCAAAGGCTTTGGCAGTGAATGAAGCTCTGCAATCTGTGATAAGAGTGACTGGAGCTCCAAAAGCCCCTATCAGGCTATTCAAAAAATTTCTTCGCTGTTTTGGCCGTAGAATCCTTGGTGGCACTGAGCGTGACATATTTTGTGAAAGCGTCCGCCTCCACCAAGACGTAACAATTTCCTTTGGAACTCTTTGGAAACGTTTCCACAAAATCCATATGTAATACTTCGAACGAGCGGGACAGTGTTGGTGAAACGTGATATTCAATTTTTTCCCCCCTTTTCACTTTGTGGCAGTCGCAGTCTATACAGAAAGCGATGTAATTTTTGACGTATCTTTTCATTCTAGGAAACCAGTTATATTTTTGGGTTTCGTTTAAAGTGTTTTCTGCTGCGAAGTAGCCCAGTTTATCGTGATTGAGCTCCACAACTCTCCATCTAACATTAGTTGGTACTACAAAGCGTAGATTTTCCCCAATTCGTAGGAAAATTCTTCCATTCTTCACGGAGTTGTCTTTGCGGATTCGCTTTTCATCTTTCACCTTGGTATTATTCTTTAGCACGTCGTAAATTCTTTGGAGCTCCGGGTCTTGTTTCTTGATAGTAAGAAGCCAGTCTTGCTCATCTAAATCGACTGTCAGTACATCCAAAGTTACTTCCGGTTGCAATCAGTCACTACGGTAAATCTTTTGTTTAGTAGATATACTCGAAATCAGCCTAACGATTCCACCGTCACTAACGTCTCGAGCTCATAACTGTGGCATTTCGCCTCAGGAATGCTGGTCCCTCTGCTGAAAGAGGCTTCTGGGCAGAGCTTATTGTCCTCTTCTTGTTGCAGAAAGACTTCTCTCAGACCGTCTTTACTTACGTCAGCGTGCACATCATACTGTTTCTCCCGGTGATATAAAGATAACACTAGCTGCGGTGTCAAAGTTGTCTTCAATAAATCGAAGGCCTGCTGCTGAGTCTCTCCCCAGATAAATAGAGCGTCCTTCTTCAAAACTGTCTCAGAGGTGCAGAGACGCTTGCGAATTGTGACACAAAACTTATGGAAAAACTTTTCACACCTTTCACGTTGGTAGGCTTTTCAAAGTTCTTCCAGTTTTACAGTTCTGAGTTTTATTTGGCCTTGCGACACTGTCTGGCCAAGGTATCCGACCTGAGATTGGAAAAATGTGCATTTACTTCGTCGTAACAATCCTGCCTCCCTCAGACGTCGTAGCACATCCTCCAAGAAAGTTCCGCTAAGAACAAGCAAATTATCCATGTATACTAACACTTTTTCCCTCATGTCAGAGAAGGTCCGATCCATTGCACTTTGAACCAAACCGAATGGAGTTTTGTTAAATTAATATAACCCAAAAGTCGATATGAATGCCATCTTTTCATTTGATTCCTCCTCGTAGGAGGTAATAGCCGCTCGCTAGATTCAATGCCGTGTATAACGTTTTTCCCGAAAGAATGATAAGTTGGTCATCTATTCTAGGCATTGGGTATTTGATTGGTCTTGTCATACTGTTTAGTTTACGATAGTCGATGCACATTCTGGTTGCACATTCTTGACTTCGAAGGTCGAATTACTCCTACTTGCATAAGTTCCTCGACCATGCGCTTGGCTGACTGTGGATGCTTGGAGGGCAGTTGGTAAGGAAGCCAGGTAATTGCGCCATTTGTTGTTAATTCAATCTTGACAGCCTAACCACGAGCAATCCCCAGGTCAGTCATGGACTTTGCAAATGCATCTTGGTACACCCCAAGCAGCGTGTTGGGTCTTTCCTTCTCCCTGGCTCAAGGTCAAATTAATTTTCCTTGGGAATTTCCATTGCCATCGGTGTCTCCAATATTTGTATAATTTGGTCCTCGCTAAGTTGAGTTGATGTACTGCGTTTACTGACATTTTCTTCTATGGTAGTTTCCTTCAGTTTTATAACGAACTTTTCTCCCTGTTCCCGGAAACTCACATGGTCTTGGTCAAGAAAATTTCTACCTACTATCATGCATTCTTCTTGTGCCTCGTCAGGGATGATTATGTCATTGACTTCTGCCTTTATTCCATCGATGGTTATAATCAGCTTTCGACTGCCAACTGCTTGACGATCACCACCGAATCCTCGAAGTTTTGCATTGCATGGAAGATACTCCAATTTGGCTACCTAAGCTACACTATCCTTCATGGTGACACACGAACACCTAGTGTCAATTAGGGCTGATAATTGCTGACCATCGATCCACACAATTTTCTTATACTTATCCGCACCTTCTTTGTCGCCAAGAGCGTAGTTCACCTCCTTCTTTGTTCTAACCGTAGTTTTGTTTTTCGGGCAGTTTTTTGCTATGTGGCCCTTCTCGCAGCACAAATAACTCGTATTTTTTTCGTTTGGCAGAGCACAATTGTTACTGATATGTCCAGTATTTTCACAGTTGTAGCATTTCTTGTTTGCCAGATCAGCCTTCGTATGCTGTGTTTCCTTATTGTTCTTAGTTGAGTTATTATTTGTGTATTATGTGTTCTGCTTTGAAACAAATTAATGCTCTTCAAAACCGATATGATCGATTCAAACTCCTGTCCTGCTAACGTGCGTCGAAGATTTTCATCGAAAATTCCTCGTATGATATAGTCGATCACCGTACCTTCCACTATCGCCGTATCCTGAGCTATGGCTAACATCTCATACGCATACGTTTCTTACGATTCACTAGGGTTTTTTCTTTCGTGTAGCAAGATTTAAATGTGCTCGTACTTGTGCTTCATTTCTTATTACTGGGAATGTATTTATTAAACTTACACTAAATATAGCCCAGCTGTCACATTCGGCACAAAACAAATCCCACCAGATCTTTGCGGGGCCTAGCATTTTCATGGCACCAAAATACAGTTAGATTTAAGTGTCCCAACCATAAATATCTGTCATTTGATCTACTTTTCGTACCCATTTCGTGGATGACATGCCCATTTTGCCTCTAGTGTCAAATATTGGCAGCATTTCTTCTCCACTTCTCCTTGGTACTAGTTTTTAGCTGCGTTCGTTGCAAAATGCTTCTCTCAGAGCATGAATCCACTCACTCACAGCTGGTGTAGTGCCATCTCTATTACTTGCGTAATCTGCATGATTTGCACCAAATTGCATGTCATTCGGATATCGCGGCTGGTTACCCCGATTCACTTCAATATTGTACCATTGTTCACTATTTTTACCACGTTGCGCGTCTTTACATTGCGAAAAGTTATAATACACAATAGTTATTCTGAGCAATCAACAGATAATAAACACCGGTGATTCACACACATGAATTTTTTTTACATCGGGTACAACAGTATCATTCCATTCGACGTTTTATATATATATATATATATATATATATATATATATATATATATATATATATATATATATATATATATATATATATATATAAATATATAAATATATATATATATATATATATATATATATATATATATATATATATATATATATATATATATATATATATAAATATATATATCAGCAAAATGATTAAGGAAGATAGTCTCTGGAGTGGCCGATCTGATTGAGCTGAAATTTTCGAAGAACATAGATGTATATAGAGCGTAGGTCCATGACTTGCTAGAATTAAGATATCTTTAATCTTTTGGCGGCGGCTTTAATCTTTTGGTGAATTTTCAGGTACGCCTATATTTCCAAGCAGTGTAAAATTTTGTTAAAAAAAGTATTGGCTATGAAAACTTATCATGTTTTTAGCTTATTTATGATAAAGAATTGAAAATGTTGAGCCTTGTGTAGGCCTGAGTGATAGGATTTTCTTTCAAATTTTGATATATCATAACTTCTAAGAAAAACTATACATCATCGTGAAATTTGCAGAGCGTTTTGATGTGGACTAAAACTTAACACAAATGGACTTTCAAGACTGTGCGGGCAACTCTGTACCTACAGCAGGCTCCTGAAAAAAAGCCTTGAAATCATCGACCCTCCTGAAAATTTTTTGATATTTGAAAATGAATTGTAATTATTGATAAATTTTGACTTTTGTTCACCAAGTCAAATAAAAATTTTCAAAATACCGCGGTAAACAAGACCCGCAGCCCATGATCAAATTACCTCTATTTTCAGCACTCAAAACTTCTGTTGATGAGAGCTGACGATCGGATAATGTGATCAATATGAAATTTAGAGGACATGGTTTGATAGAAGTGATTTTGAAATACAGGCAATACTGTGGCAGTGGTGCCATTTTAAAAAATTGCCGAGAAAAAAAAACTGGTTTTTGGCCTATAGCTTCCGATTTAGCCACCAGATTTTAACAAAATTCACGCAGTAGATGAACTTTACTCTAAGATAGATTTCGTAGAAATTTAGTTCAAAAAATTAGAACAGGGTTTGCCAGCTATGGCAATTTTTGTCTCCTAAATATTGTAAATTTGCTCAGGAAAATAAAGGTTTTCCCACTATAGCTTCCGATGCAGTAATCTAAACGAAATTCATGTGAAAAGTGGATCTTGCTGCATTTCTAGTTCTCTGGGAATTTCATTGAAAAATAATGAAAGGGTTGCCAGCTATGATGAATTTTGTAATTTATTGACATTTCTTGCGATTTTGTTATAAAATTTCCTAATGGGAATGATTCTGCAATGATAACAAATATTTAGATTTTGAAAATTTGAAAAGTTTTGAGGATGGTTACCAAAAAATTCTATTCACACTAATAACTTCCAGCGCAGCCATTCAATCGAAACGAAATTCACAGGGTGGATTTAACTCAACGTGCTAACGCATGATTGCTACGCAGCTACGGTGCTAACGCATGATTGCCAGCACCAGACAATTTCGTAATTATTGCACCAACAGATGCTTCCATATTGTATTCATAAGCAAAGCATTTACAATAAAATAAGCAACCAATATTGAAATTTTCCGAGTTTTTGAGAATTTTCGGATGGCAGCCCCAGACATAGTTTTGTCGCTGAAACTTTCGATGATATCGTTGGATGAAAACGAAATTCAAAGGATAGGTTGATTAAGCACGAGCATGTTATGATAGATTTATTGCTGTTGTGTTGGAAAATCTTGCCAGCACTGAACATTTTCATCATTTGTTGCATAGGAAATGCTGTCAGAAAATGATATTTGTTCGTTTGAGTAAGAAATGGCTGATATGATACTGCACATTTGTTAATTCCCTCAAAGATAATTTCTTCGAAAATTAGTTTTCTAGCGGTTCTGATGCGCTAAACTTTTTATAATTGCAAACAGCACAACATTTTTTTTAAGATCCACTGGGCAGTGTTTGATCAGCGAAAGAAGTTTCAACCAACCTTTTTAGGCATTGTGTCAAACTTCACACTTCGCGGCGCTGGAGTAACCACGCGTCAGACAGCTTTCCGGACAATTCTTTTACAAATAACGACGATACATTATTTTTACTAATGTTCGAAGAAGAACATTAGTATTAAAATCACTTTGGCCAAAAATTCATATTTCTATATATATATATATATATATATATATATATATATATATATATATATATATATATATATATATATATATATATATATATATATATATATATATATATATCATCAAAAATTTTCAGTGAAAAAATCTCAGGAACGCGCCATCCGATTGAACTGAAATTTTCAGGACACATTGGTGTATACGCAGAATAGTGCCAGGTCTCAGAAAAAGTTAATAATCTTTAACCCTTTGGCGCCGGCGGCCATTTTATTGATATTTTTATTATACCTATTATTCCGTACACAAATAATTTTTGCAAAAATAAAGTTGACAAAATAAATTTCGAACGTGTTTTACATGTGAATCGGATAATGTTTTGGAATTTTTTAACCCCATGTGTGCGCTGGGTGCCTAAAAAGAGAACGGAAAAATTTGAAAATTTTTAAATTGCGATAACTTTTGACAAAGCGATTCAATCATTACGAAATTTTCAGGACATATTGGTATTACTTAGTTGTAGATTTGTGTAGCTTTTACTGAGCGTGCTGGCAACCCTGTAGCTAGGGCAGGTACTGAAAGTGAAAACCTCCAAATCATCGTCTCTCTTGAAAAATTCCGCTTCTTCAAAAAAAAGCCACTCATGTGTAAATCTCATGCTTTGTTTACATAGACAAAAAAAAAATTTGATATGGTATAACGGGCACGCCTGGTAACCCTTGCCCAATTTACCTATATTTTTAGCATCAAAAACTTCTGTTCACGGAAACTCACGATCCAATGAGCAGAATTAATTGAAATTTGCAGCATGTATTGGTCTTAAATAAGACCAAGTCTGATAGAAGTGATTTTGAAATGCGGGCGATTCTGTGCCAGTGGTGCCATCTTGAAAAATCACTAAAAAAGATAAATGCTTTTAGCCCTATAAATTCTGATTGAATCGTTCGATTTTAACAAAATTCACACAGTAGCTGGATCTTATTTTAAACCACGTTTGGTAGAAAGTTGGTTGAAAAAATCAGTTGGAGCTGCCAGCTATGATAATTTTGGTGTCTTAAATTTGAAAAAATTAAAATTTGGAGGTGAAAACATTCAAACCATCAAATATCCTAAAAAATGTCTGTTTCTTATAACAAAACCAATCTGTATACAAATCTTATGCTTTATCTACATGTTCAAAGTAAAATCTTGGAAATTTCATGTCGGACAAGAACGGTAACCCTTTCCCAGTCAACCTATATTTTTAGCATAAAAAACTTCTGTTCACGGGAATCAATAATCATATACCATTGAAATTGACAGAAAGTATTGAACTTAAGTAGGACCAGGTCTGGACTTAAGTAGGACAAGGTCTGGGCAGCTCTGTGCCAGTGGTGCCATCTTGAAAAATTACAAAGAAAAAAAACTGCCTTTTGCCCTATGAAATGTGAATAAGTAACCAGATTTTCATGAAATTGCCACAGTAGCTGAACCTTACTCTAAACTCTGTTTGATAGAAATGTGGTTGAAAAATTCGATTGGTGCTGCCAGCTATGGTAATTTTTGTGTCTTTGGTTTTGAAAATTCTCTCAGGAAAATAAAACTTTTTGCCCTATAACTTCCAGTGCAGTCATGAAATCAATACGAATTTCATACAATTGATGGAACCTATTATAAACATTATTCAGGCCAAATTCGGCTGAAAAGCCTCGATAGGGTTGCCAGCTATTGTTGGTTTTGTGTTTGTTTGCAATATCTTTATTAAGCGGTTTAATCGTAGAATTTTCAATTGGTAATGATATTGTAGTGCCAATAAACAGCAAATATTAAGCTTTCGATTATTTGAAAAAACTCGCTGCAGGTATTCCTAAATTTCTTTATACTCCTATAACTTCGAATGTAATATAACAACGTGAAGCAGATGTGATAAATTCTTGTCTTTGATACTGGCGAAAAGTTGCCAGCACGAGTCGGTTGTGCTACTTTTGTATCAATAAAATTATACCGGAAACATTTACAATGCAAATAAATAACCGATGTTTCAATTTCCATAGTTCTGCAAATTTTTCGGATCGCAGCCCCAAACACCAACTTCAGTTACAGTGCTGGAGGCACTGAACATTTTCTTCATTGATGTTATATGAGATGCTGCTTTCAAAATTTTGTGAAATAAGCAACTGATAACGAATATAATTAACCCGTGTTTTGCTCTCATAAACGTTGAAATTCATGCCAGTGGTAAAATCTGAAACCTTCTACCATATGAGTTATAATGCATTCTTGAGACCAAAGTAAAACGTGGCATTTGAAACAGTTTGGCCGTAATAAGCAGCTCATGTGGTGGAATATGCACTCAAAACCTGCACGATTCTTCTATTGTGCTTCGAACATTAGTGTTTCTAGCGGTTCAGGTGCGCTAGAGTTTTTTACTAATGTTCGAAGAACAATAGTATTAAACTCGTTTCGCCGAAAATTCATATTTCTTTATTTATATATATATATATATATCAGCAAATCGGTTAATAGAAGTAATCTCTGGAGTGGCCGATCCGATTGAGCTGAAATTTTCGGAGAACGTAGATGTATATAGTAGGTAGGTCCACAACTTTCTCAAATTCAGATACTCTAAACCTTTTGGCGGCGGCGAGCGTTTTAGTGAATTTTGAGGTACTCCTATATATCCAAGCAGTGTAAATTTTTGTTAAAGAAATGTATTGGGAATGAAAAATAATTATGTTTTAAGCTCGTCTATGATAAAGAATTGGAAATTTTGAGCCGTGTGTGGGTGCAGGGTGCCTAAAAGTAGGCAAGGATTTTTTTTCAAATTTTGATTTGTCATTACTTCTAAGAAAAGCAATGGATCGTCCTGAAATTTGCAGAGCGTATTAATGTTGACTAAAATTTAGCACACGTTGATTTTCAAGATAGTGCGGGTAACCCTGCAGCTACGGCAGGCTCTTGAAAAAAAAACCTTCAAATCATTGACCTTCCTGAAAAATTTTTGATTTTTGACAAAAAAAACAAATCACTGATAAATTTTAACCTTTGTCCTTCATGTCAAATTGAAATTTTCAAAATTCCGATTTGCACAAGAACGGCAACCCATCACCAAATTACCTCTATTTTCAGCACTCGAAAGTTCTGTTCACGAGAACTGATGACCGGATTATCCGATCATAGTGAAATTTACAGAACATGTTGGTATTAGCTAGGACCAGGTCTGATAGAAGTGATTTTGAAAGGCGGGCAACCCTGTGCTAGTGGTACCATCTTGAAAAATCACTGAGAAAAAAAACCGGTTTTTGGCCTATAACTTCCGATTCAGCCATCAGATTTTGACAAGATTCATCCAGTACTTGGATCTTACTCTATGTAACATTTGATGAAAATTTGGCTGAAAAGTTAGAATAGAGTTGCCAGCTATGGTGATTTTTGTCCCCTAAATCTTGCAAATTTGCTCAGCAAAATAAAGCTTTTTTCCCTATAACTTCCGGTCCAGTGTAGAAATCAGAACGAAGTTCACGAAGTAAATGGACTTCAATGTGAACCAAATGTCGTAGAAATTTCGTACCAAAATTATGAAAGGGCTGCCAGCTATGACAATTTTTGTAATTTTGTTTAATTTCTTTACTGAGCGATTATGTCATTAGATTTCCAAATGGAAATGATCCTGCAATGAAAATTAACAAGAAATATTAACGCTTTAAAAAATTGATAAGTTTTGAGGGTGGTAACCCTAAAATTCTTTTCACCCGTATAGCTTCCAGCGCAGTGATTCAATCGAATCGAAATTTACTGGTTGGGTTTAACTTAACGTGAAGCAGATTTGGTATGTATTATGCTTTGCTGTTGACACAGGCTAACCAGCATTAGCCATTTCCGTAAATATTGCACCAACAGATGCTTCAAACAACGTTCTCATATGCAAAGCATTTGCAATAAAAATAAGGAATTCTTTTTTAAATTTTTCGAGTTTTGAACATTTTTTGGATGGCAGCCTCAAACAACGTTCAACCGCTGAAACTTTCGATGAAATCCTGCGAAGAGAACGAAATTCAAAGGATACGTTGATTTGAGTATGAGCTTGTTATGGTAAACTTATTGCTGCTTCGTTCGGAAAGTGTTGCCAGCACTGAATTATATGTGTTATAGTTGAGTTTTGTTGCTTTGGATAAGGAATGGTTGATATGATTCTAAAAAACAGTGTATTACGTCTTTCCACACTTTTTGTCACTCAAAGACAATTTCTTCGAAAATTAGTTTTCTAGCGGTTCAGGTGCGCTAGAGTTTTTTATTATTAATTGCGTTGTGAACACAAATAACATTGGAATTGATTATAGCCATATTCAGCATGCCAAAAAAGTAACAAATAGCCCATCTCTGCGTTTTTCTGCTGCAGGACATACCTTCACACATTTGATCAAATGTGTCCACTGAACCTTTAGTCGTATTATAAAATTCGATTATGTCGGGCCTGCCACAAGCAGCAATTGTGACTTGACCATGCGTGGTAAACACAAATCAAAAAATATTATTATTCTTAGGATTGTAGGGATCAACGTGCATTGCTGGTCATAGCAAAACATGGAGGAACTTTTTGTCTTTTCTTGACTTCGAGCAACTCTGGCGGAATTTATCTCTTGTTTTTTTCTGATTGTTCGCAAAATAGTAAGTTCTTCAGTAACTCTTTAGCTAATGAACAGAGGTGAACCAATTGCCCATCGTTACATCTCGGTTGCTGCTCCATAGTGTTTTTGTCAATATATTAACATAAAAGTTGCCTAGAGATTCACCATTCGTGTTGGTTTTTCCTTTATATGGCATAACATTTATCACATAATTAGTTTTAGAATCACTCAACATCAAACTTTTATTCCGTATTTCTTTGTTTTCGAGGGAATATACATCCTAAATGGGCAACGCTCTCTGAAACCGATCAGTTGCTTAGGACTTCTTATTGCTATTTCTTCATTCGTATGGGTTACGATTTTATTGACAATATCGTTTGTAATGAAAAGCGCGAAATATTCAATGGGTTCTATCTTTGCCGTACCTGTTGGACCCTGAGCAATGCGGACTTTGTTTCTTGACTCTGCTCGGGTATTCGTAGACTCAACCGTCGTAGAAGACCACTTGTAACCATTTTTACCTCTCAAGTTGCGGGTAGATGGAAAAATAATACGAGATGCTGTAGGATGAGAAGGGCTTTCTAATGTATCTTCAGTTTCAGAATCCGAAGTCATAATAATATTACTTCGGTGCGATTCTGCTGGTATTATCGATTGTTCATCATCAGAATCTGTTGGGCACTCCTCCTTTGGTTCAACGTTATCTTCAATTTCACTGAGATCAGATGTATTTATCTCTCCGCTATCTGCTCAACAAATAGTGACAATGTATCCATCCTAACTTATAATCAAAATTTGTGAAAAATTATAGTACAAAACAATATAGTGATATCGCATATAAAAATAGTCAGGCAAACGAATAATAATAACTCATATTTACCTTGAACAACACTCAATTTCACGAAGAAACTACGATTTCAAATAATCACACCCGTTCTACAATCGCAACACTAAACATTTATCTGTGGGGCGAAGTACTCACTATAATTCCATTAGCATGAGCCCATTCTGACATGCGATTATTGAGCGATTATTACTAATTATTGAGCGTTCTAGGAAGGTATTTAGAAGCTCATCTTTTTGTCTCTTTCACTTTAAAAGTTACAACGGTTTACATGTTTTGCGCGGTCTGTGAGACGAATGTTTATGAATCTAGGGTAAATAAAAACCAGCGAAGTATCTCGGAGTAACTCTTGATTTCAAGCTGATTTACGGGAAACACATCAAAAAAGCATGCGATAAGGCATTGGGCGCTGCCCTAGCGTGTGTAAATGCAAACAGGTTATCACGGCGGTTCATTCAACGCTGTTATATGGTGCGTTGTACCTTCAAATTTGCAAAGTATCGAGCTAAGATGGCAAACGTTCGACGCAAAAGGGCGCTACAAATCACCAGTAGCTACCGTACGGTATCATGTAACGCATTGCTGGTCATTGCAGGGGTAATCTCAGTCGATTTATTGGCGGACCAGCGCTGGGAGATCTTTCTGAATAGCTCGGAAGTGGGAAGAGAAGAAACCGCCGCTCAAGTACGAGTGCGAACGCTTGAGCTTTTAAAGGAACGCTAGGCTACGAGCATAGCGGGAGCATGGACGACTAGGCTGATTCGCGCCATATAGCCTTGGCTTAGTCGTGACCACGGTGAAATAAATTTCTATCAGGCCATGGCTACTTTAGGAAATAGCTTCATAGAATGGGAAAAATTAGGATGGAATGCTGCAAATACTGTATTAAAAAAATTGATGGTGCACCGCACACTTTCTTCAAGTGCCTGCGCTTCAGAAGAGAACGGGAAGAGCTCTAGTCTGCAATCAGCCCCGCGACGCCGGAGACGATTGTCGAGTCCATGCTGCATTCAGAAGCCGCTTGGATACGTGTCTCAGTATATGCTTGGATACGTGTCTCAGTATATGCATTGCGACTGAAAAGAGGGTTGCCTAATGGACTCCTCCTGACAGAACGAGAGTTATAGTGGGGGCACTTGATTGATCTCAGTGGCACGGCCAAGTTGAAGTAATGCGAATGCGGTTCCGACTCGGATTTTTGTTAGCGAGTGATGATTTTTAGTAAGTCGAATAAAACATAATCCTGCATCTTTCGCAGGGTACCTATGATGGATTTCGGACACAAAAAAAAAAACAAAATGTAAAAAAATCCTTCATCTAAATTGAGTGAGTGGCACAAAAATTAAGAAAAGATGAAGTACATGGTGGCAGTATCATCTGCAGGAAAAATATCTAAAGTTGTTCAGACAATTCGAGTAGTGGAACATGAACTTGAAGGAATGCAATGTTTCAGCCACTTTGAATCGGTAGTGACAGCCAATAAGAACATTTTACCTCAAAGCTGCTGCTGTACAAGATCCTGCCAATACTCACTTATGGATCCGAGGTTTGGGTCCACTCTGGCCTCTTAGTCACGTTCAAGAGGAAAATCGTTGGCCCCATACGTGAAGAAGAACGATTGCGGAGATGCTACAGTCATAAGTTATACGCAATCTACCTAGAACCTCACAAAGATATAGCTAGGTTGACTTCGGTAGGCTGTGCATCTAGCTTGTATGAGCGAATAAGAGGCTGCTCGAAAAACCGCTTTGCGGCAGATTTTATGGTAAACGACAGTGGAGAAGACTTTGTTTGTGCTGTTCATCAGAATGCTTTGAGTTTAGAGTTGGATATTAGATCGCGACCGAGACCGATGGAAAAAATTGTTGAAGGAGGCCAAGGTCAGACCTTGACTGCAGTACTGATGATGATATTATAATGCTATCATAGGCAGATAAGAAAACACACTTTCCAAATGGCGATAAATTGATTGGAAGATAATAAGACCAAAAAGTTATAGAAGATGATTAGATCGAAGAGCTATGGTCTTTCAGAACCATTGACCTCAATCCTTTGGAGAATTCATGGAGTGAAGCCAAAATGAAATCAAGTAGAGGAAAATGCAAGTCTTAGAAGGACCTCCAGTAAAAATTTGAAGGTGCATTGTACTCAATCCTAGTTTGTGAGGCTTAGTGAGTAGAATAATACTAGTAGTCTGTCAGGTCCCAAGTTCAACTCCAGATATGGGTCAGGAACCATAAACCAAGCTTTGGTTGAAATCAATTCTAAACAGATACTTGAATCAAATCGGGGGCAAAGTGAAACATGAGACTAATCAATTCATACTCGTAAAATGTCCATTATGAAAAAGGAGTTTCTGTCACATCCAATCCCTTTGATCCGATATGGATTTTACCGGAACCACTTTCATTTGCTTTAATCTCTCTTGACTCATGCTAAAGTTTATCACAATCAATACCAAGATCATCGATCAATTCAATCGAGCCTATCGATAAAATCACCAAACAGTTGCAGTAATGTAAAATAATCGAAAGGTGGGCCAACTTCAATTGAAAGCTGTTAGAATCGTCAAACGTGGTCGTCGACTATGAAAGTGAAATTCGAAAGATACGTTTAGAAGCCCATATAAAGCAGGTATTATAATACTCGGTGGTTTAGTTATATCAATTGTTTAGAGTTAGTCCTCAAATAATTATTCTAATAAAACACCAATCCAACATTTTCAATAATTTTATAAAAATAAGGGTATCTAGTTCAATCTATTCGAGAACAAATCCTTGTCTTGTATCTAGAACAGTTGTAAAGAACTCGTCCGGATAGTAATAACCGATCTCCGGACTAGCTTCTAGTTTCATGTAAGGTCCCACTCGGCCTTCAGCCAATGGTGGCCATTTGATCATCATATGTGATGAGTCTGGGACACCATGAGTAGCGAACGAGGTCCATAGATCAACCACAATCTTGGCCATTTCAGTGTCTTCCTTATTCATTGTAATCGCATCCTTTCGGAATGGAAACAGATAAATGTTGTCATCAGTCAGTGCCACATCATTCAATCCATCGTCTTCATTCTTCGCTAATCGATTCTGTGCGCCGAGATAGTTAAAAGCGAACAAATACGACTTCTCGGATTTAGCGTTGTATTTCAGAGCAGTGCTTGTGGATTCTTTGACATCCAAACTGTGAAGCTAAGTATTAAGTATATTAAGTATTTCTCACAGGTTAACCTAAAAAAATAAACATACATCTACGACACCAGGCCAGATGGCACGCTGCAAAACTTTCGAGAAGATTCTACTGGGGAAAACATTTTGAATAATTTTGCGGTACTCTTCGTTGTGCACGTTTTTGCTGAGCGCCTGTTCCATATCAGTTATGAATTTATTGTAGTTACCCTCAGTATTATCGACTAGAATAGAAATCGTAGGATCATATTTTCAGTCAATTTCGGTCAGTAAACAATACTCTACGTACGTTGTCCTGTGCCCATAGCAGCATGTCTCACGACTCCACCCATAGTTGGGTAGCTATGAAATTGGCCTTTCTCCAGTAAAACTTTCGGGTCGTCCGGCAATATTCCACTAGGACCACCAACTGTGAAGAAAGGCATCCTGATGTTTTCTCTCTAAAAAAAATTAATACCAATGTTAGCAATGCCCACTAACCGTAAATATTTGTCTACTTACTTGCATGTCCCGATACGCATACAACATTGCCAAAACTCCAGCTTCCTTCAAACAACTATTTAATGACTGGACGTCCTCAAGATCTTTGCATTCCAAACGCTTTCCCATTTCCTTAGCATACTCGAGTGAATTTTTGGTTGCGAGCCCTGACATCAAAGCCGAACCAGACTGGTAGATTACACGCTGAAATAGACTTTCTTTCTCGATCAGAGGGCTCATGGTCAGCAAATGAATCAAAGCAGCATTCCCATATTGACCAAACAAAGTAACTCGCGTAGGATCCCCCCCAACGAACTTAATGTACTTTTGGACGAAACGAAGTGCTGAAATTACGTCGAGTACACCAGTATTTCCAGGAATTTCATCCGTCATTGTTGACAAAAACCCAAACGGACCACCGCGGAATTGAACCGTGACCAGGACAATATCTTTTTCCAGGAGGAAATCTGGCTCAGCATCTTCATTTTCAGTGTCGGAAAGATCGAATCCTGCAAGATATACCATGACCGGAAACGATCCTGTTCGCTGCAAAATGTGTTTTTTAATGAAGGCTAGAGCCCCGGCTATTCATCATACGCCTACTTACATTTGGCGTAAATATGGACAGGTCTAAGCAGTCTTCAAAGTCAAACATGTCAGCAAATGATGATATATCCTCAATGTTACTCAAAGAAGGGCAGCCTGTATCACTGGAAACACCATCATAAACATCGTCGAATGCATCCACTGGCTGAGCAGGCTACAAACCAATAACGAAGTTGTCGCGATTTTAATTTAATTCATCCAAGATCTCTCGTAAAATCTTACCTGAAAACGTCCTTCATGCGATGACGAACCATATGGTACATCGATGAATTTCATAAATTTTCGTTTTGTCCAGGCTGTGTGTCCATAATCACCACTCACTTGTCCAAGGTCACCCAAAGTAACAATAGGATTTGGAGTCTTTTTTGAGGCAACAGCTTGCTGCAATTCCAATGTTGTGGTAAATAGAAACACAAAAATTATCGACCACGTTTTCATTTTGGCGCTCTGTCGAATACTAATCACCGAAGATTTCTTTAACGCTGAAGAAAACTCGGACGAAATTGCCCGCTCATTTGAGGCTAGTGGCTATTGTTTTGATTCATAATTCTGTTGATTATATTTATTAAAACCATAATCAATAAATGCGATGACCTTTTGCATGGTAGAGTTAAGATATGAGCCGAAATGTTGGTTGCATAATAATTGATGCTGAGATAAGCTTTTATGGCAGGGTGACAATGGCCGTGTTCCATTTAAACTACAAAATTTTCGCGAGTATTTCTGAATGCTACCAACTTCACATGCTCGTGCTCCCGAATACTTCACTTATAGGTACGTATTTTTTGACGTGAAGTGTCTATTTGGTGTCTATTTGTTTTGGTGGCTATACTGAATGCTTTGATAATTAGAAAATTAGGAAAAACTTTCACAATGTGAAGGAAGTTAAAAGAGGCAATTTTCTGTGAGTTGCTTTAAGATTTTCTGTCGATTGTGGTAGTTTTTACTCGTCCTTTTCACCCATCACTTTTAGCTTATTTTTACATTTGACGAGTTATAATATACTCATATTAGGAAAAATAGCATTCTTTTTATGCTGAGGACTATAATTAACACAACAATTTTTCTGCCTTTTTGTGATTCATAGATTCAAATGGTCGAAAATTCTCATTACATTGACCCGTTTTCCAATAGTAGTGTTGATGGCCTTCTCAGCAGATCTGCAAACTCACTAATTTACACATCGGTGAGGAAATCAGAAAACCTCATGCCAACTACGCAACAGACTTCGTAGCTGAGTGGTATCAATGTTTTTAAATCACCATCATGTCATGTGTGCTTAGCAATAGAGCTATGCATGGTTTATCAAGATGTCCTTTTAGATATCCATGCCCTCCTCAAATTTTGTGTGATAGCTCGAAGGAACTTCAGTTGGTTTTCTAGACATTGAGAAAGCATTTAACTCTGTTTGGGTAGATGAATCTTATATAAACTCATACAGCACAACTACTCAGCTGACAGTGCCAAATTGATTTAAAGCTTTCTCAGAAACAGGTTGTTCTTCGTCCAAATATGTTATTTCTAGTGGTGCATCTCAAGGTTTCACAACGAATATTATCATTTCAGTCTCAACTCTAGTCCTAGGTTTCATTCTCTTTAACATTTTCACTGCGGACAACTTTTCTGTCCGCATCAGCGCATAATCGTAAAGAAGCCACGATTCGCGTAAAAGGCAAATTACTTCATTAAGTAGTTATCTTGATCAGTGAAACAAACCGTCTGGCAGCAAATAGAAATCAATATCTCTGATATTAAACAAAACTGAGCTTCAAATGAAAAAAATCGTTAAAATATCTGGGAGTCATCTTCGACTATCGGAAAAAGTTGCATGGAAAAATATGTTTGTGAAAGCTCATAACGCATATCACTAACTCTATTTTCTTATGAAAAAGATACGTCCACTTTCTCAAAGGACGATGCTCCTCATTTACCGTTTGCTGAACAGGTCCATACTCAGTTACTACTTCCCGATCTATATAGCCATGGTTCAAAGCCATATATAGGAGCAGGCGAAAGTTGAAAGAAAAGTCCTGCGTTCTCGTGCAGGAAACTATTACTAGTCCAAAAACCGCTATTTCACAAACGCAGAATTATATGAAGGAATAAACATACCTCCACCATTAAAATATGTGCTAGAAGTTGGTGAATAATTCTTAACAAAAAGCTTGACTCTCTCAAATCCCCAAATTTGTAGCATGAATATATTCGAAACTAATCTAGACGCCCCCAGCCTTTGTGAAAGCGATATTTATGGTTTTCTATTTTCAGGCAGAGGCCAATGATGCTCATCGAAAAAGCGTGACCAGGACACCCATGGAAAGTTATTAATTCAGGAGCGAAACCGATAACCGAAGTAGTCCAGCACAGTAGCAAGAGGATTCCGGATATATATAAAACGAAGCAAGCATGTTAGATTTGAATTTCAAGTTGAAAATGACTACGAGGAAATAAAGTCTAACTATTAAATAAAGCTTAGGCACCATCCTCAAGCATTATATGTTTATAGCATAAGTGTTTTAATTAATTTAATTTAGAGCTAACTTTGATTTGGAGATTCTTTTCCATTATATTCAAAATGGTTATCTCAGTTATATCTGCCCTATGTATGAGGTTTATTATCATCAAGCAGCTGCGATTAATTATCAACGGTTATAGTATTAGTTACAATTAAATACAGGAATAAGTGAATGGTAAACATAAAAAGGCGCTGAATAATTTGTCCTGAAATTCGTAATTCAAGAATTCTAAAGCAAATTTTACCAAAACTCGGAAAAAAATGCGTACCTAAAGCGATTACAAGTCACTTTTTTTTAATTTTATGCGCAGTGCACTCGAAAATTATGCAAAAGTGTAAAAATTAAGTATAAGTGACTTTTTTAACACCCTGTTTGTGCACAAGTAATATTTTTTTACGAGGTCAGTGATCATATTGAAGTTTTTATTCATTTCAAATATGTTATCAGCACTCTTTGACTTATTACGGAACCATTTTAATTTCAGATGGTGTACTGTGATTTGTTACATCCATAAATATTTCATTATTATGAAGTCAGTAGGTTGGTAATGAAAATACTGATGCAGACTTGCTGGAGCCACTTGCGTGTTTATTACAATCCTGCATTTTTTTTAAATTGATCTCACCATTTTTATCGTTTATATATATTTGTCTTAGTTTTAATCAGCACTCAAACTTTTTCATAATGAGTTTTACGTAAGTATACAATCGTTCCTATAGCCTTATCAGAATCGCACAGTCGGTGACCTCTTCTTCACCTTAAATAATTCCGAAATTTTCAAAATAACTGATTAAAATTAGAAGATTTCATTCGTTCACCGGCTCGTTAGTTCGAATCAGTTTGATTTTACTTGCAGTTTTGGCAAGATGTTTAAATTTGGGTATTTGCTGCTGCTAGTGATTTTCATTGCTATCCTGGACGTGAATTTCACTGAAGCCAAGAAGAAATTACGATTCAAAGTCAATACAGTCGATGTACCAAATTATGGAAAAGTGCAGGGTGCTTTAAAATCAACAGCATGGTCGGAACGTAAATATTTGAGATTTAGGAATATTAAATATGCATCGGCCACGGAAAGGTTCCAAGTAAGGGTTAAAATATTTTTGGAATTATATGTACACTTTGCTAAAATCACTAAAAAAGGCTTCTGCTCACAGTGCCTTTTATATCAAAGGAATGATTTAAACATATATCTTGTGGATTATATTCGGCAAATTTTAGGTGCTAGCAAGTTTTTAAGATAAAAATAAGCAACTTTTTATGTCTGCGGTATCATTCGGAAAAGAGGCTCGTTAGCTTAAATTTAATATGGTATTCCTCATTTTCTTTAGTATTTTTCTTTCGATTTTGATTTAGTATTTTTCTTTCGATTTAGTATTTTTCTTTCCTCTTCTTCTTTCTCATTTTGATTTTTATTCTTCTTTTTCTGCCTCTTCTTCACCTTCCTATTCTTCTTCTTTCCCACCTTCTACTTCCACTTCTGAGTTTTCTTCTTCTACTTCTTCTTTCTCACCTTCATCTTAAACACTTTCTTCCTATCCTTTTACTTTTTTGTTTTCCTTTTCTTCTTCGACCTATTTTTTATTCCTTTAAGGATGAAGCCACAATCTGCTTAATAGTTTTTTTTATTTTTATTCTTAGCCGTCAGTACCATATCTGCCGGGAAATGATACAAGCGAAAATGAAGTGACCACTTCTTCAGACGAAGAAAAATATGATAAGGAATACATAGTCAATTTGTACAAATCCAAAAACATTCATTGTCCATCTCTCGAAACTCTCAAAGACTTTGAATGGATGGAAGGTGATGATAGCAAAGAACGTAACATGGAAGACTGTCTCTTTCTCACTGTGTCATCACGAAATGTAAGTTGATTTTTCAAATCATGTAGTATACTGTTTTTATTATCGCCAAAATTCTTTTGAAGGTAACAAGTAGTCAGCCTGTTATGGTCTATCTAGCAGGATATGATGTAGTTCGCAAGGAGAATGATATCAGAGAAGCTCTTCCCCACTATCTGTTGGAAAAGGATATTGTTCTGGTTGCCGTTCAGTACCGTGTCGGACCATTTGGATTCTTGTCGGCTCTTAACGACGAAATGCCTGGAAATGTTGGAGTCCTGGATGTAATTGAAGCACTTCGTTGGATTCAGAAATACATTAACAATTTCGGTGGGGACCCAACACGAGTGACCTTGTTTGGACAATATCATGCAGCTGCCATTATTAATGCACTCACGATGACTCCATTGTGTGTAAGATTTTTGAATATTTTTGAATTTTGGTTTCGGCAAAATCCTTGAAATCCTGTTCTCTAGGAAAAGGAAAATCTATTCACTCAAGTGATCTATCAATCAGGATCTGCCTTACTTGATGACATAGCAACAAATGAACCTTTGAAATGCACAAAAGCAATAGCAACTCATTTAAACTGTGAAAATGTCGAAGACCCTACTGCACTGGTCAAGACCCTCAAGTCGGCCAACATCCAAGATCTCTTGACGGCATACAAAACGTATTTGGTGGGTTTATATTTTTAAGACTAACTTAAGCTATAAATCAAATTTTAACTCCTATAAAATTAAATTTACTGATGTTGCCATATGTTAAATTTCTCAAATCATAGGATGAAGTCGAAGATTTCCCTTTTTTGACAGTAGGTGGACCGAGTGGCTTACTGACAGATATGCCTTGCAAGCTGATGGAAAGTGGTAGTTTTAGAGGGTATCCAACAATTGGCGGTAGCGTTAAGCATCCGGGAGTTTGTGAAGCCATGGAGAGTAAGAAATAAACGCCGTCAGATAAATTCAGTAGTTCTATATTTTATCCGAACGTTTTATAGGCATGAATAGCTCTATCTTCCGTTTGGAGTACGGGAACGAACTAGGATTGCTGAAAACACTTTTGGAAAAAATTGGATCGAAAAATGACGATCAAATCAAATATGTAGATGAGAAATTCCCGAATAAGATATTTTTCAATAATATCTTTAAATCTGTATTTCCAGCTCTCATTGATGTAGGTTTAGTAGTTTTAGTTTTTGGAGACTTCCTTGATCTTGCATTTAAAATTTTTAAATTTATTTGGGCAAAGAGACGATTCGTTTGTCTCGAAAAATGTGGATTTGTTCATAGTCTTTTTTTCTTTCTCTTTACAGCTCAAAGGATTCAATGTCAAATATGCCACAAGCAAAGCTCTCAAATACAACGTCGAAAAAGGATCGCCATCTTATCTCTACGCTTTCAACTATCTAGGATTTTTCAGTCGTCTGGATTGTGCTAAAGAAGTTCTCAATGATGTATCGCTCGTTGATGACAACATGTATTTGTTCCCGTATCCAGATCGTGTTGAAAATTTGACATGGAAAGATATGAAAATGGCCAAATTTATGGTCGATTTGTGGACATCGTTTGCTACAAGTGGAAGTCCAAAAGCTCCGGGGCTGCATAAATGGCCTGTTCTGGAGAAAGAAAGTTTGGGCCCGTATTTGGGTATTGATTTCATTTATAAAATGGGCTACGATTATTCGGAAGAGTATTTTGTTACGTTGAAAAATCAAATGACCAGTGAAAATATTTATGACCACAATCATTGAATAAAATTGGGTTGTTTTTTAATTTGACGGGAAATGTTGTTTGAACGATCTATTGTTTTCCCTCCGATTTTAATATTACAAATAGTTCGGGAGCGAGGAGTTAGATACTTGTAGTTGTCCTGCTTGTGAAAATTTTTCGGGATTTGGCCAAACTAATATCAGACAACGTGTCGTTAATGTAGTGTCACCATCAATTACCTGGATGGATCGTTACATGTTGGGGAGCAGCAACTTTGCTTTTGTAGTAACATTCAAGGCTAGACCATAGTGAGAGCAAATAGTCAACATTTTTGATATTTTTTAATAATATTCGAAAACAACAAACATACCTGATCAGAGTCCAACGAATTTGTTACTTTTAACGGGTTTACTGTTGGTATATAGGTATTACTGACTTATCTGAATCATGTCTACTACTCGCAGCTAGAAGAACCTGACTAGATTTGGTGCAGAGGGGAACCTATAGCCCCATTCCTGAGTCCATTTTGCTGTCACCAACAGCTGCAGTCATAATTGGTGGAGGTTGACGGGCCGCAAACGCTTGGAAGTCCTTCTACGAATACCCTACCACTAGGTGCTTTGTTATCGTCAAACCAGTACTCTGTGGAGCTTACAGCTGTTCCAGCGATGGATCATGCAACATCGCCAAATTGGTTAAAAGGATGAGCCACATAGCCAATCCGAGACACCGTTGAAACCGTTGCTACTGGATGTGAACGCTCCTTCATCCCGGTTAGTTGCCTAGCGATCACCACTTAGTGATGACGTTTAAAGTTCTAGATGGTAAATTCTTCAATTTCATTAGATGTATTTTAGCATAGGTCAAAGGCCTTGATCAAACAAAATGCAAGAGGTGATTTGCAAATCCTGCCCTAGTATCATTATTATGATGTCTTGTACAAACCCATGTGCCCAGCAGTTGATTATCATTGGCAGCATCACCGGATATTGTTGCGCGAACCTTGTTCTTCATGAATTCACTCGCGATAGAAAATAGAAAAAAAAAAACGTTGACAAGTTCTACTTGAGCATCCTCCGTATAAATGACCATTTCTAGTGCCCCGTGCACGACGTCATACCCGTGAAGTATAACAAAAGCGACCTTCTGCCAGAATCTTCTACCTGTCATTTGTACGGATATCCCGACAGATAATCTTACGAATAAAGAACGTTGAGCTTCCCAATGAAAACGCAATAACATGGAATTTTCGGCTCACTTTGAGTCGTAATCATAGATTGTGTGTATGGAGCCGTAGCATCTAGGGCCTGAACCTGTTTGCCCCCGTTTATCACCCACTTTTCGATAGAGCCTACATAATATTTGTGTTTGTTTTGTTTGTTTGGCTTCAGGTGCCTTTTGTTAATGATGCGCTGAGTAGGGGCTTGGCCAATTTGTCTGAGTCTGGTCTTGCCAGCTTGAAAGCTTTTATAATCCTGTAACGGCTTGTAAAATTTTTTTTTTACAGAATAATGCAATATGGTTCAATTAACTCAAATCTTCCCAAAGAACCAGCTAAGCAGCACACTGTCATCCGTCGAGTATGGAATGCGGGCCAATGTATCTTCACGACCACTTCTATTAAAACAAATATTTTTACTAATGCTTGCAGACGAACATTAGTATTAAAATCACTTTGGCCAAAAATTCATATTTCTATATATATATATATATATATATATATATATATATATATATATATATATATATATATATATATATATATATATATATATATATATATATATATATATATATATATATATATATATATACATATATATATATATATATATATATATATATATATATATATATATATATATATATATATATATATATATATTTTATATACCTATTTTTCTGTCAACAAATAACTTTCGCAAAAATAAAGTTTATGGAATGAATTTCGAACGTGTTCCAAATGTGAGTATGAACACCGTTTTGAAATTTTTAACCCTATGTGTGCGCTAGGCGCATAAAATGAGATTGGGAAAATTTGAAAATGTTTGAACTGCGATGACTTTTGACCATATTATCAAATCAGTATGAAACTCACAGAACATATTGTTGTTACTAAGTTGTTGGGTCGCCGGTATCAAATATTTTTGCTATTTCCATACCAACAGATTGTACTATTACATATTCAGTTGGAAAATATTTACAATGAATATTATTAACCAATGTTTAAATTTGCCAAGTTATGGAATTTTTTTTGTAAGGCAGCTCCAAACATCTTTCTATCCCTATGTCACGGAGCATGTCCATTGTGTCAAGGAGCACGTGTAGCGAAAAATGCACTTAAAATTTGCACGATTTCTCAACTTTTCTTCGAATATTGATTTTTCTAGCGGTTCCTGTGCACTAGATTTTTTTCATGAAGAAGAGAGCCTAGTTGGCTAACAAAAGAACGATTCGGCATAGCGTAAAAGTTTATTTCATTTCTGCACGGTTGGCAGCAGTGTGCCTATTAAATGTTTGTCATAAAGAAATTTAAATTTTAAATTTTATTTCAAATATCAGACTTTGGAATTGTTTTTTTGCGGGATGATAAAAATTGAAAAAAAATTTATCTACATTGAAAATTTTATTTGACAAAGTGGTTTCGAAAGACACCAGCACACAGTGCATACTTGACTGGTGTGACCACTTGCAGTTGGAAATCATTAACTTGTACATACGCTAGTTGTGACAAATTTTAGCATCTCCGACTTATATCCATCAATATAATTTACTTGTAAAGGTCATTTAATTGTGATCATGGTTCCCTTCTTGTCTATAAATCAGCATAGGTGACGTATATCGTCTGTAAAGCTTATCAAAGCAGAAACCACTTTCGAAACCACTTTGTCAAATAAAATTTTCAATGTAAATACATTTTTTTTCAATTTTAATCATCCCGTAAAAAACAATTCCACTTTGATTCGGCTTTGGAGGCTTATTCCGCAAAAACGATCGAGTTTCCCGTATCAATATTCTCTGCTTTGATAAGCTTTAGAGACGATATATGTTGTCTATGCTGATTTGTAGACATGAAGGGAAGCATGATCACAATTAAATGACCTTTACAAGAATATTCTTTTAGGAAACGATTGTACCTGGTGTTCCTCACAGGGGTATTTTAGTGCGGGGAAATCTAACATGGTGCTTCGGAAAAATTTGGGGAAAGCTGAACCTTAGATATTTAGGAAAGGTCACTTTTGGTGACCTTTGACCCCGTATAAAAAGTGACGAAGCACTCGGATCCATGGGGACTTTTGACATTTTGTTCAACACGCCAGTACCAAGGTTCACACCAAAATTCAGCTTTCCCCTAATTTTTAAGAATTTTCGCCTTTTTTATGTCGGATTTCACTGGGCTATTTATCGAAATTTTACTATTCAGGAATTCTACATTAATAGCGCCTCTAATGACGTCGAATGTGAAGCAGGCCGATATCATCATTCTTCTGGAGGCTAGTGTCGATAGGTTTAAATGACCCAGTTGAAACTCATAAGGGGGTAGGCTATTAAAATCATAAGGGTTGTACAGTTCTCTCAAGGCGAAAAGTAAAAATGTTTTTGTATTGACTCGAGTCTGTCACTGTGGGTTTCAAAGGCGGGATTCCAGCTAATGCAAGCGTATTCGAGAATAGGACGTAAAAGTGAAGTGTATAAGGATCTTGTGACCCACAGACTACGAAATTCTTTGGCAAGTCTTTTGATGAAACGTAGCTGTTTGTTCGCACGAGAAAGTATTTTGTCAAAGTGTAAGATGAAGCGGGGTTTTTCATCTAAGATAACACCGAGGTCAGCAATGTTATCAACTCGGGTTAGCATATTATTGCCGAGGAAGTACGTATTGTGTGTGATCGTGCATTTCCTGAAAAAACTAATAACTTGGCATTTATTGATATTGAGAGAGAGTTTGTTAATATTGCACCACTGATCAAGTGAATCAAGCTTGGATTGGAGAAAGGGGGCATCCGATTTCGATTCAATAGTCTGATAAAGTTTGAGATCGTCTGCATAGAGTAAATGAGGTATGCCTGCTAGGACGTCAGATAAGTCGGAAATAGATATATTAAAAAGAAGTGGGCCAAGATGGCTACCTTGGGGTACACCAAAGGTAGCACTAATGTTTTTCGATAAAAATCCTTGAAATTTTACACATTGTGTTCGATCGCGAAGGTAGGAGGTCAGCCAGCTGAGTAAAGACCCGGCGATACCGAATTTCTGAAGCTTTAGAATCAAGGTGGAATGGTCAACTCTATCAAACGCCTTACTGAAGTCAGTGTAGACTGCGTCAATTTGGTATCCTTTTTCCATTTTGCATAGAACGTCAGAGATAAGGATTGTCAAATTCTTGGTAGTTGAGCGACATTTTCTAAAGCCATGTTGTTGCTCGTTCAAACGGGAATCAACAAGCGGAGAAAGTTTATCGTATACCACATTTTCAAAAAGTTTCGGAATCGAAGACAAAATGGCAATGCCCCTATAATTTTGGATACAGCGTCGATCACCATTTTTGAATATGGGTGTGACATACGAAAGCTTCCAACAGAATGGGAAAATTCCCGACGAAAGTGATCTATTAAAGAAAATATGCAAGGGAGCTATAAGCTGCTCTACACACTTGTGCAAGAAGGTCGGAGGAAGAAGATCAGGCCCAGGACCTTTGTTGCAGTCGAGATCCAAAATAGCTTTACGTATTTCATCACGAGAAATTTCCAAATGGTTCACAAAAGCTGTTGAAGCTGAATCATAGGAAGAAAGGTGTGAGATTGATGGGTCTGGTGCATTAAAAATTTCTTGGAAACTATCAGCGAATAGGTCACATATCTCTTTAGGAGAGGAAGACGTTATATTATTAAGAAACATGGACGATGGATAGCTAGTAGTTTTTCGCTTCACATTAACAAAATCGAAGAATTTCCTCGGGTCGTGGACTATATTTTCGCCGGTTGTTCTAATGTATGTGTCATAAGCTTCATGAGACTTTGCTAAAAATTGCTTAGCAACTTCATTATATTCTTCCGGAATAGCAGGACTAACATCGGTATTTACTTTAATAAGCTCATAAAGTTTGTTCCTACGATTTCGCACATGCCTAAGGTCCCTATCAAGCCATGGCTCAGGCAATTTATTCTTTTTTTTATCTTTGGAACATATCTTTCAACGGCGTCAAATATTTTATTGTTAGAAGAGGAAATGGCTGTCTCGAGATCTTGTGTTGAAAGAGTAGTCGACCAATCAGTAGTATCAAGAACATGTTTAATGCTTTCATAATCAGCATTACGCAAGTCAAATACAATTGAGTTATTGTAAGTTTTTAAGCAGGTGGAATCTGGAGTGGAAAGTTCGACTGACAGTGCTGTATGGTGTAAACTGTTGCAAAAAAGATGCTCTGCGTCACTAGTTGGACTAAACACTACTTCGTCATAAGCATTTGTGAAAACAAGATCTAACCAATTACCATTTTGGTTAGGAGTTTTGGAAACCTGCTGCAAATCATTACCATAAAAGGCACTCGCAAGATTGAAATCGTTGGTGTCTACAAGGCTTACGGGGAGAAGGTAAGAGTCATTTTCATCCGGAACAAAGCAAAGATTCGGACGATTGAAATCACCCAAAACTATTATTTTATCTTTTTCGCTAAGTGATGTTGCGAACGAAGATAATGTATCACAAAAATAGTTGTAGACGGACTCGTCAGATCTAGGGGGGATGTAGACAACAGCGATGTAAATTGAGTTGTTATTACTGGAGATCCGAACAATTATACATTGGAAGAAAACATTTGGGGTGGTATCTACAAGCTCACTTGAAAGTGTGTTGCTAACAGCAAGTAAGACACCACCTCCTCGCGACTGACCCGTAGAACAATAATCACGGTCGCTTCTGTAAATAGTCCAACTACTATCAAGAATCTCCTCATTCTTATGAGAGGCATTAAGCCAAGTTTCGGTGATGGCGAGTAAACTAAAATGACACGATTTGGCGTCAAGGTATAATTTACTTAGTTTGCCTCTCATACCACCACAATTGTGGTAAAAAAGTTTGAGGCTTTCCTGAGATCGGTTAGGAAAAATGCCTAACAGGGTTGACTGATCTTCGAAGAGATTCAGATGTCATATTACTACCATTAGAAATATAATATATTCGGCTTCGGATTTATATTTATTCGGCTTCGGAGGCTTATTCCGCAAAAACGATCGAGTTTCCTGTTCTTGTTTACATTTTGTCAAATAAATAAAAATTTTTCAATTTTAATCATCCCGCAAAAAACAATTCCAATTTGATTCGGCTTCGGAGGCTTATTCGGCAAAAACGATCGAGTTTCCCGTATCAATATTTTCTGCTTTGATAAGCTTTAGAGACGATATATGTTGTCTATGCTGATTTATAGACAAGAAGGGAATCATGATCACAATTGAATGACCTTTATCAGATTTTGATTTGAAAGCTAGAACAAAGGAACCAAATTAATTTCATTTTCAAATGTATTTGAAGAATGTTTTGAATCAGAGGATGAAAAATTACTTGACAACATTGACTATGTAACAATACTCAATCGATTTTATTTTTCCTAACTGTCAGAGAGGGAAATTTTAGGGAATCCGTCACTGCAGCTGAATGTTTGAATTGATATGATTTATCGAAAACTCAAACCATATGCTCCAAGCAGATCCGAGTAGAAAATCCAGTCATTTTATGGGATTTCAAACTCTGAATATACTTGTTACTTCATGTTTGGCTAATATTGTAAACGTGTAAATGGCAGGCATTTGAAGCTTTGTAATTTTGTGCTATTGTACGTTGCAGTATGCTAAAATATGTATGTATGTTTGAGCTCACTGATCACATCATTAGACTTAGTCAGGATTTCCTGTTGAGTGAAGTCATATATGAACAATATACTTATGCAAATCAACCCCAGAACCATCTATTCATTTGCGCGCTAGTATATTTTCGAAATAAATTCACAAAATATATGTTCTCTGCAAAACTTTACCGTTATACGAAAAACAGTTCTTGCAATCTTTCACTTCAAAGACTTCTTGGTTCTCTAGATAATCATTTTATGTTTTACTATATTTGCGCTACACATAAAACCAATATACAATGCTCCACTTCAATAATGTGCTCTGAACTGCCATTGACACACAAAGATTATTTTTGATCCATCAGAAATCTACAATATCAAAAAACCAGTTTTCCTCAAATATCTACAAAAATCTTCCGAATTTTCTGACCGCAACTAGTGCCTCCACTGGAAATGAGCTGAAGAAAATACATAAAAAAAAACCCAAAAGAAATAATGCGTCTACTGTTGAACTAGTGATTGGGTTCATTGAGCGGGTTTACTTGTAAATAGAAGAAATACAAGTGGCGCTACACTGGACCCTTGCGAAAAGTCTGAAAATTGCCTTCGGATGGCGATGGGCGCGCGGGTCGATTTGGCTAACAAAGCTCTAGTTCAGAGCGTATATAAGATGATTGAGATGATGGTTAGAACGTCTGCTGACCGTTTTTTTTTTTGGTAATTCAGGTACAATGACCTTAGACAGAAAATATAATAGTTATTATGGGGGATTCGTGGATTGGGAGATGTTCTCCTTTCAAGAGGTGTGACTTGATTTATGAGCAATTATTACTTAAGGTCAGGGCTGTTAGTTGCAGAGTGAGAATTTTTAGGTGTGGTCAATGGCATCAATTAATTATTTGCAAATTAGCTAGAGAGTCCAACTGTACTGAAGTTTCTTTTAGCAAATATGCTTTCTTTGATTCGGTTCTATTCCCTGATATCTTCCATAGCATGGATATGTAGCCTCTAAAACTTTTCGCATTTCTCACAATCTCCACCATTAAGGCTGTGACCGTTGCTAGATGATTTCAAAATGGAAAACGAGAAAAAAAAACTCCAAACAATATCTTTTCTCCTTCAACTTGCCGACCACAATCGATGTGGAAAGATAATATTTTTTGCAAATCTTGGTGCTCTTGAAAAATACCGAAAAAGCCATTTTCGAGAACAACTTTAGATGGAGAAGAATTTAAAATTTAGATGGAAGTGATCTTCAGATAGAAGTGGTTTCAGTTGAGTCAAAGTAATTGGAGAGGTCAGTTAGTAGATAAGTTAGATAGAAACAGATTTGAAGAAAATGAAGAATTGCGGATGTTTTTTGCTGTTGGCATTTTTAACGGTTCTGCATGATACTTGCGGTATTGAAGAGGATCCCATAGTGCACTTGCCAGGATTAGGCATATTACGTGGTAAAACTATACAGAGTGCTTGGACGCATAGGGATATACATCAGTTTGTCGATGTAAAGTATGGGGAATCGCCTACGGGTGAAAATCGATTTAAGGTATGACGTGACTTCATAAAGTGAGCATTTCAGTCGAATATAAATTGTTTACAATTCGTAATAGCCTCCGAACCCGGTCAACTCATGGGATGGCATTCGTGATGCGTCAAAATCCGGATTAGGTTGTCCTTCGATCTTGTCATTGGATGACCTGAGTGCACATGCAGATCTTATGGATATTGAAGACTGTTTGTCGTTGACCATTAGTACTCGAAATGTAAGTCGTCGGTTCAAGTAATAATAGTCTTCAAGATACATTTCTATGTGTTACAGTTAAGTGGGAAACAACCAGTAATGGTATACATTCATGGTGAATATTTATTCGAAGGCAACAACTTAGAAGCTTCACCGGAATATTTACTGGAAAAGGATGTAGTTCTCGTAGTTCCCCAATATCGTTTAGGCCCATTCGGATTTTTATCAACAATGACACCTGAGATACCCGGCAATGCAGGCGTTTTCGATATCATTCTGGCTTTGCATTGGGTCCAGTCATTCATTTCGCATTTCGGTGGTGACCCAGGATCAGTTACATTGTTTGGGCAAGTTGGAGGAGCAGCCATTGCGCATTTGTTGACATTTAGTCCAGTGGTAAGTACTTGTCATTGTTGTTTGAAGAACATAATTTAAAATTTGATTGTTCATAATTTGCATATTGCATTACAGGTTCCTAAAAATCTTTTCCATCGTGTGATTTATCATTCTGGATCGGCACTCATGCCGATCTTTTTGTCGTCACAACCAACAAAGTTTACGCGGGATATTGCGACGCGAAGTGGCTGTCGGTCTAAAAACGTTGACACTTTGAATAAGTGTCTAAAAACGATTCCAGCCATTGATGTTTTGAGAGGATTCTACAAACATGCGGTATGATTTATTTTATCAATGGTGATAGTTAACATAACAGGCTCTGAAAATTTGGAAGCACAGTTCACTTATGAAACTTATCTATCATTTTAGCAAGAGAACATCCCAGAAGGTGTTGGCAGCTATGGCGGTGTCCAGTTTACTATTGGCGGGCCAAGTGGGGTACTACCTCAAAATCCATCAACAATGCTTCATAGTAACAAGAATACTTCATATCCGGCAATGGGTGGAGCTCCAAAAAATGCAGGAACGCGAGCATTGAAAGGTTGGAGTCCGAAATCAATTCCAAATTTATAGATACTATGCGCTATTTCTCTTTTGACAGAAATTTTTGAAGTTGACTTTTCTGGTGCCATCCCCGATGAGATCTATAGCGGTGTCGACTATATTAACCACATTATCCTGCAAAGTGTCGGTCTGGATGACCGTCGCCTGATGACAGCCTTCTTAACCAAGAAGATCTTCACAATTGAAATGATTAAAAATGGAACCTTCAGAGCCATGCTTCCTGGGTTGGTGGATGTAAGTCAAATGTACCAAAATATGTTTTTGGCAACGCTTAGAAATCAACTGTTTCTCTTATAGCTTGCTGGCACTCTCCTTCACAAGAGCTCGGTCCTCTACGCTCTCCAGCGTAACGCCAAGTTCCTTCCGAACAAAACGTTCCTCTACTCGTTCGACTACAAAGGACAGTACAATCGTTATCCTGACTTTGATGCTGATTTCGATGTGAAAACACCCTTTACTGCCGGAGTATCACTCACAGATGAAAACATCTATCTATTTCCATACCCTGATCACGTTCAGCACTTAAATGCAATCGATGTTGAGGTGGCGAAGAAAATGGTCGAGATGTGGACATCATTTGCAAAGTCGGGTATTCCAAGTGTAACGGATAATTTGAACTGGCCACCAATGGACAACGGAAACGGTCCGTATTTGAAGATTGACGAGCCTTTAAGTATAGGACAAAATTATTTTGATGAGTTTGCAGCTACAGTGCGAGATGAATTGAAGGGAATGAGTATTATGAAGAAAGAAATTTAAAAAGGTTGTGTGATGCGGAAGCCGAAGTGGAAGAAGATGTTAAAATATAATTGGTTGTGATTAGTTTCGCGCGGAAAATGTGGAAAATGATAAATAAATTCAAGATTAAAGAAATTACTTTTATTTGCCATTGATTTTTCAACTAATATCGAATATAATTTGATGCCAAATTATTTTTCAATTGAACAGCTTTCACCCATTATATTCTTAAAAAGAACTTCAGCTAATTTCAACTTTCCATTGATTTATCATAGAATCAGTATTTGAAGCTTTCAAATAATCTACAAAATATTATTTTGAAACCAATGTGCCGTTTTTAGTTGTGCTGCAAAATTGTTATGGAGTTTTTAGTGAAATTTTTGATCGTTCTACAAAAATCTGTAAGCTGTCACTTACTTGCTTTTGTATAGACAATAGAACAGAACAGAAATTGTAAAATGCACATGAAATGTTTCGGAAACATTGTAAACAAATTTAAACGCGTTTAACTTAAAAAAATCTTGATATTTGAACAGCAAATAAATTACTTCCATCATTATGATATAAATTTATAGACTAAACCTCATAGACAAAAAATGGCCAATCCACGTTCATATTCTCTAGAAGTACCATTATACACAACATGGGCGAACCCCAGAGCCTCGACTTTTTTTCGCTGTCCGCTTCACGTGAAATGCCCCAAATGTCAGTAACCTATTGACATATCGACATCATTCGCACCTGATTCATCATTGAGCCCAACTATCGTACTAATGATGTACATGTATCTATGTACATCTCCAAGCTGATTCATTTTTTTCAGTTTTTTAGTGGCTAGGAAAATGGCTGCATTTTTCAGATTCGAGTATCTTGTAATATTGATAACGCAATAGCCGCATCAATATTTTTATCGATGAACAATGCTTTTCAATTTGAGTATATATTGATTTATATTGCAAGCAATGCTCATTTATAGTAAAATGAATAGTCAGAAAACAGATTTAACAAAATCAAGTCTCGGCCGTAGCAGGACTCGAATCTGCAATCTTCGGATCCGAAATCCGACGTTTTATTCATTCAGCCACACTGCTGCTGCCGATTTGGAGAGTAGAATATAATTTAAATCTGCAACACAAGAAGTTTTTCTTCAGAAAACTAACTTCTGTTATACCAGGAAGAGAGCCAGTATAACACTACGATTCAGAACATAGAGAAATTTGGTTCAAGCATTGACTAAAACATAGAAACATATCTAAAGCTTCTGATTGCTATTAAATTTGATGTGCTTTAGAGGAGCTATCAATTTCGGCTGAATTCGTCGGTTTCAAATTGTAAACATACAGAGGGTAAAAAAAGTTAAGGCGCAAACTCTAAATTATGATCGTTCTGCATTTAATTAAAAGTTTTTGATGTTAACTTGAAGAACACTATCGAAAAAACTGGAAACGAAAAAAATTTTCGCAACGTTAACGTAACATTTTTCACTAGTGATCCAAAAGCACTGCGCAGCTTTATCTAAATTATTGTAATTCCTGCAAAAATATACCGTTAAATGTACTTGAAATCATAAAAATTTGATATTTCTATTTAGTCTAACTTGGAAAGTGTTTTGTCAAAGTAATTTTACTGAGGGTGCTAATAAAAATCAGTGTGGACGGTAAGTGCAGAAATCCGTGAATGTATTTTGCGACGTTGGAAAACATGAATGGCGTATTCTGAGATTGGCATACTAATGGGAAAACCAAGAAATACAGCGAGATATGTAATAACAAAATATAAATCAACCAAATGGTTTGAAACAAAGCATCGGTCAGAAAGGCCTAAAATCTTATCTGAGCGTGAAAAAGTGGATTATCAGAGAAATTAAGAAAAGCCCTAAATTAAGTGCCCCAGTTTTACAAATTAAGGTGAAAGGACGAATTGAAAAGAAAGTCTCTACTCAAACTATTCGAAATAAAATAAAGATAGCGGATTTTAAGAGCAGAATGTGCCGCAGTAAACCTTATAATACTACAAAAATGAAATGGTAAAATTAAGTTATGCTTAAGAGTACGTAAATAAGCGAAAATCATTCTGGAAGTCCATAATTTTTGTTGATGAAGTAAAAATTAATCTTTTTGGATTTGATGGGCGGCGATATAATACAGAATTTAGGAGAATACAGAGTTAAGGAGAAATCATACTACTCCCACTGCAAAACACAGCGGAGGGAACATTATGCTATGGAACTGTATGGGGGCATCTGGTTCTGGAAATACAGATCTTGCGAATGGTAAGGTATATCAAACGTGTTATTCTGGTATTCTTAAAAGAAATATTTATCAAAGTTCTGGAAAATTAGTCATTTTATACATTTTTGGCCTGTATCAGAACAACGATCTGAAGCACAATTTTGAAGAATGTCGGCTTTGGACTATTTGTAACTGTCCAAATTTTATTAAAAATCTCCCTCGAACTTGAACCCGATCGGGCATTTATGCCATCATTTCAAAGCCAGAGTAGCATTCGAAAGGTAAAGAATAACAAAGGGCTCCAAGGTGTAATTATTGATGAATGAAAAAAAATTTCACCCACTTTTAGCAAAAATTAGTGAAAACGATGACGAAACGATGGCAAGAAGTGATAAAATGCGTGGAAGAGCTACAAAGTATTTGTGCTATGTAAATTGATTTTTTTGAAATTGATCACTTTAAAACAATTCAAATAATTTCAGATAAACCTGTGCTGTGCTTTAAGTGTTTTTGCGCTATTTTGGATCATCAGTGAAAAATTTCACGTTAATGTTGTGAAATTTGTTTTTTTTTACCAGTTTTCTTGATATTGTTCTTGAAGTAAACGTGCAAAACTTTTAATTAAATGCCGAACCACCATCATTTTGTATTAAAGTCACGCATTACAAATAAGCTATCTGTTCTTACTAAGAGTTTGTACCCTAACTTTCTTACCCACTGTATGTAGGTTTTCGGAAGAAAGTCTTCGTCTTGACAAAATTTTTGTCTTCGCTCTTGGGCTAATATTATAAATGTTAAACTTCTGTTTTTATTGAATTTGCCACTAGAAATATATATTTTTTCCACGAAATACCTCAAGAACTCTATTTAAAAAATAATGTTGAGCTATCAGTGATGCCAGATTGGGCCATTAATAGCCTTTTGGGCTGTCTTTTGTTTTATTCACCTATCAAAAATTATGAAATCACTATTTTGATAGTTTGGGATGCATTGGGCTACTTTCCAAACTAACAATATAGTTACACAACAAAGCAAGTTTAAAAGCACCAACAAACATTTACAAATTTGGCCATTAAAATTTCCGGTTCCACTTTGTTCCTATGAGCCACTGGGATATGGACAACATCAAATGTATATGACAGTAGTGATTTGTGTGTTTTTTCTTATTTTTTCTTTAGAATACGAACTTCAAACTTTAACATCTAAAATATTCACTAGTATCGCTTTCCACTTTTAGCTTGAATTTCCCCTCCGGAAATTGAGTTTGTTTTGAAAGCAGCCTACAATATTTTTCTTGTTAAAAAAAGCCCAATTTCAAACTTTATATGAACTTACAAATTACGAATGTCCATAGCACTAGGTGGCTTTCTAGGTTTGACGCAATAGATCAAACTAAATTGATCAATTTTAAGAGTTGAATATTTTTCTTTTCAAATTAACAGTGGATAAAATCATGTAACGAAATTATTGGCAGACAGGTACGAAAGCAATTATTGTTATTTTATATTGATCGCTATAAGGTCAATTTTGTATGACCAGGGGGCAAACTGAGATTAGCATTATTAGTTATTCGGAGATCAATATTGTATTTACAAAGTAAAGTAAATAGATATGAATTAAACAGTTCAGGTAGTATTCAAAATACACATGAGATTACTGAGAATAAGAATATTTATTAAAAACAGTTGACTCTATTGACCTCGGCTTCGAATTTGAAAATAAAATAATAAAACTGAACACGGAACAATCTTGTGCAGGAAAAAAAAGACACTAAAATAACCTCTGAATTTATTATAGAAACATCGAAACCACTCCATGTAAAATTATGGGAAAACATTACTTTTAAAGCAAGTAAACCATTGTTCACCAAATTTTTGTTTGAGCCATATGCGCCCAAAAATGTGAACTCCTACCTCTTCAAGTACATAAATTTGTCACTAAGGCTCTCTCAGTAATAGAATATCATATGGAAAAATTATCAATTTCCAATTGGCGCCAAGAATTCTCCAAGAAATTCTGCGGAGTTTTAGATGCATGCTTCACAATTTCAAAATGCTTTGGAAGAATTAAGATTCAACGAACTGCAGTGATTTGTATAGTTTTGTATTCGTATTTTTTTCCTGTTAGTAATGCTGCATAGATATAAGAGAGAATGGATTAGAAATCAAACGAGAGAAATGTGCTAATTTTCGACTTTTTGCTTACTGGTATGAAAATGAGGTACTACACTGTTCATATGGTAACAAAACGCACGAGAGATCGCCATTTTGAACGTCGTTTGACATTTCTTTCCCCGAACCGGCAACTGAAGATTCAAATGCTTTTTGTGAATGAAATTTATTATGATTTCACACAAAAACCATTAGAAATTAATGCCAAAGGTTAATTTTACTCACCCGAAATACGATATCCCCCGCGAAGCACTTCGGTAACTACTTTTGAAGCCTGGAACGCGGCACTTCATTATCGCACTATTTTATAATTTTTTACCGCTAATTTATTCGCGAAATCAACACAAATGACTGCGCACAAACGTAGATGTACGTTTCCACCGAATGCGCTGAAAAATTTACAAATTTTATTTGAAAAAAATTTGACTGAAAGACAATGCTCTCAGTCCCCGAAACAAATCAAACTGACATTAACATTTCTTTTTGTGTTGCCCGTTGCACGCTTTTACACCGATCTGGTGTTCCCATCATTAAGACACAGCATTAAGGCTTTTTGGCTGTGAGTGCGGCAGAAAGGGGCGCTCTGAGCGGAATTTTTGTGAGAGAGCAATGTTGTGCGTGTATTAAAAAAGGCACATTCATGTATGGGTACACGGATAGCCATTTCGTATCCATATTCTTTCATATTTGTGTAATGCTGCAGTGGAAAGAGCATCTTCTTTTACGAATTCCATGAAAACGAGAGCTTATAATAAATAACAGACTGATTTGCTTGACAACGACGTAGAAATCCGAAACAAATCGCAAATAATGTACGAAAATGACAAAAATGGAGGAATGGAGAAAAATTGCGAAATCCATTGAAAAATATAAGAAGTCGTATGACTTTCTTCTGTTATTTTAGCTAATTACTTTTATATTATTTTTATTTGGTAATTTTTAGTTAGTTTTTATCTGTAATTTATTTTTTTCGTTTAATTTTTAAATCCTCGGGGAGCTGCATCCGGGATAATTTTGTTTAGTTTTTAGGATTATGTTTAGCTTATTTGAAGTTAGGAAATTCGCTGGATGGTTGCTTTCGACTGTCAAAAACTGAGGCAAACGCGTGGTAAAACAGGTATATTTGTAATCGTTTAAGCTCTAAATCGATGAGCTGATCGAAATCACATGATAATATAGCTTCAGTGTGAATGAGCTATTACTCCATTGAATAAAAAAAATGCATTACAGATTGTCTATAAATTGCATATATCATGACCTATAAAAAAATTGTGCGACATTTGCCTAATTGCTATTGCGAATTTTGTCCCGGCTGAATTTACTCAGAGCGTGCTGAATTCAATCCATAAGCAGGAGAGCAGATTTGAATGAACTGTCATTCGAATTTCGTTCTAAAATGGTGTAAATTGAGCACGAAAGGAGAATGTGAGTTGTTCAAAGTGAAAAAAATATTCTTGCATGTTTCTCTAACATTTTAACAACTTTCACGCAATTTTGAATTAATTTCCTCGCTCTAAATCTAAATCACTTTGGCCAGAGCGAATACCTCACCTGATTTAGTTGTCAGCACTAAATTTACCTGATTTGGAAGTGCAGTGCGAACGTACTATTACATATTTAAAAAAAAAACAAAAGACAATTTCAAGGTTGTGAAGTATCGCATTAATGTTCCATGAGTTAGTTTTTATTTCGTAATAAAGTTATTCTATAAACTTCATCTAATTCATAATTTATTTTATTACTTTCAGTTTGAACAAATTTATTTGTGTGTTTCTTTGCTCATTTTACATGGCCTGAGCTTATGCGGCTTTGGGCTACATTTATTTGGGATTTCGGCAACCTCACTCTGAAAAAATTTGACAGTGTTTGTGAGTGTTTGATACGTAAAAGTATAAAAGGGCGTATGCACATTTTTTTTGGGCGTGCCAAAATCATTGGACGTTGAATAAAAATAGTAAACAATTGATAGAAAAGCAAAAACATGCATAAAATTTAATAAGTAACACTCTTTTCTGTGATAGGGATGAAACAATTTGTTTTTCAAAAGACAATTTATACTTCTAGCTATACTACTTTCAAGCAGAACGGGGCTGACAAATTTGATCAAAATGAAACTACCAATAGAAGCTATTGCTTGAAAAATTAATCGTATGCCTGCAGTGGGCAACTTGATTTTTTTAACTATGGAAACTTCACAGCAAATCTCGGCAATAATAGAGGATCGAACTAAATCTAGCAAGATACATTTGTTTCTTTAAAAACCATTGCTAGAATTAGCCCCTTTTACCCTTGTTTGCTGTGGAAATTTTCGGTGATTTTTAGATTTTTTTACAAAATCTTTAACATCATATTCCCCTAAATCCAATTATTTTGCACGCAAACACCCATCATTACTTTGTAATTCAATATTTGCTAAGCCTTTGGTTGCACTGCTGTCCTACAAAATTAATTTTGATGACTTCCCGTGCCATTTGCTTTCTAGAAAATCATTTAATTGTTACAAAAGTTGGAGATCGCATTAATATGTGCAAGAAATACACGTGCGTGATTTCTAATGAATGTACGGGCAACCCTAAACAGAAAACCTTCAAATCAATAAACCTTCTGAAAATTTTTTGATTATAAAATTTTTTCTAATTATCTGTATTTCAGTACCTGAAATTTGTGTTCACGAGAACTGGCAAACCGATGACCAAATCCAGTTGAAATTCACAGATTATATTGACCTTAAGTAGATCTAAATTTAAAATAAGTGATTTTGAAATATGGGCAAAACTGTGATAGCAGTGCCATCTTGAAAAGTCACAAAAAACTACTTTTCGCCCTATTAAATTCGATATAGGTATTAGATTTCAATGAAATTCAGACAGTAGCTGGATATTACTTCAAGCAAAGTTTGGCAAAAATTTGGTTCAAAAAGTAGGTTGAAGCTGCCAGCTATGATAATTTTTGTGCCTTGAACATTGAAAATTCGCTCGGCAATTAGAGCTGCTGGACCTATAACTTGCAGCCCAGTCATGAAATCAAAACGAAAGCTATATATGAAATGAACCTTCTTTTAGGTTATATTCAGTAGGAATTTGGTTGAAAAACCATGATAGGGTGGCCAGCTGTGGGTATTTTTGTATTTTTTGCCATTTTCTTACAAAACGTGGTTATCATTAAATTTTCTAATGGTACAAGAGCATTTTCTAATGGTACAAGGTACAAGACAATAAACAACAAATATTTGGATTTCGAAAGTTTGGTAGCTTTAGCAAGTGGTAATTTTAAATTTCTTGGCACCTCTATAACTTCCAAAGCAGTCAAATAGAAACGAAATTCACCGGGAAGGTTGATTTCAATTTCAGATTTGATCTATTTTCGGTTTTGATGCTAGTAAAAGGCTGCCAGCACGATGTTTTTTTTTTGCTATTTTCGTATCAATAAATGTTTAGATTAAGTATTCATGCAGCGAAAATCTACAATGAAAATAAGTAACCAATATTTAAATGTTTCGAATGCTGGAAATTGTTTGTATGTCAACACCAAACATCTTTCTATCCCTATAACTTTTTATCCCTATAACTCACACAAAGAATCTTCTTTTCTAAATTCACCTGTTGGAAATATTCGACTTTATCTTCCAACATTCCCACAAAGAATCTTCATTTCCAAATTCACCTGTTTGAAATATTCGACTTTATTTTTCAACGTTCGCACAAAGAATGCACAGTTTTTCATATCATGTCCCGCCGCTTTCCATCACCCCCGGGAACTTTTTCTTTTCCCCATGTCTAAAGCCGGCGCCAAACGATGCTACCAACACCCTCCAACGTTGGGCACTTGATGGTTGGACGCATCGTGTGGCCGATGCGCCAGCTACCAGTGTCCAATGTCCAGCGTCCAACGTTGGCGCTGGAACATGTTCGATCTGTTGTCGGTCTTTTTGTCCGCTTCAAAAGGTTTTTTGTGGACGGTGTACTCGGAAGACATTTGGTTAAGTGCTACACGATTCGTTCCAACAAATGAATCAGATTTTTGTTGTGGTTTGACAGGTATGTATTTTTAATGCTTACATATTTTAATTAAGTATCAATTATCCATTTCGTGCTAACAATTGAATTGAAATTGACATAAGTAATATAATTTATAACGCAATCAATGTGCACGAAAAATTGAACCAACGCTGGAATCAAATGTATTGGATCGAGAATTTGATCCACCGTGTAGCAGAGCGCTTGCCATGTCAATCGTCCAATATTTGACTCAAAGGTTGGAGGCAAAAGTTTGATTCGAACGTTCACCGCATCGTTTGGCGCCGGCTTAAGGAGAATGTACTTTCACACTCGCGCATCCTATTCGTGAACCTTAAGGCACTCCGAACATAGGTCTTTAGCCATGCGATGCGTAAGAGATGCGTTTGACACTTGTGAAGCTTGCGAGAAAACGATTGTCGTCATCCTCATTTCATGTTCGCTTACGGGTCGTCAAGAAAACGTCAGTATGCTTCGTAAAATCATACAATTCGAGGCATTTTCCCACCTCCCCTACGAATTGTACGTTGCCGTCATCCATCGCACTAGCAAAAACGACTAGTCATTCAGCTTGAGGCCTGCAATGCACAACGCTTGAAAAATATTAGGTTAATCACAATACAGCGTTTTCCGCTGCGGCAAACGTAGTGCTCCACAGGGGGAGGCGTGAATGCCGCAGTTGAATTTGGTGAATCACAATGCAGCGATAATGTCGCTGTCAATGCAACCAAGGCACCAACCAAAATCATTTTTTTTTCTTTTGTATTGCTAAATCAGTTTTAGGAGTTTTCGCTACAGTTTTCAAAACGGAAAGATTTATGAACAGTGTAAACAAACTTTCAGTTGGTTGACCAAGAAGATTTGAAAACGAAGATTCTTTTTTAGCATATTTTGTGGCACCATCAACAAGTTACTAAGAGAACTTCGTTGTAAAACTGTGTATTTCTTCCAGTTTGAAGCAAAATTATCCGAAGCAGCATGCGAAAATGCAAACAAGTGCTAAGAGGCAGGAATCGTAACGCCAAATATTTTAGGTTTGATTTAAATGTTGGCTACAAACTACTAGCATTTAAATCAAATCGTACAATTGAAAGAATTTTATATATATTTCTCGCAAACAAATAAGAGAGTAAGGAAAAAAATTCTCTATGTTTTTCATTCATTATTTATTTTTCCTCCAAAATAAGGGAAGAATATATTTTATGGAACTACGTTTAAAAGAAAACGTAAATTGTTTGACGATTTTCAATCAACCAAACTTCAATTGTTTTTTTTTTTACATAAAATCAAGTGAAAACAACGTTTATCATAACAACTCAAGTAAGCGTGAAGATGCCTTCACTACCTAACACTACAATTGCCACACCACAATCGAATATCTTGTCTTTTGCTATCCAACACTACTCAGCACACTTCAACTCCGACACCAAAACACATTAATACTACTTCAAGTAACGTTACAAAGTATCCTGTTGTGCCAGTTAGTCATGAGCTGAAATGCTTGAAGTGCTCCCTGGTGCCCAGTTTTCCATTGAAAATTAAATTTTTCTGCAGGGCCTTTCACACACATATCCCCAGTAGACAAGCAGACATACAGACCAACCAAAAACCATTTATTTCGTATATTTCCAGGATTATATGCAGGATGGAGACGATTGCTTCTTTACTGCTGCCGTCACCACTTACTTCTATCTCCTCCTGGTACCAGCCATACTCGTCTCATACCGACCCCATGCATTTGATACAATATAAGCAGAGGGTACACAAAATACTTCCATCTCTGCAAGGAGGCTTGGCTGCCGTCACAGCAGTGTCCTTCAATTTCGTGGTACCATTTTCAAAATGTGATAAATTTCAAGATGTATGATTAAAACTTTTATCAGTTAATTAAAATGTCGATTCGGATGTAATTTATATCCTGAATTCCGTTGTCGTCCACCAATCGAGACTGCGAATGGCGAACGGAAATAAATTTCCCCCGATATAAAGGACGCACTGAAATGGAGAGCTTCGTCCTATGGCATCGACGCCAAAGGATCATTATGAGATTTTAGTAGATTGTGAAGGACTTCTGGTTAAGTGAAAGTCATTTGTGTAGTGATTTGTATGCAAAGGTATCGGAAGTGTTTGAAGAGAGGTACTAGGGAAATGAGCTTGATTTATTTTGACACTTCTATTTGGAGCTTTTCACAGCTAGGATTTTGTTTAAAATGTTTCACTAGGTGGTCTTTGTACAATCAAAAGTAGCAGAAAAGCTGCCCACCACTAGCCTGTTTTGAGTTTTTTGGTTGAAATAAGTGGCTTTTTTTAATTATTATGTAAAAGTAAGAGACGATTAAGGTCATGTTTTGTTTCGCCAGTAGTTTTGCATAAACCCAAATGCAATTTATTTTTGAGAACCAGTTTCAAACGAAAAACGACAAACGCTATTAGCCAGTGTTTTTTTCAATCTCTTCCAATCTGAAAGTATGGAGTAACTTAACAAAATTTCTGATAATTTTTTGTTTTGCAACTTTTTGTATCTATTTTTCTAATACAGTGTTGGAAAATCTGTACAAAATGTAACAAACATTCACAGGGTATCATAAGCCCAGATACAAAAATAAAAAAGTGCTCTAAATATCGTAGATCTTCCACGATAATTTGTTAGTTTCCTTTTGTCTTTAACCTATCAAAAAATAACAAGATTGTTTCCTTTGAACACGAATGTTCGCATCATTGCTATATGTATTCACTGCAGTGGCGGCTCGTCAGGGACGGCAAGGTCGGCAGTGCCGCCTCAAAACTCTTGAATAATTTTATAAAATATATTATAATCTTAAAAAACAACATATTTTTATGTCTGTTTTATCTTTACCACTTTTCAAACTATTGCCGCTTATTACACATTGCGCCTGCTTATCTACTCTGTTCAGGGTTCCCACTTTTGATACATTTGTATCATTTTGATAGATTTTTATTTGAAACTTATATCTTTGATACAATAATACAGCAACTCATTGAATTATGGCAATATGATACATTTTGTCAGGCAGTAAATAAATTCATTTTTTTTTAAATTTTGCTGTCATGTGTCAACCAAATCTACTCTCTCTAGCAGTAATAATTGTCAACTTCAATCTACTTTACACTCTGAACTACGAAATATATCTAATATGTGATGACTATGAAGATTTGAAGATTTCAAGCTATTTAAATAGTAACGAGAAAATGAATGTTGAAGCGTTTTAGGATCAACCGAGTTTGGTTGAAAAGAAACGAAGTTTTCCTGCATTAAACTTGGATAGCAATATAAAAAAGAACTGATTAGAGTTGGAAAGAAATTAGAGGAATTTTGGTAGGCAAGAAACCAAACAATGTTTGAGTGCCACTGTATGACATACTTACCCAAAACATATCCTTTTATTCATCATATTCATCAAGTATTTCGATAGCTTTATGGTTCCCTTTTAAGCCGAAGAATTATTTTTTTTTTTAAATTTAAATCAGTGACTCCCTAAAAATGGTCTGCGCTCCGTATTAATTTCGTGAAAATGTTGAGTGCATTCGCAAAGAACCCTCATTTTGTAATAATTTTATTTTGAGTGGCTTCAATATTAATGGCAATATACAGATGAAAAAAAAAGAGAGGAAGCATTTTGTGATATTTTATTTTTTTTATGCTCTATATTATTCAATAAATATGACAGCTTCAAACTACATTTTTTTTATATTACTGCTTATAGTTTCAGTACCTCGACCCAAATACACTATTAGGAACGTTTTGATACATTTTTACCAATATTCATACACTTTTCAAAGAAATTTGATGCGGCGGAAAATTTAGGAGTGGGAACACTGACTCTGTTGTAATATTGAATGTTTACCAATTCTCACTGATAGCATACATTTAAGGTAGGTATCTATGTGTTGCATTTCTTCCGTATCGTATCCCTGTTGCGTATCATTCACTAAACGGATACGGTGTCCACACTACTCAATATTCCATGTATCATCAATACAATCCGTTGCAAAAAACTCGAAACCCAGCTGCAACGCTTTTAGGTCTGTTCCCGTACTTTCAGTAACTGAATTTTACTGAATTTTCCTGAATCATGTGGTGGGGAATTTCATGAAAAGTACGGGAACGCTCTCATTGTATTTCCTGAAAATTGACAACCGAAAGTGTCAGTTTTCGGTTTTTGGGAGAACAATACTGATTATAAAGTCATCCTTAGCGGTAATAAATTATCGCCACAAAAATATTCGACCTTCAAAGCAACATAACGCAAAAAATATGTTGCTTGCCGCGCACATTTGAAAATATTTACTCGCGCCACATTGTTTGACACTTTTCAGTATTTTTCAGTAGCTCAGACCCTACTGAAATATACTGAAAGAGGGAAAATTTTCAGTTTTCAGTAAAACGGAGTACGGGAACAGCTTCATTGCAATTAATCGCGATTAATCGCAATTAATCGTAGTACCTTTTAGTAGACCTTTTATTCACTAATCTATAGTGTACAACGCAACGTGTCCACACATGACTCCACTTCGTATCGTATCATTTCTTTGATGCGACGGCAAGAAACCGCCAAATGACCGATCGAGTTCGTTGCGTTTCTTTGTATCAAATTTTGATACGCAACGAAAATACGTTTGTCGTATCCACTGATACGCAACGGTGATACGATATGCGAAAATGATACATACCTTTAGGCTTCTTATTTATTCCAGGTCGGCAAACCGATGATATAAGATCAAAATTGCCTTGCAATCAGTGTTCCCACTCCTAAATTTTCCGCCGTATCAAATGTCTTCAAAAAGTGAATCAATGGGCCTTTTTACACTTGTATTCTTGATGCACTCCTGAAACTGGTTTTACAACAATCAACATTTCCACACTTGTATTCTCCAGCAACGGAACCGTTCATATACCGATTATGCATATGAATGTGTGCGTGTTGTTGTTTTCTCATTTCGACTTGAGTGTTTCATGAAAAATTCCTGACCCGTGAACTATGTTTATAGTTGCGTTAGTGATTTGCATCAGTTTCAGAAGTGATGAAAAATTCTCTCCAAGTGCATCACTTTTTGTAGAGATTTCCCCTCGATTCTTCTGCCTCTTGCCCAGAAAACCGGTTATAGGACTGCATCAATAATACAAGTTTAAAAAGGCCCAATATTGGTAAAAATGTATCAAAAAGTTCCTGAAAGTGTATTTGGGTGGAGGTACTGAAACTCGAAGCAAAAATATTTTATGCATATTTTTGTGGTAACGTATTCTTGTTTTATTCGAAAGCATCACAAGCCGCCATTGATTCACTATCTACAAACTTCTTGCTGAACCTCCTAACAGCGAAATATGGATTTACCTCAAAATATCATTCCTGAGCGGTAATGTGTAATTTATCTGTGATATGTAGCTGCCATTCGAGTTATAAACATGAGGAGCTCACACGTATTCAGAGACACTAGGTTTATAGACGAACTTTGTGCCAAGTGATAATCTATCTTCATTGAAAGAGTTATTTATCCGCAATCAAATAAAAAACAGTAAAATTTGTGAAAACGAATACAACTAATATTTATTGTTAATCTAATTTGCTCTCAGACAGTGAACAGTATTGGTGTAAAAGGAGGCAAATAGGAATTCTAAATGCCACAAGAAAAAATGTTTACCGCAATAAGGCAGTTCATTGTATAAAGAGATTGCAAAATGATTGAGTCATTTAGAACTATATTCGTTGTGGGCAAGCGAAGTTTGAAAGGCAAGTCTCGTCTCGTAATTATACGTCTCACTGATCAATGTCAAAGATGTTCAGGTAAATTTTTCATACAATAGTTTCTGGAGCTACAGTTTGCGATAGTGATATCTTTTGAGTTCCCAACGGAAAAACTAGTGCGTCAGCATATATTCGGTAAATTTTCTGCGTAATGCATAGAAGCATTACAGATCCATAGTCTGTTAATTCATTTTTAACATTGCATGTCCTAGGCTGGTAAGGCATATAAAAAGGAAACCATGAGCTTGAGTAGCGTATTTGCGCAGCTACTAGGGGGAGTTCGTGCTCTTGTTTTTCCTACATTTTACTTGTTTTGAAATGCTCGGAAATTTTCATCTTTCCGTTTTATATGACACAATAGTTCTTTTCCCCTTATTTTTGCGAGTTATGTTCATAGGTAAATCATGGAGTTTTTGAAAAACCGCTTTCATGCAGCTTACATATGCATTGTTGACATTGTTTGCTTCATGCGCGCTGTTGGAATGCAAAACATCGATTTCTGTTGGGTAATGTAATGATTCAGTGGAAGAACTTTTGACAAAACACATTTTAAAATCAAGCAGATATTTTCGTTTTAAATCTTCAAAAAGCCAGCTAGTCTGAATTATGCAAATCAAAGTTCACTTCACTGCTTTTCCATTCCAACATATAAATTCAGAAAGCGCTAAACCAATGAATTGCTAAAGGCTAACGAACAATCAAATCCACCAATAAAACTGCTGCATTCAAAGTCGTGCATTCAAATTCGCACCGCCAAAGCATTATCTTCTAAATACGGCTTTCATATTCGCTTTTAAAGCACTGTGTCTACCCAGTAGGACCACAAGCATCGATGACTTTTACCATGCACTCTTTCATTAATGCCTATGAATTCCAAAATAATGGATTACAATTTAATGTGTAAGTAATGCAAAAAAAGAATCATGTGTTACAGAAATCCATGTGGGTTTATCTACACAAAGTAATGCACAGTGAAGGGTAGAGTAATGTAGATATTCATGCTGAAATGACGCGAGCTCAAACGTGCTTCGGTTTATTTGTTTTATGTGTTTCCTTTGTTTGGTGTTTTTCCTATGTTATGCGTTTTGAGCCTTTTAAAAGTAATTTATCTGCGAGTGAAGTGCTACAATATTTAAAGTTTTTGAAAAGTTGTGAAATTGTGCTCTGGATTTTTATTTACATTGGTGAGTTCAAGAATCCTAAAATTAAAATAAGAATTTAATTATATTAACATAAAAACGCGATGTATTCCTATGGTATTACCCGCCGTCATTTAAAACGTTTAGTGAAACGTGAACAGGATTGATTGTTACGTACTTTGCAAACGTCCAGTGCAAATAACGATACTGAAGCATTGCCAACAGAAGATTTTGCGTTTTTTGCATTTTGATCTATCTAGCAAATTTATTTCTCCTCACGAGACATATGTATAACAATGCGTTATTGGTAACGAGTTCTGACAACCGTTCCATGGCATCCAATACGTAAGAACTGCCACTCTATTGATGCCGACATCCATTACCGGCATCACTTACGTCCTCACTGCCACTTCATTGATGACGTCATGAATTCTCGGTATTGCAAAACAGAGCGATTATCGTTGCTTAAGCCGGCGCCAAACGATGCTACCAACACCCTCCAACGTTGGGCACTTGATGGTTGGACGCATCGTGTGGCCGATGCGCCAGCTACCAGTGCCCAATGTCCAGCGTCCAACGTTGGCGCTGGAACATGTTCGGTCTATTGCCGGACTTTTAATATTTGACTCAAACGTTGGAGGCTAACGTTTGAATCAAACGTTCACCGCATCGTTTGGCGCCGGCTTTATAATGACCTTCTAATGTTAAATTCATCGGTGCGGTCATGCAAAAACGATCCGACGATGATTACTGGGAATAATTACTGCATTACTGCAGTAAGCATTCCTGGTCCTACTGGGTAGCTAACGGTCATTCAAATATGTACATACATCGAGTGACGTTAGCTGCTTAGAGAGCTCAGCTATGCTACTTGGCTCCGTCAATAGCATGCAAGTATGCCGCTTGTAATGGTAAGTGCAACTCTTTGATGGTTGACTTTTCGACGGTGTAATTTTCCCGACAGAAAAGTCTGCTCAATTTAATTTTAATCATATAAGGCTTACAGTTTATCTGAAGCATTTAAAAACGTTTGTTCAAAGTAAAATGGTTGAAAAAAAAACATATGAGAATTATGGAGGGAATCGCGAGAAGAGTGACAAAAGAGCTGAGATGTATTTTTTAACATTTAGCATACATATAACTCTTTTTTCATTCATAAGCTTTTAATTTGGCATTAAATAAAAACAGTCCTTCATATTCTAATTCAGATAATTTCTACACTAATGTCCTAAAGACGATCTTTGTGTTCTAAAAGCTAATATATTGAGTTGTTAATTATTTGCTTCCTTGTCTTTAAGCTGGTCTTCATAAATTTATTCATTTAAATACCTGCTTTAAATATTTAATTTTCCACTATATCTACATCGTTTAAAGAAGCATTTAGCTGACGTAGTCCTTAAATAGAATTTTGAGAAAAAATTCTTCCAGATAAAAATAAATCCAAAACAACTAAAACACATCTGTTGGTATCGTATATTCTAATGAAAAGAGAAATATAACAATTTTTTCTTTAGAAAACTTAGCCTACTTGTATATGTAATTTTGATGTGATTGCTGTTGTGTGTAAAGTGTTTGTGGATGTGTAATTGTGGATTGTGTAGCTATGTGTTCCCGTCTAGAGAAGAAAAAGAACATCTCTGATACGTTTATGTCATCCATTAACGACAATAGGTCCAACTAGTGATGAGCCTGCGTCTGTACGTGCGCATAAGCGCCGAGATAAACCACGCAAAGCATATGTTGCACCCAAACATATTTTACCGAACAGCCAGAAAAGTGGCATGCTCATTAAGCAACCTTTAGCTCAATTTTTGCTTTGAGCTGTCCGTTCGCTTATGCGTTGTTTGGGCGCTAATGTTCACTCCAGTGTGCGTATGTCAAAAAGTGCCTTTTTTGCTCTAAAACCGGTTGGTTTTGACAGACGATTACGTTTGCAGACTCATCTTTGGTTAGGGCTAATGTTGGCTGTTGGCAGCGAATGTTCGCTGCGATTATTATTTCGTGATGGGATCTCACCTCTCATTAGTCGATTGTCAGGGCCGAGAATATGCTTCTCTCACTTTCGCATATGATAAAGTGAACATATTTGGTCTTGGCTCTTTTTAGGCATATATTCACATTTTGTATCAGGTCCAAGAATATGCTTTTCTTACTGTTGCATATACAAAAAAGTACTTTTTTTGTGCGGCCTCTTTTCAGGCACCAGCTGATCCGTAAACCCTCAACATCATACCCTTCTCACTCATCGGAAAAAATCGCGCTTTCCGTGCTATTTATTAGTCTACACTGAGAAAAATACTTCTATTTTTCGAAGAAAAATGAACACATTATCAAAGAAAATTGGTGATGATTCTGCGCCAAAGAAATATTTACTCAATCCAAAGAAAAAAGTTTCTTCATTTCAACGAACAAATATTGTACTAGCCCTGCGTAAAACTTGGCATAGTTTCAAAGAAATATTTACTCAATCGAAAGAAAGGAATTTATTCATTTCAAGCACTGATATTGCGCTTGCCCTGAGTAAAATTTGATAGAGTTTCAAGAACATCTGGCATCTGGCATAAATCGGTTCACGTACGATCACCGAAGCTAAGCAGTGCTGGGCGCGGTTACTACTTAGATGGGGGACCGCTTTGAAAGCATCGCATCTTGTTGGCACGCAAAAACTCTGAAAAAAATAAATTTTTACTTTTTTCCTTTTTTTAAAGTGCCACATTTTTTTCTTATTTTCTGAAGCGCTAGTAATTTATGCCTAGTCGCCAATTTAAGCTACAATGTGACACTTAATCAATGGAGTTAGGACAACTGAAGACGAACCAAGTCAACCATGAACTCGGCGGAATTCGAACCCACGAGCGGTAGATCGCTGCTTTGAATTAACACGTTAGCGAGCTAAGCTATCGACCCTTTATTTGTGTAGAGGAAATGTTGATAGAAGTCATAAAAACTATCAATTTGTTCGTCGAATTTTGAAGCATAGTTGTTGTTGAAACATAGAAAAAAATATTCGCGGTGTAGATATAATTTACTGAATTCATAGACATAATTTACAAGATTTGAGGAAAATTGCTTACTTGAAATAAGGTAAAGCAAAAATTGTATTCCTTTGAATGTAAGAAATTTTGCAATGATATTTATACAAATTACTGATATCAAATTAAAGTTTATTTGATTTGTGGAAGATTTCACATTTCGTAAACAAGTAAATATTTTCTTTGATTTTCGGAAACATATTTTTCTGAGTGTATATGCTCTGTTGCGGGGCTAGTGGCTGTTTTAAGAATGGCCATGGCAACTGCCTGCACCGGACCGAGATCGTCGATGGCCAGCTCTCGGAGTCTGTATTCAGCGCATGCCGATATAATCGATGGGCCTTTCCACACTAGTATTCTTGATGCAGTCCTCAAACCGGTTAAACAACAATCACCATTTCCCCACTCGGTTTGCAGCTGTAACGGAACCGTTCATATACCAATTATGCATATGAATGAGTTCGTGTTCTTGTATTTTCATTTCAATTTGAGCGTTTCATGAGAAATTCTTGACCCGTGAACTATGTCTATAGTTGTATTAGTGAGTTGCAACTCGATAAATAGGTTTCAAATGTGATGCAACTATGTCTCCAAGTGCATCACTGTTTGTAGAGAATTCCCCTTGATTCTTTTGCCTCTTGCCAACAAAACCGGTTTGAGGACTGCATCAAAAATACTATTGTGGAAAGGCCCGTTGGCCAGCACTCGGGGCTAAGAGTCGCCAGCAGTGCTACCGAGGTGGTCGATGGCCAGGTCTTGAGACTGGAGGCTACCGCTACCGATGGCGGATGTGTGATGTGTATATTCCAAATAAAATATTAGTATTGGGGCTATTCTCTATGTGTGTGTGTGTTTTTAATATAAAATCACAAAAATTTAGATTCTCAATTTGTAGAACTTCACAGTTGTAGATGGGTTGATTAGGCCTTTCTGCATTGTGTTCATTGGTTGTTGCATATACTGCTGTTGCTTTTGTTGTTTGTAATATTTCTGTTGCTGGTATTGCTGCTGCTGCTGTTGCACCTAATTTTGCAAGACTGCTGCTGTTGCGGCGTAGCAGACTGTGGCTGATATTGAAGTTGATGCGGGATGGCGTGTTGAAGATGATGCTGCGCTTGATGTTGCGGTTGTTGATGTGCTCGCTGTTGAGCTTGTTCATAGACTTGCTCCTGAGCCTGTTTTGTGCATACTACTGCACTCAGAAAAATATGTGTCCGAAAATCAAAGAAAATATTTACTTGTTTACGAGATGTGAAATCTTCCACAAATCAAATAAATTTTTATTTGATATCAGTAATTTGTATAAATATCATTGAAAAATTTCTTACATTCAACGGAATACAATTTTTGCTTTACCTCATTTCAAGTTAGTAATTTTCCTCAAATCTTGTAAATTATGTCTATGAATTTAGTAAATGATATCTACAACGCGAACATTTTTTTCTATGTATCAACAACAACCACGCTTTAATATTCGACGAAAAAATTGATAGTTTTTCTGACTTCTATCAACTTTTCCTCTACACAAATAAAGGGTCGATAGCTTAGCTCACTAACGTGTCAGTCCAAAGCAGCGATCTACCGTTCGTGGGTTCGAATTCCGCCGGGTTCATGGTTGACTTTGTTCGTCTTCTGTTGTCCTAACTCCATTGATTAAGTGTCACATTAAAGCTTAAATTGGCGACTAGGCATAAATAATACAAGCGCTTCAGAAAATAAGAAAAAAATGTGGCACTTTAAAAAAAGGAATAAATGGAAAAATTTTTTTTTCAGAGTTTTTGCGTGCCAACAACATGCCATGCTTTCAAAGCAGTCCCCCATGTAAGTAGTAACCGCGCCCAGCACTGCTTAGCTTCGGTGATCGTACGTGAACCGATTTATGCCAGATGTTCTTGAAGCTATAATAAATTTTACTCAGGGCAAGTGCAATATCAGTGCTTGAAATGAATAAATTCCTTTCTTTCGATTGAGTAAATATTTCTTTGAAACTATACCAAGTTTTACTCAGGGCAAGTACAATATTTGTTCTTTGAAATGAAGAAATTTATTTCTTTGGATTGAGTAAATATTTCTTTGGCGCAGAATCATTACCAATTTTCTTTGATAATGTGTTCATTTTTATTCAGAAAATAGAAGTATTTTTCTCAGTGTGGAGAGGATGTTCTTGTTGAAAGTCCACGTAGCCTAGTTGGCATTGATATGCGTGAGCAGAGTATCCTGGTGTCACTCCAGCTTGCTGGTAATATGTCCTTGCCGACCGTAGCCATAATCGTATGTTGCTGTAGTGCCCTGTTTCGTGATTGTAGCTCGTTGAGTAGCGTATGTTGCTGTGGCTGTCGCTACTGAATAGTCTGCCTAAGCTACAAGATTGCCCGCTATAGCTGCCACAGCTCCATATAACGTTCCGTCGTATGTAAAACTGTAAAAATTGTAGCAGCCTTTTCTTCGACGGTCTAACATAAGAAATCGCATGAAAAATGTAATTACAGTAAATAGTTATTTATAATTTAAAATTTTGATGTGATTGCTGTTGAGTGTAAGTGTTGTGGACTATGTAACTATGTGTCTCCACAGAATTAATTCCATTGTGAAATGAAAAATTTCCTGCTCATCATATAACTTTTTAATCATTTCATCATCATTTATGCTCTTTCTCTAACCTGGAAGCTTCATCCTTTTTTTTTGTTACGAATAAAGCTACTAATCGATGATAAAAAAACAAAGACCTCAATTAATATTCAGCGAACTGGAAGAAATCAGTGAGCTAAAAACGGCATTTGGAATGCAACGTAAAAATGGACCAGTGGAATGTATGAGCGAAGAGAGAAAAAAAGATATTAGTTCCGTTCTGGTTGCAGTGAATGATGTATTTATGCTTTTAGAATTCGTGATGATAATGTTTGGTAAACTGATTTGGTATTTTTGTTGAAGCTGCTTTGGGGTTAAATTGGAAATATTTTCAGAACTTTGTAATGGGAAGAATTGCTTCGATTTAGTAGCGTTAAAAATATAAATAATGTGCAGGAGCATGTTTCAATTCTTTCTTACTGAACATTTTTAACAAAGTACTACTATTGTCGCAACAGCTTTGATTGTATAAGTTCAACAAGCAACAGCTATGATTGTGCAAGTCACTCAGTGATGGACTGTTAAACTGGCTGCTAATGTATGGAGTTCAGATGGGAGACCGCATACCGTGCTTTGAGTTAACCAAGCCAAAGTGTAACGAAACTTGTTATATTTGCAGAGATTGTAAAGCAGGAGCTGAAATAGACAGATATACACCATACAATGGTGTAACAATATTCACCGTATTGGGTAATATTTTTACCCAAGATGGGTTTATTGAACTAAATCTAAACAGATTTCACGTTCACCGAAATTAACTATTAATTTTTCATCCCAATGGATATTACGTTCACCAGTGCTGTGAGATTTGTGTTTTTCCAAATGCTGCAGATAGATAGGTAGGGATTCACAATTAATTTTAACATATTTGCACAAGAGGTAAAAGTAAAGTAATTCCACGACAACTCTCGTACGGGTAATTTAGAATCAGTGTGAACACGAGTGTGGACTGTGTGAGGTGATTTGTTCCACGTCTCAGTTTACCCCTTATTAAGAGGACATAGCACCTTCAAATTGACCTTGACCTTCAAAAGTTAATTTTTAATTGAATAAAAAGACATGTTTTAATGAAACTTTGTCCATATACTTCATTTGCCTCATACTATACAAAAAAAAAATGTTTAAAAGTGTTTGTGGCCCACTGTCATCTGCTACAATTTTTTTGAAAACAATGTAGCTGCCCGTAGCAAAGTCAGGAAAACAAAACAAAAACGAGGTTTTAATCAGAATCAAAGTGGCCTTGGAATGAACTAAAAAAAAAATTGGTTGAAAAATAACAAAATGGTGGCGTTTTTTTCGAAAATCGAGTTTTTCCCCCCCAAAAATCGGTTATAACTAAAAAAAATGTATGCCGATTTTTTTCATTTGTAGTTCATTCTGAGCATTAACATGTGTAGACAAACGTGTTAAAATTTCAGAACAATTAGATACATACTTATTTTTATCATGCACGCCAACTTAAAAAAGTTTATTTCGAGAAAATCGCGTTTAAAATTCAAATTCAATATTATTTGTGCATGGCATATATGACATAAACATATATAGGTAATACGAGTAACCCAAAACGTCCCCTTCTATCTTTACAGCTGCTATGGGAGAGGATAACGTATTATACTACATATATATGTATATATTAAGCAGATGTTACTAAGAAGCGGTATAGCGATATAGCTAGCGGTATAGCGATATAGCTAGCGGTATAGCGATATAGCTAGTGGCATAGCGAAGTGAACGAAAATCATAGAAAAAATGACCTTGGCGCGCTTTGCTATAAATGCTCACATTTTTACTAATGTTCGAAGAAGAACATTAGTATTAAAATCGCTTTGGCCAAAAATTCATATTTCTATATATATACAGTGGCTCACAGCTTATTTGATACAGTGACTATTTAAAAATGCAAATCACTGTAACTTTGAAATAAGGAACCTTGTCCAAAAAATAAAAACGTAGGTGACTAGATGCATGTTCAATCAATACAATGAAAAATTTTTCCAGGAATATTCCTCGGCGTCACGCAAAAGAAAAATACCACTGGCGCAGTAGAATCGCAGCTCACAGCTTGGGCCAATGACAAACACAGCGGTTCTTGCGAGGCGTTTCCCGAGAGGAAAACCGAGTCTGTATAGTCGTGCATTACTTGAGCATTGTGATGACACACACCGGGATGCGAACCGCCTCTCGGTTTCGGAACCGACTCGGTTTTCGAGAGTTTTTCGGTTTGTTCATTGCTGCGTAGTCCGATCGATCTGAAATTTACTGGATGCATTGATGAATGCATGGTATAGGGGAAGGAAAATCTGATAAGAAAATTGATTTATGAAGAATGGTTAGGATCCAGTATTGGAAAATGAAACATTTGTGGGCACTTTGTTTCTAAAAGTAGGCAATTACAGATTTTCAAAGAAAATTAGTATTAGAATGACTTTGCATAAATTTCATATGCATATATATATTTATATATATATATATATATATATATATATATATATATATATATATATATATATATATATATATATATATATATATATATATATATATATATATATATATATACATATATATATATATATATATATATATATATATATATATATATATATATATACATATATATATACTTACATATATATGTATATACATATGCATACATATGTATGTATACACGACTACTTTTTTCACAAGCATCTATTTGATACTCCGACGTAATTTGTAACTGAACTGACTCGATAAACGCTTCTGAAAACCGCTGTGTGTGTAAGCCGACACGCCAAACCGAAGCGTTAAACGCTTCAGTGAAACCAAAGTGTCTGTCATTGGCTTTATTTGATACAGACACTTCAATGCGAATAAACTTCTATTTGTCGCGCCATTAATCTATTTTGTTTTTGTTTTATGAATTTAAGATTGTGGTATGACATAGGTTTAGGTAATTTTTAGCAAGATCTTGCAAACTGAAGTGCCAAAATGGAGTAGTTGTTGTAAAATGGGTCGTCGCACCACAATTAAACAGCGCGAATTGATATTAACCCACTTTGAAAAAGGAAAAAGTGTTCAGAAAATTGCTGAAAGTGTGAATTTAAGTGCCTCTACAGTGCAAAACATAATTGAGCGCTTCGTACATGAAAATCGGGTAGGAAATAAGGCCGGAAAGGCGCCAAACAAAATTTTCACCGTATGGGATGAACGATACATTGTAAGAAAAGTGAAAGCAAACCGGAAGATTTCCACCCCAAAATTGATTACTGAGGTTCGTCGTGAATTAGGGAAGTCATGTAGTGCTGAAACCGTCCAATGAGTGCCTCACGACCATGATTTCAACGGGCTAGTAGCTCGTAGGAAGCTATCCATTTCCAAAAAAAATACAATAAGCCGATTTGCTTTTGCCAAAGAGCATGTGGGAAAGCCGTCCGCGTTCTGGAATACGGTTATATTTGCGGAAGAGTCAAAGTTTAACATTTTTGGCTCTACCGGAATGTCATATGTCTGTCGCAAGGCAAACACTGAGCTAAACAAGGAGAACCTCAAAGCTACTGTGAAGCATGGTGGTGGCAATGTGATGGTTTGGGCCTGCATCTCCGTAGCCGGAGTCGGAAATTTAGAGTTTATTGAGGAAACAATGGACAAAACAAAGTACCTTGACGTACTCAAAAACAATTTGCTGCAAAGTTCTGAAAAACTGGGTCTTTGCAACCAATTTCGGTTCTACCAAGATAACGATCCAAAGCACAAGTCGGGAATTGTGCAGTCTTGGCTAATATTGAACTGCCCTCATTTGATGTCTCCGCCGGCACAGTCAATAGTTATGAACGTCACTGAGAATCTGTGGGCTTTGTTGCATAGCAATATTAGAAAACACAAGATTTCTAATAAACAAGACCTGAAGAAAGCAGTGCTAGACGAACGGCAAAAAATTACTCCTGACATCACACAAAAGCGCGTTGACTCAATGCCGAATAGACTCCAGGCTCTTCTTAATGCTATAGGCTATCATATGACGCATTGAAATTAACTGGAAACCTTATAATTCACAATAATTTTAATGTTTAATCAAACTATATCAAATAAGCTGTGATATGAAATTTGTTATTACTTTTGGTTTTTTGTTTTTTAAAATGTAATACAGCCACTTTGTATCAAATATAAACTTGTTTGATAAACAACAAACATTTTTCTTCAAAATGGCATTCATATTTTTTTGACATTGTTATTATGTTCTGAGTTACTGCAACTTACATTTTTAAAGAAGCACTGTATCAAATAAGCTGTGAGCCACTATATATATATATATATATATATATATATATATATATATATATATATATATATATATATATATATATATATATATATATATATATATATATATATATATATATATATATATATATATATATATATATATATATATATATATATATATATATATATATATTAGGGTGTCCCTTATATGGGTGAAAAAAAAAATTTTCTAGATATCGAAATGCATACCTCCTATTTCTTTTTAAACTACCCAGACTTACTTCAATACAAAATTTCATCTTCCTACGTCAACGTTAACCCGTGCCGACAGAACTCTGAAGATTTTGAAAATTGCTTTTTTTAACCTTTTCCATTATATAGCTTAATCAATTGAAATATTAAAATTTTTATGAAATATTTATTAAAAGAAGATAAAATTACAGATCAGGTAGGATATTTTCTTTTGAGGGTCTCTTTTTTACAGTCTGGATATAGATTTCTATGCTCCTGAACACAGCGTAGCAAAAATTGCTTTTGCTCTTCTTTTGCAGTGATCAAACCATGAAAATCTTGCATAAGTTTTACAGCTCTTTCAGCCGTATCATTAACTGCCCTTAAAGAAGCCACTTTCCTTTTCGCCTCTGAATAGCCAACATCTTCATCCCATGTAGAAACGGGTCTCTGGAGGAAATTCTTATCAATTTTTAATCGAGAAAATAAATTTGTGCTCTTGACCGACACAAAATCACTTAATGATTTTCCTGCAACAATAAATAAGGCAGTATTATTAACAATTTATTGAAAACAGTATAAAAAATAGTACTATTTATTGTATTCCTACTTACTATACAAATAATCAGACAAATCTTCTTCAGATGGAATGTATCTCTTCCCAGAATCATACAAACTCTCTCTTTGGAAGTTCACTACAATGTTCGTTTTGGTTTGCTCATTAACTTCATCATCAAAGAGTGATAAAACGGAAATTTCTTCTGACAAGTACCAAAGATGTTGACTAAACTTGCTTAGGGCTGCTTTGGAGATCAATTTGTCAACAGATTCATATTCCTTAAGCCTCTTTAAAAAGCACAAATCTTGATTTGGTGCCTTCACCGCCAGATTACATCCAAGCCATGGTTTTACATATAAAACCGCAATGAATAAACAGACGTCTTGAAGTGCTCGCTTATCCTTGGCGCTAATTTTGAACTGGGATTGCAACAAACATATCTTTAAAGAGTAAATAGCTCTAGCCATCCACCTTGCTTGATGCATCGCTCCAGGAGGTCTAATTTTAATTTTTTTTTCACTGTCTCCTCCTAAGAAAATAACAAATAGTTCAATCAGTTCCCGATAATCGTCACGTCGAATGGTTTTTTGCAGTTCTTGATTATAAAATGTCAACAAATCTTCTATTGTTGTATTACAAAAATGTCGTGAGACGATATTGGTATATGTTTCAATGGCAGCAAGATTAAAAGTTTTCCAGTTATCTCTAAACTTTTTTAACAGTGGGATATCAGGACTACTTGTAACTTGGTGGATTTTTGTTTCGAACACACATTTTAAAACCAGTTCGTAAACGTGATGGCGGCAAGCAAAGAGCAGTAATTCCCTGTCTAGTTTTTGTTCCAAAAGTACACAAGCTCCTTTCAATTGCCCTGTATTAGACACAGTTGTGTCACAGCACATTATTTGTACTTTGTCATCGAGGTTCCAGTCATAAAGTGCGTTCAACACAGCTTTAGCTTGATCCTGGCCGGAAGAGCTCTCCAGTTTGGGTACAGCCAGAAGCTGTTCCTTTTCTCCAAATGAAATTAGAATTGGCAGGCGTTCTTCTTTAGAACTTCTTACGTCAAGTCCAGGTAATAATTTCCCATCCCAGTGAACGGTCACCATTTCAGGCATATTATTCTGAAAATCTGATTTGATAGATTCCGCTCTATCTTTTCGACTCTGTGTGCGAATACGTTGAGCAGACGATTTGTTTATCGGAAAATCATCACAGCTAAGATCTAGTGCTTCTACTACAGCCTGAAGTATATAGACAGAATCTCTTATGCTTAATTGGCATCTATCTAAAGCTTCAACTAACTTAGGCGTGATAAAGTCTTTCCTTCCTCTTTTTGTAGTAGTTTCAGAACTTACCATTTGAGAGGTGGATGCTAAGGGTTCTTCAAGGCTTTCATCAGAGTTGGTAAGTTGATCGTGATGTCCTTGCGTTTGAATAGAATCTTGCGTAGTAACAGATGACGATAAACCTCCGAAACACATTTGCTTACATATTTTTTTCTCTTCATTTAATTTCCTTTGTCTTGCCCTTTCTTCTTTTTCGGCTAACTTTTTGTCTACACCCGCTAAACACCCTGGACGCCCTGGTTCTCTTTGTTTTTGTAAAAATATTTTATCTTCTTCAATTTTTATCCATTCCAAAGCATCAGCGTGTGCTATATCAAATAAATTGTCTAAATTGTTCTTGAAGTCCTCCTCACGGCGCTTGTAAACATCTTGTATTTTTTTAGAATTTTTTTGCAACTCCCTCCAAGCATGGTGAAGATCCGCAAGTTTTTTTACACAGTTTGGTATAGCTCTGGTAGGGATTCTAGCTTTTTCCCAAAATATAATACACTCCCGAATGACGAGATTAGCACTTTCACTAACAGTTAATTTAACTTCGCGAATGTTAAAAAAAAGTACTGCAAGAACTTGACGATTAGACGGTAACTTTGCACCTGTTATTTGATAATTTACGTCACCAACTAAGAAAACACATTTTTTGTTGCTTCTTAATTCAACTGCCATCTTTTAAATGTAAAACAATACGTGTTAATCGCAAGAATCATTGAGAACAAATGACAAATGCCGTGAATACGCACCGCTACTGCCGCTCAACATGTGTGAACATGATTCGATGCAAATCGGCACGGGTTATTGTACTCCAAATAAGGTAAAAATTTATTTCCGAATGTTTAATAGGCAAATGAACAAAACTAAGACCTATGCGTTAGAAATTTAAAACTTTGAAAAATAAGGGACACCCTAATATATATATATATATATATATATATATATATATATATATATATATATATATATATATATATATATATATATATATATATATATATATATATATTTATCAAAAAATTTCAGTGAAAAAATCTCAGGAACGCGCCATTCCATTGGTGTGTATGCGGAATAGTGCCAGGATACACTGGTGTGTATGCGGAATAGTGCCAGGTCTCACAAAAAGTTGGAAATCTTTAACCCTTTGGCGCCGGTGACCATTTGAGTGATATTTTAAATGTACCTATTTTTCTGTCAACAAATAACTTTTGCAAAAATTAAGTTTAGGTAATGAATTTTGAACGTGTTTTAAATGTAAATAAGATAATTTTTTTGAAGTTTTTAACCCTATGTGTGGACTAGGCGCCTAAAATGAGCTTGGGAAAATTTGAAAATTTTTGAATTGCGATAATTTTTTACTTGATTGTTAAATCAATATAAAACTTAAAGGACGTATTTATGTGGTTGAGTTGCAAACTTGCACGGTTTTTATGAACTTGCTGGCAACCCTGTAGCTATGGCAGGCAGTGAAAGTGAAAACTTTCAAACCATCGAATCTTTTAAAATATTTTCGTTTCTTACAATCAAAATCAACTTGCATACACAACTGATGCTTTATCTACACAGTCAAATCAAAACTTTGCAAATTTCATGTCGGACAAGAATGGTAGCCCTTTCCCAATTTACCTATATTTTTAGCATCAAAAACTTCTGTTCACGAGAACTCACGAACCAATAATCAGATAAAGTTGAAGATATTGGACTAAAATAGGACCAGGTCTGATAGAATTCTGGGCAACTCTGTGCCAGTGGTGCCATCTTGAAAAATTACAAAGAAAAAAACTGCTTTTTGCCCTATGAATTGTGAATCAGTGACGAGATTTTCATGAAATTGACACAGTAGCTGAAACTTACTTTAAGCCGTGTTTGGTAGAAATTTGGTTGAAAAATTCGATTGGTGCTGCCAGCTATGGTAATTTTTGTGTCTTTGGTTTTGAAAATTCGCTCAAGAAAATAAAACTTTATGCCCTTTAACTTTCAGTACAGTCATGAAATCGATACGAATTTCATACAATTATTGGGACCTATTATAAACATTATTGAGGCCGAATTAGGTTGAAAAGCCACGATAGGGTTGCCAGCTATTGTTGGTTTTGTGTTTATTTACAATATCTTTATTAAGCAATGTTATCGTAGAATTTTCAAATGGTAATGATATTGTAGTGACAATAAACAGCAAATATTAAGTTTTCGATTATTTGAAAAAACTCGCTGTAGGTTACCCTAAATTTCTTTATACTCCTATAACTTCGAATGCAGTTATCGGATCGAGACGGTTGGGTTCATTTGAACGTGAAGCAGATGTGATATATTTTTGATACTGTCAAAAGGTTGCCAGCACTAGTTGGTTGTGCTACTTTTGTATCAATGAATGCTTACAGTTAGTATTCATACCGGAAACATTTACAATGAAAATAAATAACCAATGCTTCAATTCCCAAAGTTCTGCAAATTTTTGGGATCGCAGCCCCAAACACCAACTTCAGTTACAGTGCTGCAGGCACTGAAAATTATCTTCATTGATGTTATATGAGATGCTGCTTTCAAAATTTTTGTGAAATAAGCAACTGATAATGAATATAATTAACAAGTGTTTTGCTCTCATAAACGTTGAACGCTGGAGTTTTTTTTTCAGAATTTCAATTTTATATTATGAAAATCATGTTTTTAAAGCTTCATTCTAATATATCCTATCAAAAAAACAAAAATCGATTTTTTGAAAATTTGAAGGTGCTTAGTGCGCGATCAAAAAAAGTTTAGTGTGCGATACCTTGTCCGAACCTTGACTCGAACCACGGATACCACACACAAGAAACCAGTGCTCTACCCACTAAATTCAAACTCAAGTATAAAAGGTAGGCTTTTCATATTTAGTCGAATTTTGAAAATTTGGTAAAATTTCATAATCTATTATTATGAAATTTTCAAACAAGGTGCTCAACTCAAATATGAAAAAAAATACTGGATAGGGGGTTTATGCTACGTAAGGCAGTATTATTATTGCTGAACCATTATTTCTTAATATTTTACTTCTTATAAACTAGTTTATTATCTAACTATGTTACATTTTTGGCATCCTTGCTGTCAATTAAAGCTAGTGGCCCCTAGTTAAGAGTAACCAAATGTAGTGCACTCAATATTATATTAAAATGATGTATACTTTACCGTTTATAAAAGCTCGCGCTGGAGAGTTGCATGTAAAACAATGAATTTAACTCTTACTCTTTGGCCATTGATAGGTAGTGAACCATCGCTCAAAACTTATTTTGCTTTTGCAATTGATTCTTTTGACCATTAGTAATATGTGAAATTTTTCATAAATGCTGAACAATTTTGGCCCACAACTATTCTCTTGAGCTGCTGTATATTGATAGGCCATTAATATTTATTTCGATAGATACTATACGGGGGTTGATCCAGAAGTAATGATAATCAATATAACCCAAGGTGACTCAACTGAAAAAAAAAAAATTATTTTTCAACATAGTCCCTCATAGTCTCCTAACAATCTAATACATTTAGTCAATTTTTTTCCAAACCCAGGATAAAAAAAAAACTTTGTCTTTACTCTCCTAAAACGCCTCTACAGTGGCCTTCACTTTGCTTTCATCTTCAAATTTCTTACCCCGAAGGTGTTCCTTGAGCCGAAGAGGGAGGCAAAAGTCACTGGGAGTCTGGTAAATAGGGCGAATGTTCAAGCAGCTCGAATCCAGTTTCTTGAATTGCAGCCATCGCAACTGCAGCCTTGTGGATCGGCGCGTTGTCTTGATGAAACATCAATCCAGCTCGCAGTTTACTGCATCTTTTGTCTTTAATGGCCTCTCGCAATCGTTTTATTTGGTCTGCGTAATAATGGTCTGCGTAATAATGGTCTGCATAATATATTCCATTCTCACAATGAAAGTAATATAGCTCTTAATGTGTTACTTTTACAATTCATGTATGTGTACAAAATTACTTTTGTAAAGGTATTATTGTGAGATGAAAAAACTTTTTATAAAAGTTACACTCTCCGTAAAAGAAACGCTAGAAAGAGAGAAATAATAACACATAGTCCAAATACTCAATTTTCGAAGAGTAACAATTATTTTATAGGAGTCGATGAAATTTTTTAGGCCAAAGACACACTCGGCGGTTCCATTGAAGTGTTTAACGCTTCGGTTTGGCTTGTCGGTTGACACACACAGCAGTTTTCAGAAGCGTTTATCAAGTCGGTTCTGTTACAAATTATGTCGGAGTGTCATATAGATGCTTGTGAAAAAAGTAGTCGTGTATACATCATCATCAACGTGGCACAACAGCCTGACTTGGAGCCTTGGCCGCCTGGATCATTCTCTTCCAATTGTCTCGGTAACGTGACCGCGTCCTCTAGTCTTGGAACCCCAATAGTTGCTCGGCGTCCGCATACACTGAGCTCTCCCAACGAGCTCTTGGTCTTCCTCTTGGCCTTGCTCCGTCGACTCGTCTTGCGTTCATGACACGTTTTGGCATGCGATCGTCATTTATGCGTTGCACGTGTCCAGCCCACTGACACCGTTGTAATTTGACGATTTTAGAGACTTCCAGCTCATCGTAAAGTTCGTGCAACTCATTGTTGTACCGGATGCGCCATCCATCTCGGTCGCAAATAGCCCCGAAAATCTGCCGTAGAACTTTCCGTTCGAAGATGTCGATCCAATTTTCGGAGGCTTGGGTCAGGGTCCATGTTTCGCAACCATAGCACAGTACAGGTCTTATGATAGTTTCATAAACGCGGAGCTTAGTCTTTCTGTGCACATATTTCGATTTCATAATGAGGAGGACCGAGAAGAATGTCTTATTTGCTAGTTGTATCCGTCGCTTGATTTCGTCAGTTTCGTTGGCGTCACTCGATAGATTGCTACCCAGATAAACGAAATTGTCCACGAATTTGATGCAAAGGTCCCCTACATTGATGGTCGTGTGCGCTGGCGTCCTTGTCCTAGATTGCATCATAGCTTTCGTTTTGTCCTCGTTGATTCGTAGTCCAACTTCCTTTGCTGCGGTGTCAAGTCTAAGTAGAAGTTCTTCTGCATCGGTCTGTTTTCGAGCCATGATGTCAATGTCATCCGCGTACGCTGTCAATTGTGTCAACTTAAAAAGTAGCGTGCCGCTGGTGTTCAGGTTAATTGTCCGAATAGCGAACTCAAGTGCCAGGTTGAAGAGCGTGGGCGCTATTCCATCACCCTGCTTCAGGCCACCCAGAGTTTCAAAAAGATCTGTCAATCTGTTCTGGATCCGGACTTGCGAGACGGAGTTGGTCATCGTCATCTTTACAAGTCTCACTAATTTGGCCGGTATACCAAATTGCAGCATGATGCTTTATAGAGCGCCTCGGTTTATGCTGTCATATGCTTGTTTAAAGTCGACAAAGATTTGGTATACGTCGATGTCGTATTCCCATCACTTCTGCCAAATTAGCTTGACCGTGAAGAGCTGGTCGATTGTGGAGCGACCAGATCTGAAACCACCTTGATACTCCCCAATGATTTCTTCCGCGAACGATCCTATACTCCAAGATTTTTGATAGGATTCTGTAAGCCGTACAGACTAAGGAGATGTCTCTATAATTCTCACACCGTAGTTTATCTCCCTTTTTATATATGGGACAGATTATGCTTCGACGCCAATCGTCTGAGATCACCTCAGTCTCCCATATTTACAGCAGTCGTTGATGTAGTGCACTTAAAAAACCCGCCCCACCAGACTTGAGTCGCTCTGCTGGTATCTCGTCAGCACCTGGCGCCTTGTTCCTTTTCAGCGAACGCAAGGCGAGATCAACTTTTTCTGCTGTCGGGGATTGTGTGAATGGGGATTGACTAACGGTATCATCATGGAGCTCAGCTTCTGCTGCCAGGATGTTGGATGGTGGATTCGGAAGCTCTTCGAAGTAGGACGCCCATCGTTTGCTAATACTTTCGGTGTCGCTGATAATATTTCCATCTTTGTCCTTACAGAGGCTAGTCCTGGGTTGGTAGCCATTTTCGATAGTGTTTACAAGTCTGTACGCTTGTCTGGTGTTCTTACTAACTAGGTTTACATTAATGTTCAGCAACTGCTCGTCAAAGTATTTCCGTTTCTTACGCCTAATTATTCTATTGGATATTCGCCATAGTTCGTCATATTATTCCTTCTTGGCTCTGGTTGCACGTTGGACCCATTGTCTGTAGGCCTGATTCTTTGCATCAATTGAGTTTCTGCATTCTTCGTCAAACCATTCATTTTGCGTTCGTGGGGCTTTGTATCCCACAACGTTTTTTGCCACATTCTTGATTGTATTTTTGAGCTCTTCCCAGAACTCGTGAACACCTACGTTGCTGGAGTCGCGCAGCATTGGTGAAATTCTTTCCTCAAGCGCGGTCGTATATGCTTGAGCCGTATAATCATTCAGCAAACTCTCAACCGCGAAGATATTGGGAGGGCTGAATCTCGATTGGTGCACTGAGGAAATTCTGCACCGGTATGTTGTTTTGATTGGAGTCACAGTTAGTTCCACGGTACGACCGAACATCCATCATACTTGACGCCCATCTCTTGCTAATAAGGACGTGGTCAATTTGATTGACGGTATGTGCATCTGGAGAATAATTATGTGCGTCTGGAGTAATAATTGTGTCCAATTTCTGGTCGTTGATCTCGTAGCCTAACCATTTTGTTTCCGGGACTGCAATAATGCTCAGTTTGTACTGTTCGACCTGATGAAGGAGGGCCTTTTCAGCCCCCGGTTTTTTCAGGGAGCGTACATTCCAGGTTCCGAGAGAATAATTCGTTGTGCGTTGGCATGGTCGTCGTTGTTGATCCGTCAAATCCGAGGCTTTTGTTCTAGGTTTCTTGACAGAGGAAGTTTTTACAAGGATTAGTTGTCAGCACATCGTTCAACCATTTCCATGGGGGGCCTCGGTGATAGTTGCTTCAGGAGACGTGCCTCGTGCCAAAGTTCACACAACTATGTTGCAGGTCTGACAACGTGGCTAATCCTCCCTAATGACCTGAGACGCTTAGGTGTAATTCAGTCATCAGGCTGCAACTATGCAAGTTTTACTGAGAATAGAGTTACCTCGTTGCCTTAAACTCTCCTCCTTTCTCCGGGCTTGGGACCGGCATATCACAAGTTGATTTGCAACCGGCGGAATTAGTCTTGTATACATACGTATGTATATATATGTATACACATATATATATGAATATATATGAATATGAATTTTGGGCAAAGTCATTCTCATACTAATTTTCTTTGAAAATCTGTAGTTGCCTACTTTAAGAAGCTAAGTGCCCACAAATGTTTCATTTTCTAATACTGTATCCTAACCATTCTTTTAAAATCAATTTTCTTATCAGATTTTCATTCCCATATCCCACGCATTCATCAATGCATCCTGAAAATTTCAGCTCGATCGGAGTTCGCAGCTTTGAAGAAATCGAAAAACGCTCGAAGAACCGAGTCGGTGGGTCATTTCTCTCGTCAACCGACTCAGTTCTGAAACCGAGAGGCAGTCCGTACCGCGGTGCGTGTCATTACAATGCTAAAGTAATGCACGGCTAAACCGACTAGGTTTTCCTCTCACGAAACGCCTCACTGGAACCGCCGTGTTTGTCATTGGCCTTAGAGACAAATTCTAAGTCGAAGTTTTCTGACAATATTATTTGTTTATTTATTTATTGTCCAAATCCACAGAACAAATCCAATTCTTCTTAGATAAGAATAGAAGAAAACATAAAAGTATATATAGACGAGGCAAATGCAAGAGGGGAGAAAAACATAGGTGTCGATGCGGGAAAATGTAACATTAAAGTTGAATAATGTTCTATAAGAACGGTCCGATTCTCTAACAGAAAGGCGAATGCTAGGGTCAATTAATATACAGCCGTTAAAAAGTTTAAAAAAGAGGCACTTGTCGAGGAGCACTCTACGTAACTATATGGAAGGAATATGAAGGATGAAGAGGCGCGTACTGCAGTCAAAATACGGAATACTGTACGTATAGAACTATGAGCGGGTGAATCGACGTTACACGGATCAAGTATCCGTAATGTTGACACCAAATTTAGCAACAGTATTCAAGAACACTACGAATGAAGAAAAAAATAGACATAGAGAAGAGGAAAGATTAACAAAACGTTTAGAGGATCTGATGATGAAGCCGGAAAAACGAAAAGCACTGGGAGTGATGTGTAATATATGCAATCAACTTGGAATCAAAGCTCACGCCAAGGTCCTCGAAACAAGCAACAGCATTGAGAGGGGAGCCAAGGACAGAGAAGGAGTAGAGCGAAGGGAATGTTTTGTGGGTAAAAGACACTTGATAACACTTCACAACATTCAAAGTGAGGGAATTTACAGCGCATCAGGTAGCCAAAGCATTCAAATCGTTCTGCAATATGAAAAAATCACGAGTGGATTCAAACACTGAAAATTTTAAGATCATCAGCGTACAAAAGGTAGGGTGAGCTAAAGAGGAAACGAAGATCGTAGATGAAAAAAAGGAACAATAAAGGCCAAGAATGAATCATTGCGGAACTTTTGAGGTAGGAAAAATGGTGTAGAAGAGAAAGAGTTAACAGTAAACGCAGAAGAGTGATCACAAACGTAGGAAGAGAACCAAGAAAAACAGAAGCCGGAGAGACCAAACCCTGCTAACTTTGACAGAAGAATACCATGGTTCACAGAATTAAAGGCCTTGGCAAAGTCTGTATAGAGAACATCTACCTTCTTTTGCTGGTCGATTGCGGAAGCAACGGTGTTTGTAAAAGACAATAAGTTTGTAGCCGTTCACTTATTTTTGATGAATCCATGCTGTTCATTGGACAGCAAGGGCTGAATGAAAGGATAAACTCTATTGTAAACGACTCTTTCGAGGAGCTTATTAAAACATCTCAAAAATGATATGAGACGGTAGTTAGATATGGAAGAAATATCACAAGCTTTATGGGTGGAAAATATCTTGGCGGATTTCCAAAAGAATGTGAAGGTTCCCGTTGAGATGCTAAAGCTAAAAATTATTGACAGAAAAACACACAATGAAGATGAAAGTGATTTGAAGAAAAAAATCGGAATGCCGTCAGTACCGAAGAAAGGGCTTGTGTCGAGAGACAACATTGACGATTCGACTTCCAAAGGATTAGTAAAAAAAGCAGAAAAAGGACAATCAGGTGAGGGAAAAATGGTTGATGGCGAAGAGTTACTGTGATGGAAGGTGAAAGAAGAGCTAAAATTGAACAAAAAGCTCAGACGAATCTTGAGGTGAGGATGCAGACTTATCATGAAGGTACATAACAGAAGGAACGCTAGAACCAGTTTTAAGGGATTTGATATAAAATCAAAAAGGCATAAGATTGTCGGAAGTAATAGAAGTTTCGACATGCTCAAGGTAAGCACGCATTGTGTCATTGGCTGTCTTTTTCGCAGCAGCCCGTAACCTTTGAAATCTCAAAAGGTCATTAGGTGAGCCAGACCTTTTGTATGTGTAACGTGCTGCATCTTTGGCTCTAAGAGCAATCGCGCCATCGACGGTTAACCCCGGAGGGTCGGAACTTCTTTTACAGCAAAAGGAAGGAGTTTAGCAGGAAATTAAGTTGGACTAGAAGGAATAACATTTGTAGAGAGCATCATCCACACTTAGTCCTCTGAAGAAATTATACTAGTTAGTACCATTTATTTAATTGGACAAAGCAGAATAGTTTGCTTTTCAATAATTAAAACGAAGAGTAGAGGCATATTTGACTTTAGACGAACGGTTGAGAGTTAATTCCATAAAAGAGGAGAATGATGAAGATCAGGGCGCACACACGGAGATAGAGAAGGACTAAAGTAAAAGGAAGAAGAGTGAAGATTCTTCAGAACGCAATCGAGAGTCCTGTTGTTAGTATTGGGTATGTTGTTGAATTGGGAAAGTGCGTAAAGGGATATATATGAAGAAGTAGCGAGATAAATATTGGTTGAAGACAAAATACTTCAATGCAACGACGGCATATTAAAATCACCACACAAAAGTAAGTAAGCAGATGTACTCATAACAAGTCCTAATCAAGTATTTTACATATTAAGGCGTTAGAAGGTTTTGACTTTAGAAATTAGTAATGTAAGGCTTTATTGGAGCGAAATTTTGCCAATTAAAGCTAGTATTTTAGTCATAAAGGTTATTAGTTTGTGATCACGGCTCATTTCTTGTCTACAAATTAGCATAGACAACTTATATCGTATCTAATGATTATTAAAGCAGTGAATATTTGATACGAGAAACTCGATCGTTCTGCGGAATAAGCCTTTAAATGTTGTATTGTCTCTTGGGTTTTCTTCGTGGGCAGCACCCAATTTACAGAGGGTATAAAAGTGATGAAAAGAGTATTAATACCATCCTCTTACGGGCAATGGCACTACAAACTTATGGGCAATTGCACTACAATGTTTTTAGGAGCAGCATCACGACAATCAACCTGTGAAGCTATTGATCGATTTATGCTACTATCTTTACAGCAAAGTACTACAGTTTGTGATGGTTTGATTGATTGTTGTAGATTTTCAGCCTATATTGCTTTCTTTGCCTTGATTGTTAACGCACTATGCATGAAATTATTGTATGTTTTTTGGACTCTCCTGCGAAAACCAGTTGATTTTTCAATTTTTGTCCACTCAAAAGTTTCCATGTAGACAGTGCAAATTATTTACTGATACACTAAACTCGAAGAGAAAATCGATTATTGTCATTCGTGGTAGATTTTGACTAAAGCTCTTACACTCTTTGTGCTAGTAAGACCCTTTTAATAAGACATGTAGAATTTTTTTATCTCAGAAGAGAATTTTTGTAAGAAGTTTAACACTTATACTCTCCTACGTCTTTTTTAATAGTCTTCTAATACTCAGCATCTAATAAGAACCTTTTAATAAGAATTAAAGCCTAAAGCCCCAATCACACCATGACAGTAACTGTCATGATAGTATTGCCATAGCAGTTCGCTGCCATGATATTGTGACAGTAAATGTTAGCCCATCGTTCGCACTGGCTCCCGACTGTGACAGTGACAGTGACCACCAAAAATTCATAGGTATTAAGCTTTTCAGCCATTGCTTCAAGAAAATCAACAACAAAAACAGAATATTTAGACAACTATTTCACAAAATCAACAAAATATTCAATAATATGACTACTGTCATCGTGTGAACGGCACTTAAAAGAGCTCAAGTTTTATAATAAGTATAGTATAAAGCTTAGTAGTGTGTTCAATTTCACGTGAAATTTTCATACAAAATTTCACGTGAAATCTGTTTCGACGAAAATTTAGCTTGAAAATAAGCAGGAGCTGTACACATTTTTTAGCATGAAAAGTTGATTTGAAGTTGCTTTCGCTTTGAAAACATAGATTACATTGACACATTTCTTCAATCATTTTACGCCAATTTAGTTTGTGCAGTTCATTCTTTCGAGCTAAAAACTGACATTTGGTGTTTGAATGTAAAAATGGAACAGTGCAAATGTCTTTCCAATAAGAAAATCGATCGAAAATTGAAATTCTTGACATTTTATCCGTCAGCAATAAGCAGTGTCTCTGCTTTTCTCCATTGCCATTTCGTTCGAAAGAACGATCAGAAAAAGGAGACATGTGAAAATTTACCTTCACGATTAACTCAGTACCAGCCTTAAGAGTAAAAGATTTCAAGCACTTATAAAAAGAATACAAATTTAGCTTGTTATTAAAAAAAGCTCTAAAAGTTTTAGTCTGATACTAAAAGTGCTACGAAAGTCGACTAAAATCTCACAAATGCTTTGCTATGTAGAGTCCCAAATGGATTAGTGTTGTCTTATAAGACATCCCAAGAGCTAAATTCTGGAGAATATGTTAGTTGGGACAAGTGTTTTACTTTCCTTAATTTTGAAAATTTATGCCGGTGGTAAATCTTTACCCCTATAAGTTTCAATATAGTCTTCGGGTCGAAGTGATACATGATCTTTGCATCTTATTAAATTAATTGTCAGCTTTTTTACAATAAATGTGCTGTTATTTTGAATGCGAGACCCATTTGGACCCATTTTTAACTTTAATTACTCCAAATATTTCCAGTATAAATAGCTCTCATGAGACTAAGGTAATTCTGTGCACCAACTGCCTCCTAGTGTAGTGTGATGGCCACAAGCCAAGGAAATAAACAATAAAGATCCAGCAATTTGTCAGCACTCTCTGCTGGAATGACTTTAAATAGGGTATTAACAGGTGCGTTTTTTTGCACACCCGAGAAGATCAAATTTTGTTAAGTATATTGAATACAACAACAAAATTCTGCACATGTCACGCCATTGAAGCAGAGTCTGCTGGGCAGTGGTTGTTTATGGGTTTGCATGTAGAGTGTGCTGATCACAGTAAGAAACCGGCAATTTGTATTGAATGAATTGGCATAGCACTCAATTATTTTACATCAAATCCTGTAGTGTGCAGACTGTTTTTCTGTGTTTCAATCCACATTACATTGTAGATTATTTCATATGCAAGTTGCATGTATGATTTCGATTAAAACCTAGATAAGATTTAATTCAGGTGTTTTTTACGTGTCATAATAATTTGAAACCTAAATCTAAACAAACCTAAGCATTTTGAACAACGTAATTGTTCGTGTTTATTATATTTAAGTGCACACGAAAACCATCTTTCAGAAGGAATGGGTATTAAGAACCTGCAGCGTCGCATCTGAGGCCAATCAAGTGGTCAAAAAGTTAAAGTACCTGGGGATACTTTTTGAATCTTTCGTATCTTTAAGACTAAGTATAGAAAAAGCACTAAGCAAACCCACTTACACAGAGGAAATGATGCGCACCCTCTTCCGAAAATAAGCTTTTGCATCGAAAAGGGTTACGACACTGATCTACGCCACCCTCATGCGACCTATAATGATCTACGGCGCAAGAATTTGGCAGTCAACTCCCTGCACTAGGTAAATCCTGTTAAAATTTTTGAGCAAAAATCATTCCTTCAATGCAAATTTATAGATGTTACCCTTGAAAATACTTTTCAAACAAATCGGTGCAGGTAGCATCTGGGGTTGATGAAATATAAAAAGTCACAATTTGCCTTGCCCGAAAAACCCGTGAAAGAGGTGCCAACCTCGAGCCCAGAATCATTAGCACTGCTTATGAATAATCTCCACTTTGCCAACTAAAAATAAATCTTCAGCTCAAAGTAGGTTAAGCTTAGATATGCTTGCAATGCACGAATGGAAGAAGTACAATAAGATAGCTCTAAAAACATATTTTCTCAATATCTGCAAAAATAAGATAGAACATTTTGGATGCTCGTACTTATACATAAATCTTAGGCTTAGTACCTGTCACATTTGCTTTTTTGAAGATATATTGGTATTTATCCAGCGATAATGAGAGCGTTGGGTGCTTTACTTTAAATGAACGAGGTTACTCCGATGTAAACAAAAGTTTTGGCAATACTTACATTCAAAATAACTGTATGCAGTCCAGCTTGAGATTGTTCTCGAAAAAAATGTATTAATTGGTTCTGTAAGAAAGTCATATGCCACTTTTGGCCAATTGTATCCTGTTGTTTATTAAAATATTCACTAGCCCCAAGTTCTCAGAGCTTACACATTCCAAAATACAGCATCATAGTTTGTTTTGTGATCAGTGACTTAAAATAATTCATTATTGAAGCGCCAAATTTTACTGCGAACTGAATGTTCTCTATCTGTTATTGTAAAAAAATATTTGTGGACAATAACAGCTTTGAAATGTTTTTCCCCTTTTTTCGGAAATATAGTAGTTTTTGCTTTTGATTATCCGAAACTTTACCACCGTGCAAACAGCTATAAAATATTTTAGCGAAATACAATAAAAAAAAATTCTGAATCCACACACACTACCCATTAATTTTACATGTGCCAAAAACCTTAATGTTTTGTTTATCAAATTAATTTTCATCGTGACACAGTTCAATCGGTAAAGTCCCTGCCGTTGTAGTCAGCAAAACATATTGACTTTTATTTATTTAAAACGGTATATTATACACGTTATTCATGTGATTTGCTTACCTATTCAACTTAATATTACCTGCACGCATCACACTCCAGTGATAATTATCGTTGAAAATTCAATCTTTTTTGTTGTTGTTTCCTCTTGCAGTGTTATTTAGATTTATTTGGGTATCTAGAGCTGCAAATTGCATATGTACAAATGGAAACACACAAATGTGTAATAGGTAACCACGTTCATAGTGGTTACATGAGTGGCTGGTTAGATGATAATTAGAAGAGAATGTAAATATATTTGATGAGGCTTAAGAGCAGCATGGAATGCTAATACAATACTTTATGCTTTTTATCTATGTATGAGTTTTCGTACTAATCAAATGGCATATGAGCCATTGTGATTCTCAAGAACGATTTGTCTGAACATAAATATTTATCTATGCGCATAAATTTATATTTCAATATTTTTTTATGTATTCTACGAACAGATAAAAAGCCAACTTCATAAATGAACAAATAATCTATGTATTTATATTCAATTTGACAGCAAGAGCAAACTGAAAGTTATTGTTTGAAAAAACCTTCAAGAAGATAGCTAGGATAATTAAGCAGCAATTCATGGCTAGTAACATTACTTAGCAAAATGATCGTAGTCTTAATTTGCGACGTCATATTGATTAACATCTCTATAATATAATCTCATTTGATGCGGAGCTCAAGAATTTAACTTTCATTTGCGCCACGGCGCTTAAATCAGTACAGTGGAATTGAACCAAAATGGCAAAATGATGGACGAGAATCGCCCAAACTTTGCAAGAAACTCGTATGTATTACAGTTCAATGATCTGGTGATTGTTGTTACTATATGGCTGTATTTACATATGTTCTATGGTGTACGCATTATCACTATTTGGGAAAATTGCATTTTTTTCGACGCAAATAAGTTCTAGAATCGCTGTCGGATGAAAGTAAGATTGACTTGCAAGTCTGTATGAATTCAAAGAAGAAAAAAATGCGATTCTGGAGGTGATGTAAAGGTTGGAAAAAATGATCAATCATGGCATTTTGAGTGTAAAATGAAAGTACTGTCTGTTTTGTGTTTGCAAATGATAGGAGAGACGGTTTGGATGAGAATGTAATTTGAGTACAGTATGACCTTTATTTTTCCCTAATAGGAATTTAACTCTTTGAACAATTGATTGCAGTGAATTGACATGTATTTCGTATTTGTCATAAGCTATCAAATTCATTTTGAAATCATATACTATCTGTTTTCGGATAAACTACTTGCGTATTCTGATTACCCTCCATGCTATTTAGATCAATTGTGCGCATACATCTTTGGCATCTTTTTACAAAAGATTCCCTATGATGTTACTCAATAAATTTGTAATTGTTAACAGGCAAGACACAAAAGCTGGTTAAAAGTTAATTTGTACTTTTGCGCACACTTATGCAAATCAAAAATTATTTCATTTCTGGAGGGTACGATTGGGCAAAATGGTGAGTGTTAAAAATTGTGAGTGTTAATTAAACAGTAGAGAACCCGCAAGTAAACTAATCTTTTAAAACTTTTGTTAGTTTTAGTTCAAAGTATCTATATACATATGTATAGGCATAAAATTTACTTATTCATTTTAAATACGGTTCCTACCAACTCACCTCTCTCCTATAACCCATCAGCAATGTACAGAAAAAAGTTTTTATCTATTGACACCTAGACGATCTGATTGATTCAACAGACACACCGGCCGGCATGGCTAAAGAATTATTCGTTTCATGCTATAACACGCATCAAGTAAAAAGAATAATAACAATCATCTCCAAACTCTTCACCACTTGGGTATATAAAGCAAGTTTGGTTTTAGCAGCTCATTCAGTGTTTTCAGAAATTTTGAGTTACGAATACAACGCGCATATTATCAGATATCAGAGACATGGTTAAAGCTTTACTAGTTTTGGTTTTAGCATGCGTCGCCTTGACTGCTGCCTACGATTTTAAAGATGCGGCATTTAGTATGTGGATATTGAAGATGTAAGTCAATGAAAAAAGTATGACCTCATTAATTTTTTTCAACAGATGAAGTGATCCTGAAGGATATTCTAGACTTAGCTAGTGAGGAAGACAGCCAGATCAGCCATAGGAACGCCAGATCTGTCGACAGGATGGAGTCGTCCGATAATTTAGACAACGAATGCAAAGGACGAAAAAAAGATCGAGGCTATCGTTGCTGTAACGATAAAGTTGACTTCAAACACATGGATATGATAAAAATAGTGAAAAAGTCATGCGTCGCTGAGCTCCATGGAAACGACTGTAAGTATTTCGAAAACCATGCCGAGATTTTTGTAATTATGCCTTATTTCAGCGGACATCTACTTCAAATTCGATCCATTCACATGTGAAAAGCTTGAGGAACTGAAAAAAGATGTTACTTGTATTGCTGAGTGCGTTGGCAAGAAGTTCGGTGTCCTAGATGCTGAGGGAAACGTGATTCGTGACGTTTTCCTGGGTCATTTGAAAATGAAATTCGCGAATTCTGATTGGAAGGTGAAAGTTGCTGATGAGATAGTCGACAAGTGCATTGATGAAGCTACTCGGGAAATTGCTGGTCATATTGTGAAGCGTCAGGTTGCGGACGGTGTGAGGGAGTGCAACCCGACTTCGTTAAAAATCAGTCAGTGCATGTGGCGTGAATATGTTCGAGCCTGTCCAAAAGAAATGCAAACTGACTCGCTTAAGTGTAATAAGCTTAGAGAGAAAATCGAAAAAGGTGATGCAGTTACATACAAGGGATTTTATTTGCGACATTTGAAAGATGATTAGTAATAGGTTTAAGGGGATAGTTTTTGTAAGATTTTTTTTAAAAGCAATTTCAGTTATAAGTATCCAACGAAAATATAAATGTGTTTCCAGTATCTATATTTTATTGCAACAACAACGAAAAAATGTTGAGAAAAACATGCTCTCTATGTAGTACATATATACTATTACCGAAGATTTTTTAGATGCCACATAACTTTGAATAGGTAACAATTATTTGAATGCTGGGCTAGGAGACGCAACAATAGAACACCATGGGACAACATTTTTTATCTATGCCTCTAGAAATAAACGGTGTGAAGAAATGAAAAAATTGACATTTGCTCGTTGCGTAAATCTAATATTAATACTGTGCTGTTTAACATAAACAGAGCGAAAAGTTAAGTGATAATGATGTATATTATAGTATGAGTGACCTTCTAAAATATGATTTGAAAGTGTTACAAACTTCATTCACAATCAATTTTTACAGTCAACGTTGGTAGGTCTGCTCGCTAAGGTACCAGTTTGGAATGCCAATGTACTGATTGCGGGTTGAATCCCACCCATGGTTTGATTTTGTTTTGTCTTACAAGCTGTGGGAAAGGAATAAAGCCAGTGCTCCATTGATTGAATGGAATCACATAATTGCTTTGTGGGGTGATTGCTCCAAAAGTCGCCCAATCTGTTCCTAAAGTCAGCCTGCTGGTAATTTTTTTTGTCAACCCTTTTTTGTCATCTCACAATACGAATCAATCTCGTTAAATCGGCATCCAAAGTAAGTGCAGGTGCTATTGTTCCAAGCATTGCACTTAATATTTCATTTGAGCGAGCTTCTTGCAATAAGACAAAAAAAGTAGGGTGGCCGACTTTTGAAGCTGGACATGTTCACCCTATAGAACTGGATTACTTTGAATTATATATTGATATTGGTTTCTCCCATGTGCGTCTCCCTACGGTCATGACTAAGCCATAGCTTCAAAGGGCTATCTCCTGGGCTTCGGATTTATCATAAGGAAGTTTAATTTGATTCTATCTTTAATTTGACTCAGGTATTTATCGTCACTAGGCCAAATCAAAGTTCACTGTTTTACCATAGTTGAACTTTCGTCGCTAGAATTGAATCACGGACCATACACGCTAGTACCCGGTGGGCTACCATTTCGTCTGTAAAATTTCCAAATGATATATACATATATATACAGGGTGTTTCGCAAATAAATGCACTGCTATATGCCATCGTGTAGGCTCTGATGTTGCAAGTCAAAATTGTTTGGGCACTTTGCCAGGTGGAGCTTCGTTTGGAGGAAGAAGGGGTTCAATGATTTTGTAAATTTTTAAAACCCTTCTGTCTTTTTTACCCCATAGCGTCTGTAGTATTAATTTTAATGCGGGCACTAAGGTGTCGCTTGATAGGAAATCATTTTTTCTTACCAATAAATTCCTCTCATGAAAAGCTACACAGTTTCAAAGATTTTTTAATAAAAATTTTTTTTGAAATTTTTTAAATTTCACTAAATTTCCAGCAAAAATTCCATAAAATGGTACATTTGTGTTTTCAGATTTAGATTGCCTAAAGTGTCACCTTTAATTTGGTTCCTAAGTGTTTATACCTATTTTCAAACCTGTCAAGTAATTTCCGCAAATGTAACATAGTGACAAAGAGCAACAGCTGAGCTTTTTAATTAACCTGATTTCATTCCCACTTTATTCCAACTCTTTAGCGTTACCCAGGGTACACCACGTGGAGGTTAATTGATTAACCTGACTATTGTGTTGCATAAATCTGCAAAAAGCAAGCCTGGCGGAAGGAGCAGATTCCTCTAAATGCTAGACTGGTTGAAAATGGTAAGGATGTAGATCCTCCTCATGCAAAACCCTCCAAACAGTGGCGTGGGATACTCCGATTCTTGCAGCTTCTCTTCGTGTACTTGACTCTGTTTAAATCGTGAATAAATCTAAGATATTTTCATAATCTGATTGACTAGATCTTCTTCTATCTCTAATAAGAGGCTGGAATGTACTTTTCTCTCTAAAATTCCTATCAACGTTCGCTGATTAGGTGCTCTTCGGTTTAGAAACCTTTCCTGGTAAATTCGCCTGGCCAATGCAGCGTTGCTGCCAGCTTCACCATAAACTTAATATATGTCCGCATATTCTTCGTGAGAAAACGACATTTTTTCGAAAAAAAAAATATTCTAACCACTTCTAAACTCTAAACACTAAGAACTTATTCACAAGAACATCACAAATTCTAAACACAAATCTGGCCAAGTTCAACTATTTTTTAATGTTCTTTCGCTATTTAACTCACTCACTCACTGTAAGGTGATTGATAATCACAAAGTTTTTGCTTGTTTTTAAAGGATAACGACTACGCACACCTACCTACAATTGTATAAAAACGCCGCCCCAACCCGTATTAGCCTGAAAGTTGAAACTTTTAACAGGTAGAAAATTGCGGCTTAATTTATCTGCAAGAAGATTAAATGTATTGTTGTTGCATTTATTTATATGTTTCTTTAATTGGGAAGAATCGAAATTTTTCGGGCAAACAGTTTTGCATTACCGATTTATTTATTTATGTTTTACATTCTTAAGTACTATAATTTTAAAGAAAAAATAATAAAAGTGATAAGAAAATGCCCACCTATTCCTTAAAAAACAACAAATGAATATCTCTCTGTAGTTTTATTTTGTCTTTTGAATAGTCGTTAAAAAATACCCCAAAAGAGGTAAGAAATACGTGTTAAGCGTTCATCAAAAAGTTCCGCTTTTGTTCTCTATCTATAAGTTACATTTGAGGAGATCACTTGGCATGTTTGAAAATAGGTATAAACATTTAGGTATCAAATTAAAGGTAATATTTTAAATCTGAAGACATGTACCACTTTATGGGATTTTTGCGGAAAATTTTTGTGAAATTGAAAAAAATTCTAATAAATATTTTTTAAAAAATTTTTTGAAACCGTGTAGGTTTTGATGGAAGAGGGATAGGGAATTTGTTTACGCATAATTAGAGAGGCAAATTTATTCTCTATCAAGCGACACCTTAGTGCCCGCATTCGAATGTATATTACACACGCTAGGGATAAAAATGCAGAAGGGTCTTTACAATTTGCAAAATCTGTTAACCCCCTCTTCCTTGCAAACGAAGCTCCACCTGGCAAAGTGTCCATATAATTTTTTTCTTGAACGTCACAACCTACACGATATATATATATATATATATATATATATATATATATATATATATATATATATATATATATATATATATATATATACATATATAGATATATATATATATATATATATATATATATATATATATATATATATATATATATATATATATATATATATATACATATATATTTATACATATATGTATATATATGTAAAATATGCGGAAAAGACCTGATCTGTGAAACAGATCAGGCCTTCGCGTACTATAAGAAAAAAATGGTAATCTGATCAACGATGCTGAAAGCATTTCTAATTTAGTGTTGCTAAACAGTCCGCTCAACGAAGAATTGGAGGCTCCACCAATCCAAAAAGACATTATGCTGCTACCACCAAGCATACAAGAAGTGTGAAGGGCTATTAGTCAGCTGAAAGTTAACAGAGCCCCTGAAGCCGACGGAATAACAGCTTAGCTGATAAAATATGGAAAGCCCACATTACACCAAACAAGTCATGAAATTTTATTGCACGTTTGGGAGCATAAATAGATGCCAGAAGACTGGCAGAAAGGTCTAATAAGCCCCATACATAAAAAAGTAGATGTAGCTATGTGCAGCAACCCCTTTATATCATTGTTGAGTACCTTCTATAAGATACTCTCCTCTATCCCGCAAGAACGGATAGCCCCATCGCTAAATCCATCATCGGAAAAAATCAATGCTTCAAATCTACAATCGATCAGATCTTTACTCTCAGGCGATGGAAAAATGTCTGGAATTCAACATTCACTGAAAGATTTTAAGGCCACCTGTGATAGCATAGCCAGGGTAAAACTCTATAAAGCCATGAGAAAGTTCAGCATCATAGACAAACTGACACGATTGTGTAGGTTGACCATAACTAATGCAACAAGCCAAGTTAAAACAGCCGGATTGCTATCTAGACCGTTCAACCTCTTCCACGGGCTATGACAAGAGGTTGGTCTGGCCTGCCTCCTCATCAACGTGGTGTTTCAGAAAGCAATTCGTCAACGAGGCCGCGTTTCCAATGCTGGAGTGAGCTTTCCCCAAATCTCGGAGTAGAGCTGGCCTGTTCCCAATGATAGGTTTTCGAAATGCAATAATGGTGATGACATTTTGTGCTTTGAAAACTCAAAGCTGTAGCAGTCATTGCTAGTTTGGGGGCATTTTATGAAAAACTAATAAAATCGGAATTTTTTCGAGATTTCTTGAAAACAAACAATTAAATTATGTGTAAAAGAATATCAAATTAGCTAGTGTTTTGTATGATATATATAATAGTTTGTAATACATATGTTATATAAATAATAAATTTAGATGTTATATTAATAAATAACTTGAATGTTCGTTTGAAGTTTAAGCCCGATAAATTCACTTTCAGAACTAGGCCGCGTTTCCAATGCTGGCTTGGAGTGCAATGTATCCGCATACACAGGCTTAGATATAACACCAATCTTAACACAATAAAGCTAGTTTATTTTGCAATCGCTCGGAGTGTCATCCAGTACGCTATCATTGTTTGGGGTGCAGCGCTTTCATCCCATACTGCCCCTCTACAAAGTTTGCAGAGTAAAATTGTTAAGTTATGTTTGAAAAAATCAATATTCTCATCAACAACTAAAACATACGAGGAATTTTGTGTAAAAAATATTCGTCAGCTTTACTTATATGCGGCTTTAAAATTTATGTACCTGAACGTCGGCCATTTCAATATCCATACTACTGGCTACCGAACAAGAAGGTAATTGACAATTCCCATCTTAACAACTCGATGTAGAAAATCTAAAACCGCGAGGCACCCGAGTGTCTTAGGACCTAAACTGTTCAACAAACTCCCTCAAGAGATAAAACTTTCGCTAAATGATTTTAATTTCAAGTCAATTTTAAAACGGTTTATTCAAAGTGAAAGCCAATGCTTCGATTCTGTGTTTAACTTTTAGACCATTAAGATTTAAAGTATTCATTCTAGTCTTAATGTTTTCGTTTCGGCTTACACTTTTTATGCTATCTTCACCCTTTGTCAGTTTTTCGATATAATGCCTTTTCCGTTTTGTCCAATTTTAGTTTTTAGATCTTAGTTTTTAATTCAAGCTTGTATTATTGTTATTTTTTCTTTTAATTTGAATTTGAATTTTATGTAAACGTTTAATATAGTTGATCACAGCTTATCATATATTTGAATGCTGTAGTTCGTATTAGGTCCCCGCACTCGCGCTTAAGTACTCTTACTTTTGCGAGGAGCGAGCTATGTATGTCTCATATTGAATATTTGTATCATGTTTGTAAAATGAATAGCTGCAATAAAATTAATTAATTAGTTGATTAATTAATTAATTAACATAAGCTGTCATGAACTAAAGTTTCATAGTAAAATTTATCCTGCGAGATTTTGTACGATGAATTTCTGTAGGAATAAAATGATGAGTGGACAGTAATTGGTGCTGACATTCTTGATTATTTCGAAGCAATGATTTTGGAATAGGTTTGGGTGAAGGTAAAAGTAGGTTTGGAGTTGAATGTGCAGATGCTGATAAAAGCTGAGCGTATAAATGTCATGGAAAATTGCTCTTGTACATTTGCTTATTTCCAGTATTTTTGTTGAGCAAAAAGCACACTACGTCACTTTGAATCCAACATCTAGCTGACAATGGCGATTAAATGATGCAAATTACTTTGGATGAAAATAAATTAAACCATGTCCACATTACTTGACTGCGATGCACATGACGCCATGGCCAAGGAATTTATTACAATCTGGTCAAGAAAGGCCCAATCATTTACCATTTAGATATGTGTAATGTGCGGAAGCTTGCAACGAATACTTAAGCAGATTTTCAACTTATCATTGATGCCGAACATTAAGTAGGTCTGTAGAAGATAGATTTGACTTTTTTCGAAAGGCACGAAATAGTATATGTTTATGATGTATACTTTTATGATATGTAAAAGTAATATAAAATTGTAATATAGAATAATCATGACTAACAATTTTTTTTTCAATCGATGTATTGTTGATTGTGTTTTCTATTGTTGCAAACTATTCTCATTTACAGGGTCTGTCCTGAAAGTAGTAGGACTGAGTCGATTACAAAATATTTATTTAGAGAAATGATACATGTGATTAAAATTCTTCAAAGTAGGACCCTTCTGCATTCACACATCGCTGCCAGCGGGATTTCCAGCTCTCATACGCTTCCTGGAAAGCGGTAGCCGGAATGCTGTTGAGTTCCCTCGTTACGGCCTGTTGTAACGCTTCCACCGAGCCGTGACGATGTCCTTTCAGAGTGGTTTTGAGACGGGGGAAGAGGAAAAAGTCTGGTGGGGCAACGTCGGGACTGTAGGGTGGCTGAGGCAGTGTTACGATCTTGTGTTGGGCCAGGAACGCTGCCACGCGGAAGGCTGTGTGGCTCGGCGCATTGTCGTGATGGAGCCGCCAAGAATTGGCGATGTCTGGACGGACGCGAACGATGCGTTTTCTCAGCCGTTGAAGGACCTCCACGTAAAAAACTGCATTAACAGTTTGTCCTTGTGGCACAAATTCTCTGTGGATCACTCCTTTTGAATCAAAAAAGCAAATGAGCATGCTTTTCTGCTTCGACTTGCTCATGCGAGCCTTTTTGTGGCGTGGAGATGCAGGTGTGTGCCATTCTGCACTTTGACGTTTGGTCTCAGGATCATACTCAAATGTCCACGTCTCGTCCCCCGTAACCACATTGTTTAGGAAGTCTGGATTTTCACTCACTTCATCGAGAAGGTCCTGGCAGATCCGTTTGCGAACTTCCTTTTGCTCGTCTGTTAGCACTCGCTAACTAATTTAATTTTCAGCAGTATCATTGTTTTTATCAAGGACTTTATTTGCTTCAACATCAAGTATCGAAAACTATGGTAACATTAATGGATCGTAATAGTTATAGCATATCACTCCAAAATTTAATGAGGCAAATTTTAAACATTTTCAAATACCGCATTTTATTCTTGACCCCAAGGAGAAAAAAGGAAAATTAAAATCTCATGCAGCTTTGGTTTGTTCATTTGCCGTCAATGCCTACTCCAACCTCACAGCTTTCAACAGATGAAATCATTCGAATTTGAATTTCGAATACACGACGACATCTCTTGGAACACATATTTGAATTTACCACCAAATGATTACTTTTGCAATTAATTGCTTATGAACTTGATTCTATATTAGTGTAAATGAGCAGATCATTCATCGAAATAGACTTTCAATGACATTTTGGTAGTTTTTTGAATAAAAACAAACAATTTACAAATCGATACCAACAGAGCTTTCAGTAACGCCTTCTATTGGAAAGTAGTGAATTTAAAAATTCGAAAATTTCCGAAAAGCTTCACGCTGGAGTAGAAATAGTTCCTACTCTAGAGTTCAACTACCGATTTTAGAGATTCATTTGAAAGAGAGGAAGATATGTGAGAGGGAAAGAGAGTGAATGAGTCCGCAAACCCAATCCACTCCAAGCCAGCATTGGAAACGCGGCCTAAGGACTATCGTCACCAAGTCCTGGCAGATACTGGCTTATGCAGCTAATCAAGGCACAATTAGAAGATCAGAGCTACCTATACGAGAATCCTTCATCCAGATCAAGCGCATATATATATATATATATAGATATATATATATATATATATATATATATATATATATATATATATATATATATATATATATATATATATATATATATATATATATATATGTGTATACATATATATATATATATATATATATATATATATATAAATATATATGTATATATATATATATATATATGTATATATATAAATATATATATATATATATATATATATATATATATATATATATATATATATATATATATATATATATATATATATATATATATATATATATATATATATATATATATATGTATATGATCAAAAAATATTGTGACCATTTCTCGAGAATGTGTCATCCGATAGAGCTGGAATTTTCAAGACTTATTGGTTTAAGCCGCATTTCCAATGCTGGCTTGGAGTGAAATGTGTTTGCGTACACTTTTGCTCTCATGCACTTTCACATATCTTCCTCTCTCTCTAATCAATCTCTAAAATCTGTAGTTGAACTCTAGAGTAGGACCTATTTCAGCTCCAGCGTGAAGCTTTTCGGACATTGAGCGTTTTTACAGCGATTCCCAACTCGGGATTGGGAATATACCGTAATTCGTGAGCTTTAGCCTGATTTCCATGTATGTGTGCGCAGACTGTGTACGTGCACGGAAGCTCTTCAGGAGCTTGATTTGCGAATACCGGTTTTGTACGAAGCGTTCATATGTATGTGTGCCGGATCAAATTATATGGCTACACGAAGATCGGATTAAAACCGGTTTGAAATCCCGATCTCGTGTAACCATAGAAATTTGAGCGGCGATCTGGCTTACAAACACATAGATTGTGATTTGTTTTCAATAGGGCGTGTCCAAAAGGGAAATTTCTAATATCGCGGCTTCTAGCGGCCGCTGTTCACTTCGTCGAACAGTTTGGTGGCCATCCACCAAACAGCATGCATCGGAATGCAATATCATTCCAAAAATGCATCTGAGCGGAATGCCACGTGCGCTGTATCTGAGCGTTGAATACTCTTAAGGATTTATTTTAAGTGTAGGGTGAAGAAATTCTGCTGCTGATGAATACTTCACGTGTAGGATATATAACTTTTAGTATGAGCGGGTCAAATTGTTTCGCAATTTGCCACAATTTAAAATTCTGTAGACTATTTTAATTGGTGAACGAGATCTTGAAATTGCTATGAATTTTAAGAAACGGAGCATGACCAGTTTTCAACGGCATTCTGAAAATCAAGAACTGTCAAAATATTGCCAGGCAGATGGCCAAGCAAATGGCATACCATATTGCCTGCCATATATGGCATGCCATCAAATATTGCATACCATAGGCCGCCTCCATTAGCAACTTGAAATGTTATGCCATGGGAAATTGCTAATGGAGGCGGCCTGTAACAATTAATTAATGGGCTAGAAAACATGCAGTTTTAGCTAGTATATATCACCTATACACTTTTATGAATTATTAGCGATAGTTTTAACGATTTTAAATATATAAGCTTTTGCGATTTGAAAATGAGTTAAAATGATTTACGCATGGTAGAGTAAATTTGAAAGACTGGAAGAATGAAGCAATATAGGCTGCTAAAGTTGAACATAAAACATCGTAACATTAGAACACTTTTCAGCACAGACAAATTGTTCGGAATACCGCGACCAGCAAACTAGGGAAAAAATCTTGGTAATGTTGCCTGTTAATGAGTTGCATGGGCCATAGGGTACATACACATGGCATGCATTATTATTATATGTCGCTAATCGTAAGGAAAATTATTCTTGCTGATATATTTGCGAACAGGCTCAGTTTCGTATAAAGGATATGTCTGTAGATTGTCGAGAAACTATCGTTTTTAGGAAACATTTTCTAAATTGCTTGCTGGGTACTTTATGCTGCCGTTAGCAGGGCCCGCACTTCATGGACAAAATTTGAAGTAGAAGTTGAAAATAAATTGAAGTCAATTTGAAGTAGAAATAAATGAAATAGATGAACGATTGGGGTCACTTAATGTAAAGCATTAATTTATTTTTCATATAAACTATTTAAACATAATTTTGACGATAACGGAAAAAATATTTAGTAAAACAACGTCATAAACTACAATTAAAAGTTATTTAAACAATAAATTAAGGCATAATATAACTTTTATACACAAAGCATAATGATATTTGCAGTCTTGACCATTTCTTTCCCAAACTGTATTATTTTTGAGCTAAGCCTAGCGTAAGTGACTTGCAGTAAGTTGTTCGTTGCATTGAAACACCATTAGACTAGAAAAGTGTTGCTGTCGAAGTTCGGTGCAGGAAAAAAAAATTTGAAAAAGAAAAACAAACTCTCTCTGATTCGATTTGAAGCGAACATGGACTAGAATCCGAAGAAACTGTGAAGTGAAGTAGCTATTATTTTCAGAATAGAAATGAAGTAAACCTACTTCAAATTTAGTAAAGTGTAAACCCTGGGCGTGAGTACATAAACGATTTGCTATTATGGTTATGTAAATTTATGAAAATGATTAGACTGTTGTTGTCGTTTGACAATAAAAACCGGTATGCACAATTTGAACGAAATCCAGAGACACGACTTTTTTTCGCTGTCCGCTTCACGTGAAATGCCCCTTATTTAAATTAGTAAAATGTGCTGTCGTGGTTCTTCTAAATATATTTTCTCTCAGAAATGTAATTAGAAATTAAATCAAACACTCGCTCTGCATTGATTTCCATAAACTTTCTTTCAAAATGTTGCTCAATTTTGCGTTAGTAATACTCGAAAATTACATACTCTACTGCAGGAGTGGGCAAACCTAATACTGGTATGATCGACATTAATTTTTTTAATTTATGCGCGATCAACTTCGAAAAATGGGTTAAATTAAAAACAAATAAACATTAAATTAAGGTGTTTATTGATATTAATATATTAAATACATTGTATTACTACTTTGTGCAATGTACTTTATTAATAAATATTTTGAATTAATTTTTGATGTATATGAGTGACTCTCCATTTCATCAAAAAGTATTGTAGAGTTAGGCTTGCAAGTACTGAAGCACAATGCTAGATTTGATGAAATACCCTCGTTATCGAATTCTCTAAAAGGAAATGAAATAAATTCAAAAATCGGTTGAAGGTTATTGAGATTTGCAAATCGTCTCTCGAATTCTTGTTTAAAATTTTCCAGTTCAGGACAAAACATTTCAATATTACATGCACCAGTAGGTAAGGTTAGGTTGTACCAGTTGGCACAAGGCCACACATGGACCTATTGGTACATATTGCTACGAGATAAATGCGGCAGGAGAAAAAAAATCAGTCCAAGCAGCCATCGAAGGCCCCGGACTCTTTCGCGAACTGATGAATGTCTTTCAGCTTTCAGCTAGATTCACTAGTAAGTTTAATATGTTTTTCAAAATATGGAAAATATTTAAAAATTTTGCCTATTTAATTGTGAAGCAAAAGGTTTTAATTTTACTTAAAAAACATTTACCGAACTCAACAAGTCAACAATGTTTTCTTTTTTCTTGTAATTGTAAATTTAGCAAGTTGTAACGGCCCATAAAATCCGTAAGAAATGCTAATATCTTTACCCATACTGGATCTTCCAATTGTTCATGTTTTTCTCCCAATGTGTCCAAAAATGCAATAATTTCAGGCAAAAGATTTAGAAATCTTTGCAAAAATCTTCCTGTGCTAAGCCATCTAAAGTTAAGTACAGTTTTCGATTTCACGTTAAATTTTCATGCAAATTTTGACGTGAAATTTATTTCGGCGAAAATTTAGCTTGAAAATAACAAGAGTTGTACTCACTTTTAAGCGTGAAAAATTGCTCGGAACATGCTTTCGCTTTGAAAATGCAAATAGCTCCAATCATTTCACGCTAATTTAGTAGGTGCAGTTCATTTTTTAGGCTAGTACTGACTTAATTGTGAAGCTAAATTTTGACATGTCTCCATTATCTGGTCATTCTTTCGAGCAAAAATTTTGAAAATGCAGAAAAGCGGGGACACTTATCATTTCTGACGGATAAGATGTCAAGAATTTCAATTTTTGAACGATTTTATTATTTAGACATTTACACAATTCAATTTTTAAAATTCAAACACCAAATGTCACTATTTAGCTCGAAAGAATGAACTACACAAACTACATTGCCGTGAAAATATTTTTATTTTATTTTATCTAAAATTGAGATTAACCTTTGTTACGCTGTGTGTGAAAATTTACTATCTCGGTAGCAGGGAGACGAATGCAAATGCAGGCAAGGTGTATAGAACAGAGAGATTTAAGGAAATGAAACAACCGTATACGTATACGAGATTTAGTGAAGCAGTTTTACTAAAATGATATAAATCTATAAATTGCACAAATCGAGATCATAGCTATCTCGTTGGCTTCTCCGCCACCAGGGCTCTGCGAGCTTTTGTGTGAACTGAAACTGCGTGGACTGTCCGATTGGATCTACCAAGGCCCATTCCAAAATGTACTGAATAAATCGTCAACTAAATTTTTAGTTCACATTTTAAATTAACCTAGTAAATTATTAAAAAATGTCTGTGATCGACTGTCGAACTGTTTGCAATCGACCGTTTTCCCACCCCTGCTCTACTGCATCATTCTGCTAAATTTTAAATACTTATCTTTTGTGGAAGTATGCTAAAATCAATATTCAAAAATGACCTCTGTTCTTGATCTCCTGCTAAAATTGTGTGCTGTATGGTTATACAGCTAACTTAAAAAAAACGAAAATATTTGTTAATTTGCAGTACAAATCAAAACACAAATCATCGAATATCTCGAAAGTGCTAAAATGTGCTTAGAACATGAATGCGATTCACGGCCGCGGTGCCGCCAAATGCCTAAACCACATAACCATCATCTCAAATGGTGCATGTAACGTTGATGTATGAAGTGGCGACGTCGCTATTCACCAGACACGCACCAACTAAGTGAACAGCACTCGCCACAAGCATCAATAAAACAAATTTCCCTGTTTCCACGCGCTTCAACGAAGTAAACGGTGAATTTCAGAAGCCGCCACATTGGAATTCCCTTACATGAATACGCTTTTAAGAAGTGAACTGCACTCATCAGAAGCCGACATGTTAGAATTGTGCCCGTTTGTACACGCTCCTGCGAAATGAACAGCATTTTTCAGAAGTCGCCATGTAAAGAATTTCCCTGTAGAGAAACGCCCTTACGAAAACAGCACCAATCAGCAGAAGCCACTAGGGGAAATCTTCTGCACGAGCATGCTCTCACGATGTGAATAGGATAAGTCAGAATCTGCCATATTGGAATTCTGACTACACGGGCGTGCTGATACGAAGCAAGCAGCGTTGGTCAGAAGCCGCCATATCGGAAAGCTGCGTGCATGCACATGCTCGAACGAAGTGAACAGCAGTAGTCAGATGGCGCCATGATGAAAACCGACGTGTACGTACACAGAACTATCGTGTACACACAAATACAATAACACGCAGAGAAAGCTCACGAATTTCGGTATATTCCCAATCCCAAATTGGGAACAGCTATAAAATCGCTCATTTTCGAATTTTTAAATTCACTACTTTCCAATAGAAAGCGTTGCTGAAAGCTCTATTTATAATGAAGTGTAAAGTGTTGTTTTCCGCGTTAAAAAAATATAATGACATAGAAAATACAGTTGGATGAATGACTTGTACATTGAAATCAATAATGAAACAAATTCATAACCCATCTGTGATAAGAATGGTTATTGAAAATTAAATTCAAATATATGTTACGACAGATGTCGATGTAGCTTCGAAATTCAAATTCGAATGATTTCATGTGTTGAAAATTGTGAGGTTGGAGTAGGCATTGCCGGCAAATGGACAAACCAAAGGCGTATGCGATTTCAATTTGCCTTTTTTCTCCTGGGGGCCATGAATAAAATGCGGTATTTAAAAATGTTTAAATTTTGCCTCATTAATATTTCGAGTGAAATGTTATAATTATTACGTTCCATTAACGCTACCATAGTTTTTGATATTTTAAGGTGAAGCAAATAAAGCCCTTGATAAAGACAATGATACTGCTGAAAATTAAATTCACGGAATAAATGAGAAAAGTTTGCCTTTAAAAAACACAATCAATAATATATCTTTTGAAAAAAAAATTGTTATACATGATTATTCTATATTAGAATTTTATATTACTTTTATGTATCATAATAGTACATACCATAAACATATATTTTTTATTTATTTATTTTCAAAGAATTTCGTCTAATACAGACTAGTAGTATTTACAGACTCAAAGCTTACAACAAATCAGTCAAAATGGACTGTTTTTGGCTAAGCTCTTTTTCAAAGAAGGTAAAGATAAATTAAAATCAAATTGATGGTAATCATCGTTGAATTGTCTTTTGATGGACGAAACGGGCTCATTAAAGGCGTAGTTGGTCCGATAGGCAGGGACAGATAAAATGTTGACTTGTCTCATTCTGTGACCCTTGGTATTGAGGCCAAATAAACCTAAAAGGTTTTCACATGAAATGTTACCCATGAGGATCTTAGCAGCAAAGATAGTTTTGAAATTTTCACGTCTCTTGTTAAGTGTATTCATGGCCAGTTAGTTAAGTCGATTAATGTAAGGAGGCAAGCGAAGAGGATCTGACCAAGCAAATTCACGCAAACAAAACCGAAGAAATTTTTTCTGAATGGACTCGATACGGTCCACATAAACCTGCTGATAAGGCGCCCAAACTATACACGCATATTCAAGTATTGGTCTTACTAAGGCACAAAAAAAATCTTAGTAAGATGTATGTCATGAAACTCTTCGGATCGCCTCCTCATAAAACCCAAGGTAGATGAAGCTTTTAGTAAAATGGCGTTAATATGATCGTCAAAAGTAAAAGAATTGTTTAAAAGTACTCCTAAATCGAATACTTTGTCAGAACATCTTAAGGGAATACTATTCAAAGAGTATTCAAAGTTCAACGGATTAATTTTACGCGTGTACGAAACAACGGTACACTTGTCAATATTAACTACTAATTTGTTAAGGTCACACCAGGTCGTGAGGTTATTAAGGTCAGCTTGAAGTTCCAAGCAGTCGTGAATATTAGATACCTTTTTAAAAAATTTGGCGTCATCAGCATATAGTAAAATTGATGAATGTTTCAGGACAGATGGTAGGTCATTTATATATAAAAGAAAAAGTAGAGGTTCTAAGTGACTACCTTGGGGAACACCAGATATGACAGCGATTTCAGATGATAGGGCGCCACGGAAGGATACGCATTGGGTACGACATTCCAAATAAGATGCTATCCAGGATATAAATAGCTGAGGAAAGTTGAACGAGGACAATTTACACAATAAAATGGAATGATCCAGCTTATCAAAAGCCTTCGTGAAGTCAGTGTAAATACAGTCTACCTGAAATCCTGCCTCGATTGATGGGATAAAAATATTGGAAAACTGAAGCAGGTTGGTAGTTGTGGATTTGCCTTTCATGAAACCATGTTGGAAAGGAGATAATATGGATTTACTATGAAACGCCACAACATTGCTGATTATCGCTTCAAATAGTTTAGCAACACATGAAAGTTTTGCGATGGGACGATAATTGCCTACAACATTTCTATCGCCTTTTTTATGAATAGGTGTGACAATTGCGTATTTTCAACCACTAGGAAAAATACCGAGCGACAGAGAAAGGTTAAATAGGTAGGCGAAGATAGGAGATAGGGAGGAGATACAATATTTTAAGGACTAGGAATGCCGTCAGGGCCTGGTGTCAAATTATTGTCCAACTTCCTAGAAAACGCGAAAATGGTATCTTCGTCTTTAAACAAGTCTTTCATTCCCAAAGAAGAAGTTGGGATCATTGACAAGTTGTCATTATAATTATTACTATTAGTAAAAGGTTCCGTATTATATGCGGTACGGAAATGGTTAGCGAAAATATTGCTAATAGTTAATGGATCGGAAATGGCTTTGTCGTCTGAGTTAAACGTGGTGGGATACCCATCATGGTATCTCTTGGAATTAATAAAATTCAAAAACCTTCTAGGCTGCTGTTGAAAAGTAGAGTTAAGATTTCTAAGGTGAATTTGGTAAGAACTTTCAACCTCGGAGTGATAAATATTCTTCAACTCTACAAAAACCAAAAAGTCAGCAACAGAACGAGATGAGCAACATCTTTTCCAAGCTTTAGATTTTAATTTTTTTATACGGCGTATTGCCTTTGATTTCCATGGAACTTTATTGCAATTGTTAGGGAAAGAGACTGGTACAAACTGGGTAAAGTATCCAAAAAGAATTGAATGAAAATTGTACACTGCCTTATTAATTAATTGTACACTGCCTTATTAATTGTACACTGCCTTATTAATTGTACACTGCCTAATTATTACGTGCCTTTTGAAGAAAGTTAAATCTATCTGCTACAGACCTACTTAATGTTCAGCATCGATGATAATTTGAAAATCTGCTAAAGTATTCCTTGCAAGCTTCAGCACATTACACATATCTAAATGGTAAATGATTCGACCTTTTGTGATCGAATTGTAATAAATTCCTTGGCCATGGTGTCATGTGCATCCCAACCAAGTAATCTGGGCATGGTTTAATTTTTTTTCATCCAAAGTAAATCACATCATTTAAGCGCCATTGTCAGCTAGATGTTGGATTCAAAGTGACGTAGTGTGCTTTTTGCTCAGCAAAAATACTGGAAATTAGTAAATGGCCAACAGTAATTTTCCATGACATTAATACGCTCAGCTCAGTTACCTCCATCTGCACAATCAACTCCAAACGTACTTTCACCTTCACCCAAACCTGTCCCAAAATCATTACTTCGAAATAATGAAGAAAAAAAGTGAATTTATCGTATTTAAACTCCAAGCGAACATTCAAAATATTAATTCATATAACATCTACATTTATTATTTATATAACATATGTATTACAAATTATTATATATATTAAAGAAATTACTAGCTAATTTGATCGATTTAATCGTTTGTTTTCAAGAAATCTAGGAAAAATTCCGATTATATTAGTTTTTCATAAAATGCCCCCAAACTAGCAGTGAGTGCTACAGCTTTGAGTTTTCAAAGCACAAAATGTCATCACAATTTTCGAATTTCGAAAATCCATCATTGGAAACAGGCCAGCTCTACTCTGAGATTCGGCGAAAGCTCACTCCAGCATTGGAAACGCGGCCTTATGTGTGTAGTAGGTCCAGATTTTTTTGGTATTCTAAGTACTCTTATGATTCTTTTAAGGAATAAATTTACAAAAATTGAATGTGCGAAATGAGTTTCGGACATATTTCAATAAATATATGATAACGTTTTGGAAATTTAGCCGAAACATTACGTGCCAGAAAATTAGGTTCAAAAAATTCTAAAAATTTAAGTGCGAAATTGAACTTTTGGAAATTTCAAATCGAACAAGGATAGTACCCATTCCTAAATTCAGCTTTATATTTAGTACCCAAAAACAAGTGTCGTAGGAAGTTTAAAATTCACAGAATGAATCGACCAGGTCTGGTAGAAATCGCGTGGAAAACTTAATGTTGTATGCTCCATAGCTTCTGGCTCAGTTATCATATTTTAACAACATGCAAACAGTTGACGGACCTCAGCGTAAACCAGTTTTGATAGGATTTTGGATGAGGAATTAATTTGGAGCTGCAAACAGTAAAAATTTTGCCAAAGGATTGCCTGCACCGGTCATTTTTTGTCGACAGATGCTAGCATGATAAACATCTACATTACATCAGATGATCAACATCTACTATTAAAATAAGTGAAAATGTTTAAATTTTCAAAGTTTTGAGTATTTTCCGGGTGGTAACTTTCGACCTAGTCATCGAATAAAATCAAAATTCAAAGGGTGTAGCATGCATTGACCATTTTTACTATTGTTTGAACAACATAAGTATTTGTAGCGATTTTTGGGAAACCAAAGAGGTGCCTCAGCTGAACCGAAGTTTAGAAGAGTGCCTACAAGGCAAGATTAATGATGGCGAACCATCAACAGGGGTAGCTCAAACAAAAAAAAGTGCCCCGGGAGCAGGGTTCCCTTGAAATGGCGATGAAAGCTCCTTGTCCGCATAAGCGGAGCACACTTTAATCCAACCCCGGCGGATGCTCGTAGGCCGCTTTGCTAGCTCTACGCGGCCGTCACTTGAAAATGGGTTGGGTTCCCTCCCAGATACAAAGGAGGAACCTACGTATTTTTCATCCGTCAAACGAATTAATACTAGCCGCAATAATATTAACCAAAGAGAAAGGGGCTTTTGTCAGTAAAGAACTGAATGCAGCTCTCAGGCATGGACTGTAAACCTGACCCAGCCGAGACGTGACGAAGCACGTTGCTAGCATCTGCTGAAAGAGGGAACGACAAATACGCGCGAAAATCTACGAGGGGGAAAAACTGCCTCTATTGGTCAGGCTGACGATGTTGCTTGGGGCCAAGACCCCAGATGGTAGAGGGTCTCGCCGCTCACTGACCTTGGCCAACTGACAAATCAAACAAAATTTAAGAAAAACAAAACATACTGATGGGTCAAGTTCCCCCCCTTGGAAGAAAAATCTGAAAATTCAAAAGTAATTAATTCATAGTGGGCCCGCCAGGCCATCGCAAATCCTAAAAAGGTAAGTTTTCTCGGGCTTTCACCGCAATAAGAAAGCCAGCAGTATATATTAACAAAACATTATAATTTCCCAATACTAGACTATTTCGAACGCATGGTGGGTATTATATATAAATTTAAAGAAATGTTCACTTAAATTGGACATCTCATTGCATGAATTCACGTTTATACTAGTTTAGTTATTTAATTTGTATCACAATGATCTCTCCATTGACAATTCAAAAATTAATTTTTCACAAACTTCATTTTTACTAATGTTCGAAGAACATTAGTATTAAAATCGATTCGGCCAAAAATTCATAATTCCATATATATATATATATATATATATATATATATATATATATATATATATATATATATATATATATATATATATATATATATATATCATCAAAAAATTTCAGTGAAATAATCTCGGGAACGCGCCATCCGATTGAGCTGAAACTTTCAGGATACATTGGTGTATATGCAGAATAGGTCCAGGTCTCTTTAAATGTCAGTTATTGTTAACCTTTTGGCGCCGGCGGCCATTTAAGTGATATTTTTAATATACCTATTATTTCGTGCACAAATGATTTTCGCAAAAATAAAGTTAACGAAATAAATTTTTAACGTGTTTTACATATGAATCGGATAATGCTTTGGAATTTTTTAACCCTATGTGTGCGCTGGGTGCCTAAAAAGAGGACGGGAAAATTTGAAAATTTTTAAATTTCGATAACTTTTGACAGAGCTATTTAATCATTTCAGGACATATGGATATTATTTAGTTGTAGATTTGTGTAGCTTTTAATGAGCGTGCTGGCAACTCTGTAGCTAGGGCAGGCACTGAAAGTGAAAACCTCCAAATCATCGTCTCTCTTGAAAAAATGCCGTTTCTTCAAAAAAAAAGGCATTCATATGTAAATCTTATGCTTTGTTTACATAACCAAAAAAAAAAAAGTATATGGTATAACGGGCACGCCTGGTAACCCTTGCCCAATTTACCTATATTTTTAGCATCAAAAACTTCTGTTCACGGAAACTCACGACCCGATGAGCAGAATTATTTGAAATTCACAGAATGTATTGGCCTTAAATAGGACCAGGTCTGATAGAAGTGATTTTGAAATGCGGGCGATTCTGTGCCAGTGGTGCCATCTTGAAAAACCACTAAAAAAGATAACTGTTTTTAGCCCTATAAATTCTGATTGAATCGTTCGATTTGACGAAACTCACACAATTGCTGGACCTTACTTTAAGCCACGTTTAGAAGAAATTTGGTTGAAAAATTCGGTTGGAGTTGCCAGCTATGATAATTTTGGTGTCTTCATTTTGAAAAAAAAAAATTTGGAAGTGAAAACATTCAAACCATCGAATATTCAAAAAAATGTCCGTTTCTTACAATAAAACCAATCTGTATATAAATCTTATGTTTTATCTACACGTTCAAAATAAAACTTTGGAAATTTCATGTCGGACAAGAACGGTAACCCTCTCCCAGTTAACCTATATTTTTAGCATCAAAAACTTCTGTTCACGGAAACTCACGAACCAATAATCAGATACAGCTAAAATTTACAGAATGCATTGGACTTAAGTAAGACCAGATTTGATAGAAGCGATTTTGAATTGTGGGCAAGTCTGTGCCAGTGGTGCCATCTTGAAAAATTACAAAGAAAAAAAACTGCTTTTTGCCCTATGAAATGTGAATAAGTTACCAGATTTTCATGAAATTGACACAGTAGCTAAACCTAACTCCAATCTCTGTTTGGTGGAAATTTGGTTGAAAAATTTGATTGGTGCTGCCAGCTATGGTAATTTTTGTGTCTTTGGTTTTGAAAATTCGCTCAGGAAAATAAAACTTTTTGCACTATAACTTCCAGTGCAGTCATGAAATCAATACGAATTCCATACAATTAATGAAACCTGTCATAAACATTATTCAGGCCAAATTTGGTTGAAAAGCCACGATAGGGTTGCCAGCTATTTTTGGTTTTGTGTTTAATTGCAATATCTTTATTAAGGGGTTTTATCGTAGAATTTTCACAGCAAATATTAAGCTTTCGATCATTTGAAAAAACTCGCTGCAGGTAACCCTAAATTTCTTTATACTCCTATAACTTCGAATGTAATTAAACAACGTGAAGCAGATTTGATATATTCTTGGCTTTGATACTGGCGAAAGGTTGCCAGCACGAGTCGGTTGTGCTACTTTTGTATCAATAAATGCTTACAGTTAGTATACATACCGGAAACATTTACAATGAAAATAAATAACCGATGTTACAATTCGCAAAGTTCTGCAAATTTTTCGGATCGCAGCCCCAAACACCAACTTCAGTTACAGTGCTGCAGGCACTGAGCATTTTCTTCATTGATGTTATATGAGATGCTGCTTTCAAAATTATGTGAAATAAGCAACTGATAACGAATATAATTAACCCGTGTTTTGCTCTCATAAACGTTGAAATTCATGCCAGTGGTAATATCTGAAACCTTCCACCATATGAGTTATAATGCATTCTTAAGACGAAAGTAAAACGTGGCATTTGAAACAGTTTGGCCGTAATAAGCAGCACATGTGGTGGAATATGCACTCAAAACCTGCACGATTCTTCTACTGTTCTTCGAACATTAGTGTTTCTAGCGGTTCAGGTGCGCTAGAGTTTTTTTAACTTAGCCTACTTGTTGTTAAAATTTTGATGTCTGTTGAATAGTGAAATGTAGTGTGGTGAGAAGTGGAATGTTAGTGAGATAAGTGTATGTGTTTGTGTATCCACAATACTACCCTGCCAGTGTTTTAGGCGTCATCGACATATGGAGCGAAGGAAACTTTCCTCGCTGGTCTCTTTTCAGGAGCCGAAGGTAGCAAAGGTGCGGTCGAGGCTTCTGATGTTTGTTGATTTGTGGAAGATTTGTCAACAAATTCCGTAAAGGATGACATATAACAGGGCTTGAGCCTGTTGATACAAACATTGACGGATTTGTTTTTAATTTCCAGAGTGTAATAATTAGTATGTCTGGCTAGGGCTTTGAAAGGACCGTCGTACGGTGGAATGAGTGGTGGACGAACAGAATCGACTCTAATAAAGACGTGGGAGTAAGAGTCGAGTTGCTTGAAGATGAATATCTTCGGTGTTTTGTGATGTTTAGCATCAACCAGTCGAAGTTTTGCCATTGTAGCCGTTAGTTTAGAAGCAAAGTCTGTTTGGCTAATCTTCCTACGATTTTCTTGAAGAATAGGAGTTGTGTCGGTGATGCTGTGAATTCTTCTCGGATTAGAGATCGTAGTCCAAGAAGAATTATAGGTAGTGTTCTAGTCCAAGACGCATCGTTGTGAGCCATGATAGCCAATTAAAGAGAACGGTGCCATCTTTCTAAGAAACCGTTGGTCTGAGGGTGATACGCTGTGGTACAATTGCGTTCAAAGCCCAAGAGTCGACCAAGCTCAGCATTAGAGGTGGGACTAATATATTCATATTAGTTAAGATATTACTAATATTTGAATATATTAGGTAATAGTAATATTTTATTGTGTCGTATTATAATATATAAATATTAGTTTCGCGTGAAATTTTTACTAATGTTCGAAGAAGAACATTAGTATTGAAATCACTTTGGCCAAAAATTTATATTTCTATATATATATATATATATATATATATATATATATATATATATATATATATATATATATATATATATATATATATATATATATATATATATCATCAAAAAATTTCAGTGAAAAAACCTCAGGAACGCGCCATCCGATTGAACTGAAATTTTCAGGACTCATTGGTGTATTTGCAGAATAGTGCCAGGTCTCACAAAAAAATAATAATCTTTAACCCTTTGGCGCCGGCGGCCATTTTAGTGATATTTTTAATATACCTATTATTCCGTACACAAATAATTTTTGCAAAAATAAAGTTGACAAAATAAATTTCGAACGTGTTTAACATGTGAATCGGATAATGTTTTGGAATTTTTTAACCCCATGTGTGCGCTGGGTGCCTAAAAAGAGAACGGGAAAACTTGAAAATTTTTAAATTGCGATAACTTTTGACAAAGCTATTCAATCATTACGAAATTTTCAGGACATATTGGTATTATTTAGTTGTAGATTTGTGTAGCTTTTAATGAGCGTGCTGGCAACTCTGTAGCTAGGGCAGGCACTGAAAGTGAAAACCTCCAAATCATCGTCTCTCTTGAAAAAATGCCGTTTCTTCAAAAAAAAGGCATTCATATGTAAATCTTGTGCTTTGTTTACATAGACAAAAAAAAATTTGATATGGTATAACGGGCATGCCTGGTAACCCTTGCCCAATTTACCTATATTTTTAGTATCAAAAACTTCTGTTCACGAAAACTCACGATCCAATAAACAGAATTAATTGAAATTTGCAGAATGTATTGGTCTTAAGTAGGACCAGGTCTGATAGAAGTGATTTTGAAATGCGGGTGATTTTTCGCCAGTGGTGCCACCTTGAAAAATCACTAAAAAAGATAACTGCTTTTAGCCCTATAAATTCTGATTGAATCGTTCGATTTTGACGAAATTCACACAGTAGCTGAACCTTACTTTAAACTACGTTTGGTAGAAATTTGGTTGAAAAATTCGGTTGGAACTGCCAGCTATGATAATTTTGGTGTCTTTAATTTGAAAAATAAAAATATGGAAGTGAAAACATTCAAACCATCGACTATCCTAAAAAATGTCCGTTTCTTACAATAAAACCAATCTGTATACAAATCTTATGCTTTATCTACACGTTCAAAGTAAAACTTTGGAAATTGCATGTCGGACAAGAACGGTAACCCTTTCCCAGTTAACCTATATTTTTAGCATCAAAAACTTCTGTTCACGGGAACTCACGAGTAAATAATCAGATACAATTGAAATTTACAGAATGCATTGTACTTAAGGGGGGGGGGGTTATGGTCAGAAAATCGATATTTTTTTTTTGTTTAGTGACTAGTGTATAGTGACTCAGGAGTGTCCATACAAAATTTCAAGTCGATCCGAGCAAAATTAACGAAGTTATCGGCTTAACAATACAAATAACTCAAATTCATATTTTCGCGCAAATCGCGTTCCTTTCCTGCTTTATTAGCCGCGCGCAGCTCTCAAATACGTAATAGTAGAGTCTTCCCACTCTATCCACACCTGTATGTGCTATATTTGAGTAAAAACACTTATATAAGTGACTTGTAGTAGTATACATTCATTTCATCGACCAGTTACGGTACATGTGTTTCGTAATTTTTCACGCACTTTTGTTACACAGTTAAAATTTTAAAACGCGTTTTTTGAGGAATTTTATATTTCAAGTCGGTGAGACATGTAACTCGAAAACTACTCGACCGATCTTTTTGAAATCTTGCACACTATTTTTGTAGGCAATTTACTAGGTAACGCTGTCGAGATATTTTTTATTTCTTGCTTTTTTTTTTATTTATGGAATTTTTACAACTGAAAACAGAAATTTCGAAAAAAAAATTTCCGTTTTTTTCGTTTTTTTGACTTCAAACTTATACCAAAAATTAAATAATCTAGATATTTGGAAAAACTTGACAGCGTTACCTCAAGAAACTCCTAAACTAACGAAGTATTTTTGGTTTTTTTGTTTACGATGATCCAGTCATTAGTTATGTGTCTCACCGCAAATCAACTCTTTGTCTTGAACGAAAATGTCAAATTCATGTCACGAGCTTAATTTTCGATATTTTTCAATAAAATTTTTTTTGGATACTCTTCAAAGGTTGTTCTTTACTGTAGGTATTATTCCAATCAAGTAACTATTAACAGTTTTCTAAAAAAAAATCTTGAAAATGGGTAGAAAATGTGCTGCTCTGACCATACCCCCCCCTTAAGTAGGACCAGGTCTGATAGAAGCGATTTTGAATTATAGGCAACTCTGTGCCAGTGGTGAAAAACTGCTTTTTGCCCTATGAAATGTGAATTAGTTACCAGATTTTCATGAAATTGACACAGTAGCTGAAGCTACTGCTACTCTAAACTCTGTTTGATAGAAATTTGGTTGAAAAATTCGATTGGTGCTGCCAGCTATGGTAATTTTTGTGTCTTTGGTTTTGAAAATTCGCTCAGGAAAATAAAACTTTTTGCCCTATAACTTCCAGTGCAGTTATGAAATCAATAAGAATTTCATACAATTAATGGAACCTATTATAAACAGGTTATTCAGGCCAAATTAGGCTGAAAAGCCACGATAGGGTTGCCAGCTATTGTTGGTTTTGTGTTTGTTTGCAATATCTTTATTAAGCGGTTTTAACTTAGAATTTTCAATTGGTAATGATATTGTAGTGAGAATAAACAGCAAATATTAAGCGTTCGATTATTTGAAAAAACTCGCTGCAGGTAACGCTACATTTCTTTATACTCCTATAACTTCGAATGTAGTATAACAACGTGAAGCAGATGTGATATATACTTGGCTTTGTTGTGCTACTTTTGTATCAATAAATGCTTAAAGTTAGTATTCATACCGGAAACATTTACAATGAAAATAAATAACCGATGTTTCAATTCCCAAAGTTCTGCAAATTTTTCGGATCGCAGCCCATTTTCTTCATTGATGTTATATGAGATGCTGCTTTCAAAATTTTGTGAAATAAGCAACTGATAACGAATATAATGAACAAGTGTTTTTCTCTCATAAACTTTGAAACTCATGCCAGTGGTAATATCTGAAACCTTCTACCATATGAATTATAATGCATTCTTGAGATCAAAGTAAAACGTGGCATTTGAAACAGTTTGGCCGTAATAAGCAGCTCATGTGGTGGAATATGCACTCAAAACCTGCACGATTCTTCTACTGTTCTTCGAACATTAGTATTTCTAGCGGTTCAGGTGCGCTAGAGTTTTTTTATTCTTATTTTTCTATCATCAATCAATTTGTTCGCAATGCCGTGTCTTCTTACTAAATCAAGCATAGAAAAACAAAAATGTGTATAGAAACTGCCGCCATTAGTTGCATGCGGCTGTAATCAAAACCTTTGACTATTAAAACGAGGTCATTGTGTGAGGATGCATTTTAAATGTACCCATGCATATGTTTTGCATTCACATTTTCATGGATGTACATAATTGCATGGATGTACCTCATTTGCATCCTCATGCCGACTTTAATTATCCTCTTTATTTATGAGTCAAAGGTTTTTAGTACAGCCGAAGCATGTTCCCATCAAATTAACTGCGGCATTTTAGTGATTAGTTTTGCAGAAAGGACCAGCACTGGGGACAAATTTTATGACATGGGACTACCACTAATAGGTAACGATCCGACCCAACGCAATGAAAAACTAAGATAATAGGCAACAGGAATCTTTTTATAGCATATTCAAATAGATTCGCAGCATGTCGTTTTTGTACTCTTGCTGCAAACCAAATTTTGCCACAAAAAGAAGCCAGCTACAAAAATAGGTTGCTGCTGCAGTACGCGAACAGAGCTAATATCTACTCATAATTACTAGAGTTGGGTCGTACTCGCATTTTCACATACTAGGTATTCCTAGTACGAGTACAAAAAAATACCTGTTCCAAATACCTGTTCCAAAAATACTAGCTAGCATTTTTTGAAGTATGTACTCGTACATATATATGACTACATACAAGTACATACGATTTGCAGTGATGTAATGAAACGGTGTGATATGCCCTCCCCCACCCACCAGACACAAAGTTCCCAGGCTAGAATGGTAATGGTGCAGATGACCATGAAAGGATACCGAGTCATTAGTCCGTGCAGCTTGTCCGTAACTTTCCAATGGTCGGTCTTTTATTTGGCAAGTCTTTCTCTAATCTAGGAGCCATCTAAGGGAAATCAATCAAATTCATTCGATTTAATTTGATTTTCATTTTAATGTATGCATAAAAAACCTCCTGTATTCTTTCAAATTACCAATGTCGAAAAATTTACTAAGATAGGACCAACTAATCCTGTTGCCATCTATATGAGTTTTCATCGATCGATTTCTGATACCAAACTTTTCTTGGCTAATCTAAAACTGTCGGTTTTCGACTTCGCCTCACTGAAGCATGAAGTTTATCGAAAATTTTATTAAGAAATGATAAAAAAAATGTTCGTCTATTAAACATACACCAACTAGGGGGCCAACCTCTTCGGTAAGGCTGGATATGAGTCACAACTCCGGTAGGGCTGCAGTGCAGTCACGAGGAGGGCTTCAGCACAGCCGGAGAAGCCAACTGGCGAGCCAAAAAGGATCTGAACAGTTACATTCAGTTTTTGCGGACGGTTTTCCGGCGGATTTCATTTTGCCGTATCTTAGAAACTAGGCCGCTTTTTCCTAGATTTGTATGGAAATTTCACCCGAAACAACTCAAAAAGGTCCCTGAATTCATGTTAAACCCAAAAAAATTTTTTTTGGGAAAAATGGACGTTTTTGCCCAAATGTCTCTATCAAAAATTGTTTCGCCCTTAATATATCACTATTATATTTTCCGGCTACTTTCAATCATCGAAAGCTTCGTCAAGGCAGTTTTTGCCAAACTATGGCCAAAAAACCCCTTACTCCCCTACTAAATCGAACTTTTTGTATCACAGCAATAGGTCTTGGCCCGTTATGTCCCAAACCACTCTAACCCAAAATCGGGCGATTTATTCCGATTACAGCTACTTTTGCCCTAAAAACTTTTTGAATAATTGAATAAAATACTTGCCCAATTTCTCCCATCAACATTTTTTTCGCCCTTAAAATATCACTAATATACTCCCCGACCACTTTCAATCATCGAACGCGCTGTAAAGGCAGTTTTTACAAACCATGGCCAAAAGACCCCTTCCTCCCTTACAAAACCTAAATTTTTGTATCACAGCAATAGGTCTTGGCCCGTTATGTCCCAAACAACTCTAACCCAAACTTGGCCGATTTTGTCCGATTTCAGCTACTTTTGCCCTAAAAACCTAAACCTAAAGTCCCAAAATATTCGCAAGCACGAAAATACTCTATACAAAAATACGCGATACGAAAATGCTTGCAAGTTCCAAAATACTCGATACGAGTATATACTCGTATCGAGTATTTTCGTACTTTCAAGTATTTTCGTCTCCATTAATTGCATTACTTCACTCAAGAACATGATCAGTTTATTGATTGACCCAAACATGCGTACGAACAAACATATATCGACAAAACTTACCTCCAAATCAACTCATTAAACTTGCCTGATTCGCATTTGCGCTCATACATATATCATTATATGAACGATCTTACACTATCCTAGCCATAACATATGGTATGTCCTATCAATAGTTAAATAACTCAACGAAACATTCATTAGCCTCACTAATACGATATATTCACTAAAGCCTCAACTAATCCCTTAACTAATACCAAATATTAGTTAAGATATTCAATAATGCCTTAACTTATGTCAAATATTAGTTAAAGCATTCACTAATGCCTTAACTTACACCAAATATTAGTTAAAGCATTCACTAATGCCTTAACTAATACCAAATATTAGTTTAGACATTCACTAATGCCTTAACTAATGCCAAATATTAGTTAATGTATTCACTAATGACTTAACTAATATCAAATATTAGTTTAGCTATTCACTAATATCTTAACTAATATCAAATATTAGTGAATGTCTAAACTATTATTTGATATTAGTTAAGGCATTAGTGAATACGTTAACTAACATTTGGTATTAGTTAAGGCATTAGTGAATACGTTAACTAATATTTGACATTAGTTAAGGCATTAGTGAATGTATAAACTAATATTTGGTATTAGTTAAGGCATTAGTGAATGTCGTTAAGGCATTAGTTGAGGCTTTAGTGAATATATCGTATTAGTGATGCTAATGAATGCTTCGTTAAGTTATTTAACTATTGACAGGATATATGTTATGGCTAGGATAATGTACGATCGCTCATATAATGATATGTATATATATGAGCGCAAATGTGAATCAGGCAAGTTTAATGAGTTCGTTTGGAGGTAAGTTTTGTCGATATATGTATGTTCGTACGTATGTTTGGGTGAATCAATAAACTGATCTTGTTCTTGAGTGAAGTAATGTATTTAATGGAGTAATTTGCAAATTCTACGACTCGAAACGGAGAATAGTTTTCGGATGCAGGCATCTTGCTAAACTGGAGAATGAGAATATTTTCAGCAAAAGTTTGGCGACCATTAATAATTAATGGTAGCCGATGGTGATGTAATTATGTGTAGACATTAGCTCTGTTCGCGTACTGCAGCAGCAACCTATTTTTGTAGCTGACTTCTATTTGTGGCAAAATTTGGTTTGCAGCAAGAGTACAAAAACGACATGCTGCGAATCTGTTTGAATATATTAAGATTCCTGTTGCCTATTATCTTATTTTTTCATTGCGTTGGGTCGGTTCGTTACCTATTAGTGGCAGTCCAATGTCATAAAATTTGTCTCCAGTGCCGGTCCTTTCTACAAAACTAATCACTAAAATGCCGCAGTTAATTTGATGGGAACATGCTTCGGCTGTACTAAGAACCTTTGACTCATAAGTAAAGAAGATAATTAAAGTCGGCATGAGGGTGCAAATTAGGTACATCCATGCAATTATGTATATCCATGCAAATGTAAATGACGGGATTTAAGATGCAACGGATGAAAATGGCAAATAATGAATTCGGAGTAGGAAAAATATTCAAACTATTGTTTGGTGTTAGTGAATATATCGTTTTAGTGATGTTAACGGTTATATTCATTAATTATTTGGCATTAGATTATAGCTTGACGCATAATGGTGGAACATTCGATACGATTGCGCATATCTGCTCAATGTTGTGTGGCTAAAATAGTGTATGATAGTTGATAGATTGATATATGTATCACACGTAAGACAAATCTAATGAATTAAGAATGTATGAGGCAAGTTTAATGAGTTAATTCGGAGCTAAGTTTTTCCGATATATGTATGATAAATGTGTATACAGTGGCTCACAGCTTATTTGATACAGTGCTTCTTTAAAAAATTAAGTTGCAATAACTCAAAACATAATAACAATATCAAAAAAATTTGAACACCATTTTGAAGGCAATTGTTTGTTGTTTATTAAACAAGTTTATATTTGTTACAAAGTTGCTGTTTTACATCTTAAAAAACAAAAAAACTAAAAGTTATAACAAATTTCATGTCACAGATTATTTTATACAGTTTGATTAAACATTAAAATTGTTGTGAATTATGAGGTTTCCAGTTGATTTCAATACTTTGTATGATAGCCCTTAGACTTAAGCAGAGCCTGGAGCCCATTCGGCATTGAATCAACGAGTTTTTTTGTGATGTCAGGAGTAATTTTTTGCCATACCTCTAGCAGTGCTTTCATCAGGTCTTGTTTATTAGAAATCTTGTGTTTTCTAATGTTGTTATCCAACAAAGTCCAAAGATTCTCAATGACGTTCATATCTGGTGACTGTGCCGGCGGATATATCAAATGAGGGCAATCCAAAATTGGCCAGGACTGCACAATTCCCGACTTGTGGTTTGGATCGTTGTCTTAGTACAACCGAAATTGGTCGCGAACACCCAGTTTTTTAGCACTTTGCAGCAAATTGTTTTTGGGTATATCAAGGTACTTTGTTTGGTTCATTGTTTCCTCAATAAACTTTAAATTTCCGACTCCGGCTGCGGACATGCAGGCCCAAACTATCACATTACCACCACCATTCTTCACAGTAGCTTTGAGGTGCTCCTTGTTTAGCTCAGTGTTTGCCTTGCGCCAGACATATAACATTCCGTCGGAGCCAAAAATGTTAAACTTGGACTCGTCCACAAAAATAACCGTATTCCAGAACGCGGATGGCTTTCCCACATGCTCTTTGGCAAAGGCAAATCGGCTTATTGTATTTTTTTTGGAAATGAAAGGCTTCCTACGAGCTACTCGGACCCTGAAATCATGGTCGCGAAGCACTCGTCGGACGGATTCAGCACTACATGACTTTCTTAATTCACGATGAACCTCAGTAACCAATTTTGGAGCGGAAATCTTTGTGTTTGCTTTCACTTTCCTTACAATGTATCGTTCGTCGGATACGGTGAAAATATTGTTTGGCGCATTTCTCCTCTTATTTTCTACCCGATTTTTGTGTAGGAAGCGCTCAATTATGTGCTGCACTGTAGAAACACTCAAACTCACACTTTCAGCAATTTTTCGAACACTTTGTCCTTTTTTAAAGTGGTTTAATACCAACTCGCGCTGTTCAATTGTGATGCCATGACCCATTTTACAATTTTGGCTCATTTTGGCATTTCAGCTTACAAGATCTTGCTAAAAATTACCTAAGCCAATGTCTAACGCAATCAAAAATTCAAGAAACAAAAACAAGACAGATTAACGGTGCGACAAATAGAAGTTTATTCGCATTGAAGTGTCTGTATCAAATAAGCTGTGAGCTGCAATTTTTCTGCGCCAGTGGTATTTCTCTTTTACCGGACGCCGAAGAATATTGCTGGAACATTTTTTGTTTGCATTGTATTCGCTGAACATGCATCTAGTCAAATACGTTTAAATTTTTTGGCTAGGGTTCTTAATTTCAAAGTTACAGTGATTTGCATTTTCAAATAGTCACTGTATCAAATAAGCTGTGAGCCACTGTATGTTTAAATAGAGTTAAATAAGAAGTAAAATATTTTGTTGATTAATGAGTTTTGTGATCGCACCTAGGTTTGAATAAATTGATGCGTGGATGGAAATAGTGTTTATGAATTCATACGGATCGTAACGGAGAGCCGTTTTTGCATTCGCGATTTTTCTTGAACTAAAAATTTGAATATTAAATATTTATCGAATATTAGTTGTTGGAGTTATATAAAGATGATAATAAATGGTATTTTCACAGCGGCATGCATTTATTTGGGATTTCAAATGATAATAGAAGAACATTGGTCGTAGTTCTCATATATTAAATTTGCAGTATGAAATAGTTCACTGAATATATATTTTGATATTGGCTACACAATAGGTGAAGTGAATGTTCAAATGTGATGAACATATTGAAGGGTCCATGGGCTGCGTTACTAGTGGAAACGAGACGAAAGCTTGGAAGTAGGCGAATAGAAATAGATGTTTTTGAGTAATATAAAATTTTCACTATTCCAATTATTACTATTGCAATTGAAGGGGTGGCAGGTGCATAATATCTTTTTGGTACCGATTCTAGTTGAACTCGTCGCAAAACTCAAATAACTCTTTCATTTATGGCGATGAAATCAAAATACACACATAATACCGTGCAACGAGAAATTATTAAAACCAAATATTAGTAATATATCATTATTATTTAAAATATTATAATATCGTGTAACTAATATATTCGTATTAGGTAATATCACGAAATATTAGTATAAGCCCATCTCTACTCAGCATGGAGCGCTGACTCGAATTGTCTGCCTGGTCAGTGACAATGTATTGGAGAACTCCAAATCTTGCAATCCAGGTGCTTAGTAAAGCAGTAGCACAGCCATTGGCAGTAATGCTGGTTAAAGGAATTGCTTCAGGCCAGCGTGAGAAAAGGTCGATTATGGTGAGACAGTATGTGTACCCCTGTGAATGTGTTAGGGGACCTACTATGTCGATGTGAATGACCTTAAAACGTTTAGAGACCGTAGAAAAGGTCGATACATGTTTGCTTACATGTCTGGTTAACTTGCATTTTTGACGAGATAGACATTCTTGGACCTAAGTGGCAATGTCCTTGTTCATCGAGGGCCAGGAGAATTCGGTTGTAATGTGCTTTCGTGTAGCACGAATACCAGGGTGAGCGATATTTTGTTCTGAGTAGAACAACTGTTTCCTGAACGTATGAGGAATATAAAGTTGTATGGTTGGACCAGACACTTCACAAAAAATGTCGACGCTGGTGCCAAAAATTGGTTGTTTCTTTAAAACAAATTTAGAGTCCTTTAGAATCTTCTAAAACTCTGCGTCCGATACTAGGGACGAGGCGATTGCGGTAAAGTCGAAAGTACTGGGTAGAATGATTTCTTCTAGACGAAAGAGTAGGTTAGCAACAACAATGTTGCAACCAGAGAAATGCCGAATGTCAGAAGTGAACTCCCTTATGTAACTTAGATGCCGAAGTTGACGTGGTGTGGCCTTTTCTGGCTTTTGTTTAAAAGCAAAAGTCAGTGGTTTCTGGTCAGTGTATAGTGTAAACCTCTGGGCCTCCAAAAACAATCGGTAGTAACGAATGCCCTGATAAGCCACTAAGAGTTCGCGGTCGTATGCACTATACTTTCTTTGTGCTTCGCTTAATTTGGCCGAGTAAAAACCAAGAGGTCGCCAAGAGCCTTTGACATTTTTCCTACAGAGCAGCCCCAATGCGTCTACGAATAGACTTAGCTCGGCGTTTGAGTCCGGAAAGGACAATAGAGTGGCTTCTGTGAAACCAGTTGAAAGCTTTGCTAGCTTTTTTTTTTTTTTTTTTTCGTCGTTGGAAGGTGGAAATCTTCCAGAAGATGCTTCAGGGCTCCTGCCCTAGAACATGCCAGATTTTTACCGACTAAAACCACCTCCTTCTTCTTCCGCACTCCCCACGGGACTACTTATTCAGCATTACTTCGTGGGGTGGATCAGCCATTAGCTGCTTCTACGCATCCTTTCTTCTTCCTTCTTTCTCTCCCTTTCCGCGTTACGCAGTTTGCGGTGGATATTTTTTAGTGTTTTTTTGGGATTTCAGCATGCAGCTCACTATATTTACCGCTGATATCCTTGTGCCTAGTTCCGTCTCTAGGCTACTTCTACATACATCAAAGCGGGGACAGGTGAACATAACGTGCTCCGCATCCTCGGGTACATTTTTGCAGGCTGGACAGTCCGGTGAGATGTCGAGTCCAAAGCGATGCAGATAATACCGATAACCGCCATGTCCGCTCAAGAAATGGGTTAGGTCATAGCTTGTTTTTCCGTGGCTTCTTGAAACCCATTGCGCAACGTTGGGGATTAATTTGTACGTCCAACGTCCGTTTTGCGCCTCTTCCCAGTTACTCTGCCATGAGCGCATTGACACTAGCCTTTGAATCTCTCGCGTGCTCGCTGTCCGTGCTTCGTTTTTATAGAGTCGAAGCGCTTCATCCGCAACAATTTCGATGGGCAGCATACTGGCTATAACACACGTTGCCTCATAGGACGTTGTTCGAAAGGCACAGCAAGTTCGAAGTGCAATCAGTCGGTAGGCTGCTTGCATTTTTCGGCGATTCGATTTTATGTGTAGCGCTGGTGCCCACACTGGTGCTGCGTACATTAGAATAGAGGTCACCACTTTTGAAATCAAAAGCCTTCGGGTTTGCTTCGGGCCGCCAATATTGGGTAGCATTCTAGCGAGTGCTGAACCGACAACGGATGCCTTCTTACCAGCTTTCTCCAGATGAGGTTTGAAGCTCAGTTTGCTGGCGATAGTAACGCCTAGGTATTTAATAGCAGGCTGCGAGGTAATTATACAGTCACCAACCTTTATTCGTACTACTGGTAGTTTCCTCCGCTTCGTGAGTAGTACCATTTCCGTCTTATGGTCGGCTAGTTTGAGCTCAGCGCAACTAAGCCATGATTTAACAGCCCAGATTGCTTCGGTTGCGTAAATTTCGACCTCTTCAAGGTGACGGGTTGGAATCACGATGCCAATATCGTCGGCGAAGCCTACCACCACCACGTTTCTGGGTACTCGTAGCCTTAGTATCCCGTCGTACATTACGTTCCAGAGTAGGGGGCCAAGAACAGATCCCTGTGGTACTCCCGCCGTTACTAGGTAGAGTTTTGGTCCTTCGTCTGAGTCGTAGCGTAATGTTCTTTCCTTGAAGTAGTTGACGATTATAGATGCCAAATAGCGTGACACTCCATTATCGACCAGAGCGGCTATAATACGGCTCCACCTTGCGGAGTTAAAGGCGTTCTTTACGTCTAACGTGACCACGGCGCAGCATCCTCCTTTACCCCTCGCGTTCATTGCCATGTCTGACACCATTCTGACAGCGTCCACAGTTGATCGCCCTTTCCGAAAACCGAATTGTCGATCCGATAGTCCGTTTTTGCTTTCGATTTCTGACAGCAATCGTTCGTATATCACTCGCTCGAAAATCTTCCCCATCGTATTCAGCAGGCATATTGGCCTATAAGATGATGACTCCCTAATAGGTTTATCCTGCTTGGGCAGGAGCACCAGTTTCTGCTGCTTCCATTGCTTGGGAAAAACGCCTTCCCGTAGGCACATTGTGAAAGTATCAGCGAAGACATTTGGCATCCCTTTTACCGCCAGCTTAAGTGCTTTGTTCGGTATCGCATCCAATCCGGGCGCTTTTTCGTCACCGATTTTGCGTATGGCTGCCAATACTTCTTTGAGGGTCTACCTGTATTACCGGTAGACTATCGTCTCGGTTCTGTGGGAATAACGTTGTGACTATTTCCTGGAGCATCTTCGGACACTTTATTTGAGGAGAATTCTTTTGCTTTATTTTAGTCATAACGGCTTTGTACGCTCCACCCCATGGATCAGAATCGGCCTCGTTACACAGCTTTCTGAAGTGCTCTCTCTTGCTCTTAGCGATCGCAAGTTGTAGGTTCTTCCGGGCGTATTTGTATTGGTTGTGCAAGTCTTCGTAGTCTGGAGTATTCCTGCGGCGCTGGCTACGTCGTCTAGCTTTAAGACATTTTTTCCGAAGCTTTTGGATTTCTGCATTCCACCAATAATTTGCCTTCCTGGCCTTGTGGAGAGAACGCCGTGGCATGGAGGCATCACATGCCCGCTGTATCTCGCTGATGATTTGCGCGGCCTTCGTCAATGCAGTTCCGTCCATTTCCATATCCGGAGGTAGCATTTCCCGGAACATTTCTTCATCTAGCTTTTTTGATGACCAGCCAAGCATGTTTTTTTCTTGGGAACTCGCACACATTGTGTTTTTGTTACGTACGCAGTTCACCGTAGCTATTATGGCCTGATGGTCACTGTGCGTGTAGTGCTTGCTAACCAACCACTGCAAGTCCTTCACTAGAGCGTCGCTCACAAAAGTGAGGTCTACGATGGATCGAAGCTCTCGCCTACTGAAGGTGTTGGCATTCCCATTGTTTGCGAGGACGATATTTAGTCGCGAAAAAGTTTCCAGTAAAACTCGTCCCTTAGCGTTGGTTTTCTTGCTTCCCCACTCCTCAGACCAGGCGTTGAAGTCGCCGCCTTTGAGCTTCGGATTGTGCCATTTTGCCTCCATTGCTACGCTGTCCAACATCCGTTTATATTCTGCCAACGTCAAACTTGGTGCTGCGTAACAGCTATATACATAGATGCCATCAATTTTAGCCCATACGTATCCATTCCCCGGTTGTTGCATTACATCCTGGAACGCCCGATCCCCGCACGCCCATACTGCTGCTTTACCACTTGCATCTGTCGTCCAGACGCCACTATGAAGATTTCGATGTTGCTCGCAAATTATGGCGACGTCTGCTTTTAGCTCGTAAACCGACTGTGAAAGCAAATCCTGCGCTGCTCGACAATGATTGAGATTCAGTTGTATGATCTTCACTTTCGTCTGGACTTTAACGCCTTCTTGAAAACTGGACACCTGCTGCTACCCGCTACGTGCTTGTTATCGCAACCTTCGGTTTCCCTGCAGAAGAGACAATTCGGATCCTTATTGCAATTTTTGGCAACGTGACCTTCTTCTCCACATCTTCGACACAGCTTTGATCGATCCTGTGGGTTTCTGCAGTTGTTCGCTATGTGTCCGAATTCGAAGCATTTGAAACACCTTTTCATTGAAATCTGCTCTCGTACTCTACAAATTACCCACCCGATTCGGACTTTACCTGCTGCTAAGGCCTTACGTGCTTGGTCAACCGCAAGATGTATAGTGGCTGTTTGAGTACCCCTGAAAGATAGCTTCTTAGACCAGTCGATTGTCTTAGCTCCATCTTTCTTGGAGCCACAAAGATAGGCGTTGAGTGTTGCAGCATCTCAGCTGTGTGAGGAAGAAAGTGACGATAGAAGGTGACCATCCCTAAAAATTTTCTTAGGTCTTTAACCGTCTTGGGGAGTTTAGCTGTAGATATTGCCTCAACCCGATCTGGGGAGAGCTTAATGCCTTTCGATGAAACCTCATTACCTAAGAATTTAGCTGAAGGTCGAAGGAAATGGCGTTTCTCCAAGTTGATTATAAGACCATGGTCCGCTTATCGTTTGAAAATTTGTTCTATGTGAACAAGATGCTCTTCTTTGGAAATCGAAGCTACCAAAATGTCGTCGAGGTAAATAAAACAGAATTTTAATCCGTGTAGGACTTCATGGATAAAACGTTGGAACGATTGTGCCGCATTGCCAAGTCTGCAGGCCACTCTGGTGAACTCAAAGAGTCCAGCTCGACTGGAAATCGATGGAAGGCCTTAGTCAGGTCTTTAGCGAGAAAAATATTTTTGCCATGTAGTTCATGACAGAAGTCTTGAATAATGAGGATCGGATGTCTATCCGGGACGGTAATGGCGTTAAGGCGTCTGTAATTGCCACAAAGACGGCATTCCCCACTGGCATTGTGAACCATGTGTAGTGGAGAAGACCAGCTGCTGTTTGAGGGGCGGCATATTCCCTGCTGTAGCAGGAAATCGATATTTTTGCCGCCGCGAGCTTATCTGGTGCAAGTCGACGTGGTCTAAACAATATTGGAGGGCATGTGGTCAAAATGTGGTGTGTCGCTTAGTGTTTACAGTGTGGTGAGAACCCTGTGTTGACCGTGATGACATGGTATTTAGTAAGAAGGGCATGTGTCCGTGAATCATTGGATTTCTCAATCAAAACACTGAGTTTTGGACATTTGTATGAAATGAACGTGCCTTTCGATGAAAATAGGTGCGTTTTATTTTACATCCAGAGTAGTGCAGGATATCGGTTTGCACACGAAACAACAACAACATCCAGAGTACGAACACTTGTGAATTCTGTGGAGTTTGTACTCGTGCTCTCTGTGGAACGTATTTCGAAAAGTCATGTACACTGGAATAGTTGGAATTTTCAAAAATTTCCATGTCACCCGGGCAACCAGGATAAATAGTCATACATTTGAAAACAGCATTGGTTATATGACAGTTCAATTTTGAAATGACAACTGTCTGACAGAAAAAAGCTCGCGTGCTACTCTGGATCGTTTTATTATGCATGCAGGATACCTACTACACTCTGGATGAAAATAAAACGCAGCCAATGAAGTAAAAGGATCCACCAGGATAGCATTTGCAAAATTGACAACTATCCCATAGTGTCTAGAGACATCAGCAATGATGAAGTCCCATGAAAACTCACGACGGAGTTCCAGTTCTAGTTTGACCACCTTTTGTCCATAGGTGTTAATGTTTGACTGATTTGCCGCGGACCAAAAGGTGGAAGTTTTCCGGTTGCAGGTGCTGGAAGCACCGACATATCTGCGCCTGTATCAATTAAATAATGTCGTTTAGACAAGTTGTCGTGAATTATTAGACTACAGCTAGGTGACAAGTCGCATTTTCTTACCGTCTGAACAGAACGGCGACTAAATTTTTTGGTTCAGATGAACCAGCCTTGTAGGCGCATGGAGAGACGCATTTAATAACGTTTGGGCCATATTTGTTGTGATACTAACAGTTCCCCGTGACTGGCTTCGGCGACGCGGCTGCGAGCGAGATCTCCCATGGGACCTCGAACGCGATCGTAGTTGTTGATGAACGAGTTTTGTTAGATCAGCGACTTGTTTTGTTAAAGTGGCCACCTCTGACTGCTGGGGGGAAACGGCGACTGAGTTCACTTGTGGCTGGACAAAGACTTCAGCTATTTTGTCTGCCGTTTCCGCCAACTTGTTCAGGCCTGCCTCCGGAGAGCAGGCTCAAATAGCCTGTGTCTGCTCCAGAAGCCGCTGCAGCCAGAAGGTTCTTAACAGGTCGTCTCCAACGGCGGAGCCTCCCGACTGCTTCATATCACGAATCAATTGGGAAGGCTGTCTGTCAACTAACGAGAGATCAACCAAGAGGTAGTTAAGTTTTGCCGAATCGCTGGCTGAAAGCCGCGATATAAGCGCCCTCTTGATGATCTCGTATGGTGGTTCGGGGTCCGGGCTCGCAACCACGTCCCTGACCACCTCAAGCTGTTCAGGACCCAGCAGGGAAATCACATAGTGGTACTTTGCTATTGAGCACTTAATGTGTGCATTCGCAAATTGGCTCTCCAATTGAGAGAACCACAAAGTTGGCTCTGCTTGCCAGAACGCGGGGGGTTTGGTGGACGTGGCGTTCATTTCGGGACCGGATGATGCGCCTGAGGAAACCGCATCCTCTTTGTCTAACGACATTCTAATCGTAATAGGCGATGAACGAACGGAACCAAAACGCGGCAGAAGAGTAGGGTGGCTGAAAATTGTATATGTATATATATTTGAGAGGTGGTGTGTATTTCTTAATAAATTTTAATTTTAAATTTAAGATAATGGGTTTAAGTTGAAGGCAGAAGTTCCAATATAGTTCACAAGTTTATAGTTTGTGATTTTTGCTGATGTGATTAACCACTTACAAGCTAGTTCACTTAACTACTGCCGGTGTGAACATACCGAGCACTAGCAAACATTTTGCTCATTTATGCAATCGAATCGACCTTTCGGCAAAGCTTCAATTCAATGAACTCCGACGACCACAACAAGGCTGAATTACGTTAAGAAGCTAAGAGCATACTAAGGCGATGATGTTCTGTGATGCATAAGTGTGACACAGCTTCTCATCATCAGTTCGTTTGTTTCAATCACTTTTTTTTAATCATTTTTTTTTGTATTCAAAATTCAATATAATGCCTTGAGCACCACTTTTTTTTCTTTTTGCGATTGGTGGATGTGTTCTCTTGATGGGTTTGAGGCTGTGGTTGTTGGTTAACCAGCGTAATACTTTTTGTTGTAATTGTTGCTGCTTGAATTGTGGTCGCTGGTGTCGGACGTGACAGTATTGTTGTATTTCTTGTATTTCCCCGGTGTAAGCTTCTATCGTTGTTCCAGATTATTTCGCTGCTAATTTAACTTCGTTCGAATTTTCACTAAGCTATTCGGTTGTCAGGTGCTCCGCAACAATTTTGCGTTGCACTTGTTTTTGGCACCAGATTTCTCACCAAACACGAAAACAGACCTTGTTGTTTGGATGCTGCGTTTGCTGTTGAGCTTATTGCTGCTGTTGAAGACCTTCAATATGGAAAGCGTATTTCGCTTCGATACGATTTGAAAAGCCGTTGGAGTCTCTTCAGTAAACTTATAGTGAAACAAGTCGATTGGCTCAAGCACATATGAGCAATATCAGGAAGCCGGTATGTTCATCCAACCTCGCTCGTTTCGTTTTAGGATCCTGCTTCTTCAGCTCGCAAACCACAAGACGTGTTGATCGGGGTCACCAATTTTAGTTATTTAATTTGTATCACAATCATCTCTCCATTGACAATTCAAAAATTACTTTTCACAAACCTCATTTTTTAACTCAGCCTACTTGTTGTTAAAATTTTGATGTCTAATGAATAGTGGAATGTATTGTGGTGAGTAGTAGAATGTAAGTGAGATAAGTGTATGTGTTTGTGTAATAACAAGATAACTAGTAATAACAAGATTAACAAAACAGAGGCATTTAAACGTTTATCGCTCAACGTTAGTTTTCCAAGCATTATATATTAAAATCGATTTGGCCAAAAATTGATATTTCCATATATATATATATATATATATATATATATATATATATATATATATATATATATATATATATATATATATATATATATATATATATATATATATATATATATATATATATATATATATATATATATATATATATATATATATATATATATATATATATATATATATATATATATATATATATATATATATATATATATATGTATATATTTATGCCTTCGAAGGCGTTTGGAATAGTTCGAGCGCAAATATTGTAAACGTTTTTGTGAACGCACATTTTCCGGGTAATTATTGCTCTATAGAAGCGTTGCACCAAAAAAAGCAAGCTTATAGTTTGACGCTGCCATTCAGAATATAAAATTCTCAACTAAGGTGAGCTATTAACTCCTTTGATCCGTTTGAATCCCCGGGCCCTGATAGCGTCCTTGCGGCTGACATCCAGGAGTCTATGAAAGTATCGCTACCATGACTCAGAGAGATTTATAACGCTGCCTACGCTTCTACGCTTCTTGACATTTAAAAGAAGCGTAATGTTCGAATCGATTGGTGGGAAACTAGAGTTGTGTTTATTGATAAACCAGGAAAAGTCTCGCATGTTAAGCTGAAAGACTATCGGCTAATAAGTTTTAACTCTGTCCTGCTTAAGATTTTGGAAAAGGTAGTTGATTACCATATTAAATCATCAATCGATCCTTTGTTGATCCCACAATCACAGCACGCTTATATCAGAGGAAAGTCTGTTGAAACTGCTCTTCACGTCCTCATTGAGCAAGTCGAGAAATCTCTGAATCTTAAGGAATATACGAATGCCGCATTCTTGTGCATCGAGGGGGCTTTCAATAACTTATAGTCTAATGCAATTGTTGAGGCACTCTTGGTGCTGCATGTGGATGAGTGGCTGATTGCTTTTACTGTGCAGCTTCTCAAAAATAGAGTGGTTATCTTTTTCCTGGGGAATCCCAGCATAAGATGTGGGGTCAGTACGGGCACACCCCAGGGTGGAGTCCTCTCTCCCCTGCTGTGGAACGTCACGGTGAATACTCTTCAAATGAGGATGGACCATGCAGGCTGCAAAAATATTGCTTATGCGGACAACACAGCTGTAGCAGTATCGGAAAAGCATTTACCTACGCCATTGCAGAGGCTTAATGTGGAGTTGCTTGTCATACTGTCACGTTAGAATCGTGAGTGCATCTTGAATGTGAATCCTAGCAAAACTTAGCTAGTGCTGTTTACAAGGAAGTACAAAATTCCTTGTTTTGAGTTACCCAAATTAAATGGGGTCTTCATTGACCTTAGCCAGAGGGTCAAGTACGTAGGCCTCATCCTTGACTCAAAGTTACCATGGACTAACAATATAACAGAAAGGGTGCAGAAGGCTTTTGCTGTAAAAAAGCCATAAGGGCAAATTGGAGACTACAGTCTTGTACTGTTGCTTGGCTTTATACAGCTGTAGTTGAGCTGACTCTATGGTATGGAGTAGCGTTCTGGTGACAGGCTCTTCTTAAGGCTACCTGCAAACGGCAGCTTGAAAAAGTGCAGAGAATGGCTGCACTACTGGTTACTCGAGTGCTCCACTTCACCCCTACTAAGGCACTTTTCGTGCTGCTTCATTGGCTGCCAACCAATCTACTTATCTTACAGCAAGCTAATCGTGCTGCTGTGAAACTGAATTGTATCTCAGTATGAAATAAAACAGAGTTCGGCTATGCGAGGATTTTGGCCGAGGGAGCTCCTGCTCCAGCGAGTGTTGACTACATCGCTCCGCAATGCCTACTGGATTTGGAGCTCACAACTTGCATTCCTGGTAAGGGTGAATGGTGTCATAGTGTCACCCTTGAAAGTAGGCTTATCCAAGTGTACACTTACGGCTCAAAGCTATGCAATAGAGCCGGTAGTGGTGTTTGCTCAGATAGAAAAGTACAATCGACAGAAAAGTTCGTACACA
>OZ022263.1:99384389-99594389 GCA_963978885.1 Nemotelus pantherinus | reverse complement strand
TTATTTTCTACTGCTTGCTCTAATTTTTCCTCTAACAACTCTTTCGCTACAATATATTTATCTAAGAATGTTTTTCGCAATTCTGAACTATCTTCTGTATCTAGTACTCTTCTCTTTAAATCTTCGATATCACTTAATTTTTCTATTATGGTATCGCTTTTGTATACCCTTCCCGGAGTTTTTTTACTAATGTTCGAAGAACATTAGTATTAAAATCGATTCGGCCAAAAATTCATATTTCTATATATATATATATATATATATGTACAAAAAATTTCAGTGAGATAATCTCGGGAACGCGCCATTCGATTGAGCTGAAACTTTCAGGATACATTGGTGTATATGCAGAATCGGTCCAGGTCTCTTTAAATGTCAGTTATTGTAAACCTTTTCGCGCCGGCGGGCATTTAAGTGATATTTTTAATATACCTATTATTTCGTGCACAAATGATTTTCGCAAAAATAAAGTTAATAAAATAAATTTCTAACGTGTTTTACATATGAATCGGATAATGCTTTGGAATTTTTTAACCCTATGTGTGCGCTGGGTGCCTAAAAAGAGAACGGGAAAATTTGAAAATTTTTAAATTTCGATAACTTTTGACAGAGCTATTCAATCATTACCAAATTTTCAGGACATATTGATATTATTTAGTTGTAGATTTGTGTGGCTTTTAATGAGCGTGCTGGCAACCCTGTAGCTAGGGCAGGCACTGAAAGTGAAAACCTCCAAATCATCGTCTCTCTTGAAAAAATGCCGTTTCTCCAAAAATAAGCCTTTCATATGTAAATCTTGTGCTTTGTTTACATAACCAAAAAAAAAAAAAAGATATGGTATAACGGGCACGCCTGGCAACCCTTGCCCAATTGACCTATATTTTTAGCATCAAAAACTTCTGTTCACGGAAACTCACGATCCGATGGGCAGAATTATTTGAAATTCACAGCATGTATTGACCTTAAATAGGACCAGGTCCGATAGAAGTGATTTTGAAATGCGGGCGATTCTGTGCCAGTGGTGCCATCTTGAAAAACCACTAAAAAGATAACTATTTTTAACCCTATAAATTCTGATTGAATCGTTCGATTTTGACGAAACTTACACAATTGCTGGACCTTACTTTAAGCCACGTTTGGTAGAAATTTGGTCGAAAAATTCGGTTGGAGCTGCCAGCTATGATAATTTTGGTGTCTTCATTTTGAAAAAAAAAATTTGGAAGTGAAAACATGCAAACCATCGAATATTCAAAAAAATGTCCGTTTCTTACAATAAAACCAATCTGTATATAAATCTTATGTTTTATCTACAAGTTCAAAATAAAACTTTGGAAATTTCATGTCGGACAAGAACGGTAACCCTCTCCCAGTTAACCTATATTTTTAGCATCAAAAACTTCTGTTCACGGAAACTCACGAACCAATAATCAGATACAGCTAAAATTTACAGAATGCATTGGACTTAAGTAAGACCAGATTTGATAGAAGCGATTTTGAATTGTGGGCAACTCTGTGCCAGTGGTGCCATCTTGAAAAATTACAAAGAAAAAAAACTGCTTTTTGCCCTATGAAATGTGAATTAGTTACCAGATTTTCATGAAATTGACACAGAAGCTAAACCTAACTCTAATCTCTGTTTGGTGGAAATTTGGTTGAAAAATTTGATTGGTGCTGCCAGCTATGGTAATTTTTGTGTCTTTGGTTTTGAAAATTCGCTCAGGAAAATAAAACTTTTTGCACTATTACTTCCAGTGCAGTCATGAAATCAATACGAATTTCATACAATTAATGAAACCTGTCATAAACATTATTCAGGCCAAATTTGGTTGAAAAGACACGATAGGGTTGCCAGCTATTGTTGGTTTTGTGTTTAATTGCAATATCTTTATTAAGCGGTTTTATCGTAGAATTTTCAAATGGTAATGATATTGTAGTGACAATAAACAGCAAATATTAAGCTTTCGATCATTTGAAAAAACTCGCTGCAGGTAACCCTAAATTTCTTTATACTCCTATTACTTCGAATGTAATTAAACAACGTGAAGCAGATTTGATATATTCTTGGATTTGATACTGGCGAAAGGTTGCCAGCACGAGTCGGTTGTGCTACTTTTGTATCAATAAATGCTTACAGTTAGTATACATACCGGAAACATTTACAATGAAAATAAATAACCGATGTTACAATTCGCAAAGTTCTGCAAATTTTTCGGATCGCAGCCCCAAACACCAACTTCAGTTACAGTGCTGCAAGCACTGAGCATTTTCTTCATTGATGTTATATGAGATGCTGCTTTCAAAATTATGTGAAATAAGCAACTGATAACGAATATAATTAACTCGTGTTTTGCTCTCATAAACGTTGAAATTCATGCCAGTGGTAATATCTGAAACCTTGCACCATATGAGTTATAATGCATTCTTAAGACGAAAGTAAAACGTGGCATTTGAAACAGTTTGGCCGTAATAAGCAGCACATGTGGTGGACTATGCACTCAAAACCTGCACGATTCTTCTACTGTTCTTCGAACATTAGTGTTTCTAGCGGTTCAGGTGCGCTAGAGTTTTTAAATTTATTATAATTTTCGAAATGGCATTTATCTGCTCTTCCATTTAAAAAAATAATAGGTTTTTGTTTCAAGAAAAATTTTTTTTGTATTCTAATAAAAATATATTGTTTTTTGTTTAGTTTTCATTTATTATTTTTTTTTTCTAACCATAGTTTACAGCAATAACTCATTTTATTCAATTCATTCTACTCTAATTAATTTTAGGTAAATATATTCATGCTTTAACATTTATGTTTGTTTATATTTGTTTTTTTCCAATTCGTTGGTTATATTTTCTATCTGTTGGAACAACTCTCCTTGCCGTTCCCAGGGTGGTGGATTTTCTTCGTCTGTTGCTACCCTCCTGAGTGCCGCTCGGAGCCTCCTTAAATACACTATCCGTCCTCCGCGTTTTCTGTTCTTTCTTCGAGTGTCCTGATACGGTATTTCCGTCAACTTGGCCTCGTCCTTCCGCGCTTGTACGATCCGTGGGTCCTCCCGTGGTTGGGAAGGTCGGACTTTAAATTCCTTTGGTCCGCCGTTGGCACGGTCGCCATGTAATGTAGCAGTAAGTTTACTTGTAGGCCTACACTTCGGTTCGCTTCAGAAATCCTGTTCTTATCTGCTTTGGCGAGCCTGTCGCCGCTTATGCAATTTTAACAGAAAATTTTCCAAGAGCCGAACCAGCAAAGACTTTGCTTTGGCGAACCTGTCGCCGCTTGTGCTAAGTCTTGCCTAGAGCAATTCGTTAAAGAATTTAAAAAGAAAACAATTCATTTCTTAAACTTGGTCGCCGCTTATTATTTGGCTTACAAATACTGAATGTTCTTTATAATTAACTATTCGAGCTTTTATATCAATAATATTACAGTTATAACAAATTCAAAAATCTGCGCGAATCAAAAATAATTATCTAGTTCCGCGGATTTACCACCGCGTGCAATTAGGGCGCTCTAGTCGCCATCTGTGTATATGACATTTTGACAAGTGTCGAAACGTCAGTGTAGTTTTTAGTGTTTACAACAATATATATATATATATATATATATATATATATATATATATATTTATATATATATATATATATATATAGATATATATACATATACATATATATACATATATATATATATATATATATATATATATATATATATATATATATATATATATATATATATATATATATATATATATATATATATATATATATATATATATATATGTATATGCATATATATATATATATATATATATATATATATATATATACCCAGCGTGCCAAATTCGGAATTCGGAATTGGTTACGACTATTCCGAAAGTGAGCGAAAGAGATAGAAATATAAAAAGCTCTTGAAATGAATACGACTTTTGACTGGGGTATTACTGTTCATTATTTTATGAGAAACATTTGAATATTTTTTAAGAATCTCTTCTGAAGTTTGGAAGAAACAAATTTAAAATCAATCGGAATTCGTTGCGAAAATTTCACTGAGTTCGAACAAATTCCTAACAAAGTGCGAACGAATCTGTGATGGGGAAATTGTTAAGAGTTTGTTATGAAATACATTGGAATTTGCAACAAATTCCGAACCTAATGCCGTTAATGTTTTATCTAGTAAAGTAAGTATTAAAACAGTACTTTAGTCGTACAACTGTTTTTCATGCATAAGTGCAAGTGCTTACAAAGTTTTTTGAAGTTGTGTTGTTTGAGGTGTTAACAGTGTCTATTTTAAAGGTTCGTAATGCTATTCAAATTTGTTATTCTCTTGTAACTTCTCCTTTTTGTATGTTGAAGCTGCTGTGCGAAAATTTCCTTCAAGAAGATGGGACGAGATCGAAGGTTTTTTTAAAAAAGGTTTTTTTATAGCAGCAAAGACAAGCTTAGCAAACGGGCGAAAAAAATTGTTATTTAAAATTTATAATATGAAATAAAACAACAAATAAAAAAAAATTCTATTGGAATTAAAAATTATAAGTATTTTATTCAATAAATGTTATTAAAATGTATCCAAAAAGTATTGGAAGCATTCTCAAAGAACTATTTGAAACCTGCACAAAAATCTTCAAAAAATTCACAAAGAATTCGTAAAGAATACGAAATGAATTCGTTAGGAATTCGTTAAGAATTCGCAAAGAATTCACAAAAAATTCACCAGGAATTCCGAAAGAATTCGCAATGAATCTTGAAAAAAAATGAACCATTGTACGAAAGCTTTTCAGGAGCTACAGAGGGGAAAGTTTGAGCAGTTTCGGCGTTTTTGTAACGTTTTCCATATACCGATCTTAAAGAATTCGTAACGAATAAGTTTGAGAATCCGAAACTTTTTTCTGAATTCGCTTCAATTTTCTGAAGGAATTCTCAACGAAATGCCGAATTTGGCACACTGGGTATCTTCAATTTTTCGCAGTATGGAAAGAATCTCTCGAATTAGTTTCTGGCAGGAGCATACGTCGATTTCTTTCAACTTTCGCTTGATTTGTATTTCCAAATGTTGCTTGTTTCGAGCTTTTCAGCCATTGTCGTACACCATACGCTTAAGAGCTGCCCAAAAATCTTCGATTGGACGTGCCTGTGGCACGTTTGGAGCAGTGTCCTTTTTCGGTACAAATGGTATTTTTTGCTCAGTCAGCCAATTCACCGTTTTTGTCGCATAATGACAGCTTGCAAGATTCGGTCAAAACACTATTTCGTCATGAACGTGATATTTTTTGATGAATCGCTTCAATTTTGGCGAGCATTGTTTGATATAAGGGTAAAATCAGTCGCTTTTGTCTTTGTTTGGCTGAGTCAAAGGCACTGAAGCAGCTTTCGATGAAATCATTACCCACACCAGCACCTTTGGCTCAAATTGCAATTCGTTGGCATATTTAACATTGTCTAGCGTTGTTTCAATGTTATCAGTACAAAAACCGTCGTTGCCACTACATTCATGGTAGGAAAATGTGAAATACGACTCATCTTCCAAAATGATGCATTTTACATTTCCAAAGTGCACGACAGCATTTTGGTATATTTTTGAGTTGTTTCGCTGTATTTTTGTGTGCTCGCTTACGTTTTTGATAAATTACGTTGGTTTACTTCAAAATACGATGGACTGTTGCATTTGAAATATAAACTTTCCATGCCAATTTGTGTTGATTGACCAACCCTTTTTTGGGCACTTGACAGCAGATTTTTGGTTGTTTTGGTGCTTAATTTTTGTAGGCGACCGCATTTCTTTTTGCAAAAAACGCGACTATTCATGTTTGTTTACCAAGCTTATGTTCTGATCAGCCAAAAATAATATGAGATTTTTAAGCCAAGAGAAATAGGACGTTTCTACGCTGAAAGAAGGAAGACATTTTTTGGTAATGTAATACTCGTCAGTGAAAACGATACATTATTGATTTTTCAAGTAGATGTTACCATTGGTAGAATAAAGAATCTCGAAGCTTTATTATCAGTCATAGGAAGAGAAATAATACTATGTATTTTCATAGCAATGAATTTATTCCTGATATTTGTAATATGTTGATATTATTTGAAATATTATAATACTGCCTATACAATGTATTCGTAAGAGATAAAAGTTGTCCAAACACAGTCATTATACGGATCCGGGGTTGAAGTTAATCCACTCACAGCCAATGTTTTTATGAGTGTAGAGTTGTAAATTTCACACCTCATTTTACCCCTGATTTTGGCTCTGGTGTCTATTTACAGCCAGATTAACTCAAAGCCGGGTGTATGATCATAGCGAGATTTAAACCAGGAACCACCCACGTAAGCGGAGCATGCTCTACCCAGACGGATACGCAGGCATCATTCATATAAAGCAATATAACTAAATACTAGTATTAGCCTCTCTCTAAAATTGGCAACCTTTGGCAATCAATACCAACGCAACCTAAAGCTTACTGGCTTTGTGAATATATTTAAATATCGCATATGGAAATAGTAATTTCTTTGTCATTTCTAGGTACAGCACAGAAACAAAAGAAACCATAAATTCAAAATCATACACTTTGTATTCTATTAAATATGAATTTTTACAATTTAATTAGATCTTTTCACTAAAAACATGACATTTCAACCAAACTTACTGCAAACAATTTTTTCCCATAAATCAAATCCAAAAACTGGCCATCGATAGCAAAAATAGACCATCGGGACTTCCTCCGTATCAATTTCAGCGTATTTTTTCATTACATCAAAATATTATTTAACCTAGTCTTTTACGACAATGAGAGCAACGACGACGACAACTACGAAAAACAATATAAATTCTCACAAAGTCGTTGCCATATTGGCAGAGTGAAATTTATTACATTCGCTACTGACCGTAGTCGAACATAGACCGAGAGAGAGAGAGAGTCATTGGTGCGGCAGGAAGCGAAGCATTTAGTCAACTATAGTTGTGGCTCAACTATAAAATTTTTGAATTATAGTCCTTGAAACCAAGATAAGTGCAGTCGTGGGAGCTGGAATGAAGTTGGTGTAGCGGTGGTATGTCAATTACTTCAATTACAACGATAATAAATTGTTCAATAAATTATATTTTTATAGATAAATTATTTTTTACCGAAAACAGCTGGAAAAAGACACGGAAACGTCCCAAAAAATGTTAAAAAAAATAATTATAGCTGTTCTTCGGACTATATATCCATCGATAAGATTGATGATGGTATCGGTTATATCGGGAATTGAATAACTGGTTGATTGATTAAATAATAAAATTATTGTTGATGTGTTTGGACGTATCGGTGATAGATGGAATTCATCTTCTTATTATTAAAATGCAGCACCAATTACATGCTTATGCTAGTTTTGACTCAATAATATAAGTTTGACTCGACAAATATATTAGTTTCGCCTGGGCAATATAGGTGAAGTTAGTCAAATAAGAAGTTCGACAGCAATATAATAATGTTGATATTAGTCAAACGAGATAAATTTAAAAAATTGAATTGCTCAATACTTGAAAATACATCCTTGCAAAGTTTCTATAAAGTTTTTGTACATACGTAAACACATATCGTTAAAAATATTCATTCAAAAATTGAATTGCTCAATACTGGAGCATAACTAAAAAATACATCCTTGCAAAGTTTCTGTAAATTTAATGTACATACGTAAATACATATTGTTAAAAAATATTATAAATGCATTGAAAGTTTTTAAAATAGATTTTACCGGCACGTTGAAAAATATAATAACGAATGATCAAATTCAGGTTGAAAAAAACTTTTGCGGATAGAATCTGCTAGAAACATTGATTTTCGAACAAAAGTAGAGAAATTTCGCAGATTCTGAATCACCGAACCACCAAAAGTGCTCCGTATTACAGCCCACCTGTATCTAAGGACATGTACCACTTTTACCCGTTGATCAGGTTGGGATACTTCCCCCCCACCCCCAAATGAGGTATTTTTTACCTATAAACTGGGGTAGAAACGAGGGTCATAAAATATGGTCATAGATACTGGAGGATATTGGGGTTTTACAAATCAACCAGTCAGAAATTTTTAGTAGATTTACCATCTATGTAAAATATTTTACCATATTTTCCGTACATTCATTAAAGACAAGAGTTTCGTTTTATTTATCATTAATTTTTTATCCTTAACAAAACAAATCGACGCTGTCATGGAATGTATCGAGAAAATGTGACAGGAATGTTAACTTACAACAGCTTCGGATTGATAGGGTTAAAATTCAACTTGACAAAATTAATATATACTGCGAAAGAAAAGTGGAACCTTTGCAGTTGATTCTACATCTCGCCTTGCTTAAAAGTAAAAAACATGTTTAACTAGGTTTTAAATAAATTTACTACCTTCACAATCTTCATTAAATACTTCGTTGAATTTCCAATTGCCACATTCTGCAAAAATATATATGATACATATATCGATCGATATTCATGCACACCTTGGACACATATAATTAGTTATTTCGAACATGAAAATATATTATTTTTAATTTTTTTGAGGTTTTTAGGATATTTATGGGATGTAACTAGATCGCCCCCTCGCGGTGCATCCTGCGCTATGCTTAAAGATCTAAACTCTCTTCAAGACCCGCTTTCGTCCTCGAACTACTCTCTGATCAATGATTCGTTTGTTGCACTTGATCTGGTGATCCTGGAATTCTGGGCCTAGTCGTTTTCACGCGCGGTAGCAACGGAGTGAGATCAAATCCGCTTCGTGAACGGCTCCGGGCTAGTACGATCATCTTCGTCTCGTTAGAACCCTGGCAGGATTCATAGTATGTTCTCAGTCTCGTTGCCATTAACCTAGTGGTGTAGGTTTAGTTGAAGATGACGCCTGATTAACACCGATCTGGTTCTGACTACTTGTTCCCATAAGCGCTTGTGGCAACCCTCGCATGGCTTCCTTGCTTTGCATTAGACTACCATGGGATCACTGAGGTGACTACACATTCGGACTTGAGATAGCGGCTTTGAGTAGGGACCCTTTGCGCATGAAAAACAATAAACCCAAACCCAAACTCGTGAGGCAAAATCCTGGCAATGCGCAAAATCTACCCTCTAATGTGAAAAGGGGACGGAAACGGCTGTGCCGTCGGTGGCAGCCAAATCAACAAGAAGGGGAGATATGGCGAGTGAGCCAGCTCTGCGGGCTGAGGCTGCTGGAGCTCGGGAAAACATGACAATTGAGTCAGCTCCACTTGCCACCGGCACGGCGGCTTAAATTGCAAAAAGTTGTGGAGACATGACAAATTAACCAGCTCCACTGGCTTTTGGCTCTTCTTTAACCCCTATTCCAGGTGGTTCCGGGGCTTTAGTCACCAAGTCTGGCCCTGGAAAAACCAAGAAGACCGTTTTTGGCCAGTGTGATAGAAAGGTTATGGCGCAAGAGCCAGCACGTCCGTCAACAATTGCTACCTGCTGTGCCACCTTCTCTTCAGGCACGCAATGCTCCTCCGCCAAATCATCTTGGACTTACGGAACTAGAAGGTTAGCCTTCAAAATTCTGAGGAAGTTTAAAAACGTCTCCCCTGACACAATGTCGGACAGAGACAAAAAGTCCCTTCAATGGGCAAAATCAGATATTCGGGAGCATCCACCCTCTCTAAACCCTGCAGTTTCAGCTCAAAAACGACAGAGATCAGCTGAGCAGATGAATCAGAGCAAACAAGACTGCCAAAACCAGAAAGTTGTGACGACTCCTTCAAGGATACTTCGGCGATTTAGTGAAATGGCCAAAGAGAGCCTTGTTTGGGCCATGATTGATGCCGGCAAGGGAGATGGAATCATCTCCTCTGAAAGCGGGCTAAAGATAAGGCACGCTTTATTTGGAGTCTGCTGCAAGCTGCAAAAGGCCAGCTCGAGTCCACCAGCTATGGTGAACGACGCAGGCTGGTACAAAAGAATGAAGCTTGTTTCGTGCGGAGACCAACAATTGGCCGATTTCTACAAGCAGGCAATCTCCCAGCTGGGTGAACTCTGGCACGGCGCCAAGATTAAGGTGGTGCTTAAGGATGAGATCCCCAGCCGGCCAAGATGTAGGACATGGATTGTTTTTTTTCCCACTCTAATTCAGTGGAAGTCCTGGACATAGTTCAGCTTTTCAACCCGGATCCTCCTACGGAGAATTGGAGGGTTCCGTGTATTAGTGAGCTAGTAGACAATCAGCGAAAGGCCCTCTTCATCATAAATGAAAAAGCACTGCCGGTCTCGGATGCCCGAAAGGGTTTTAAAAGGTATGGGGTCGAGAAGTTGACTACCAAAGCTCTGTTTCGGGAGATTCGTTACCCGCAAAGCCTCACCCAAAACAGGTGGTTTAGTTGGCAGGGGAGCCACTTGAAAAAGGGTATGGAACCTGCTTGAGGATGACATCTGAAAAGGAATCGGATGTGGAATCCCTCTTTGCCGATGGAATTAGCATCAAAACTACCTCCGAGCTGGGTGCCGAGCTTAGACTTTATGACTCTGGATGCAGAGCAGAAGGCTCGGCCGGCTTCTGTGTCTGAAAGGGAGGACCTTGCCCTAACCCTAATCAATAACCAATAATGGTGAAGGTACTTTAAATTAATCTTCACCATTCCAAAGAAGCATCAGCTGCTCTGCTGCTCTGCTGCTCCGCTTGTCTAGGACAGAGGAGGCGCTGATCCTAATCGAAGAACCATGGGTTGCCAAAAACCTGGTTTGCGGGCTACGCACCAATGGATGCAGACTGATAGCACCTGATGGCTTACATAAGCCACGTGTCTGTATTCTTGTCAAAAAAAACCATAAACGTACTTGTACTACACAATTTCTGTGACAAGGATAACATGACTATTGCAGTGGAAATAGATCAAAGATCATGCTGATTTTTTTCTTGCTAGATGGCACATGATGATGGCACTGGCCCTCCCTGGGGCATTGTCAGGGGTGTTGTGGATGAGGCCATGAAAATTGGTCTGCCTCTTATTTTGGGGACTAACTCTTACGCTCATAATGAAGTATGGGGTAGCACCACCACAAATGGACGAGGTGAGGAATTTCTTGATTTCATCCCTGCCCACAACATTTTCATCGCCAATACAGGTAGTGAACCAATTTTCATTGCCTGAAACTGCAGGGAAATGCTTGCCGTTAACTTGATTAGTGGGTGGAACTCGCATCTTCTCCGTAACTGGAGGGCTCTACAGGAGTGTTCATTCTCTGATCACAGGTACATATAATACAACGTGGCTGGGCACAACTCTACTAAGCAGGTTGCCTTTATTGACAGAAAGAGGATGGGCTGGAAGTTATTTAATTCTCTGGTTCGATCCTCACTGGAAACTGCTCTTAATAGCATTGACTGCTACCATGAACTGAATCAGGCAGTTGACAACCGTACTAGTACTCTCAACTTTGCGTCTAGGGCAGTATGTAAGCCACCCACAGCCAGGGGGAATCCTAAGCCTCTCTGGTGGAATATGGAGATCAGCACCTTGCAAACAGAATGCAGTAAGAAGTTCAATAGCTCAAAAAGATCTAATGACTGGTCGCTGTATAAAACGAAGCTTAGAGCTTTAGGTATGCCGTACGGAAGGCTAAGAGGTCCTCAAGGAGATCTTTCTGTGGAAACGAACAGAGTCTTAGCGAGGCTAATCGCCTTCGAGGGCGTTTGGAGTAGTTCGAGCGCAGCTATTCTAAACGTTCTTGTGAACGCACATTTTCCGGGCAATTATTGCCCTATAGAAGCAGTGCACCAAAAGGAGCAAGCTTACAGTTCGACGCTGCCGTTCAAAATATCAAATTCTCAACCAAGGTGGGCTATTAACTCCTTTGGTCCGTTTGAATCCCTGGGCCCTGATGGCGTCCTTGCGGCTGACATCCAGCAGTCCATGAAAGTATCGCTACCATGGCTCAGAGAGATTTATAACGCTGCCTAAGCTTCTCGTTTGTTCCCATTGACTGGTGGGAAACTAGAGTTGTGTTTATCCCTAAACCAGGAAAAGGCTCGCATGTTAAGCTGAAAGACTAGCGTCCAATAAGTTTCAACTCTGTCCTGCTTAAGATTTTGGAAAGGGTAATTGATTACCATATTAAAATATCAATCGATCCTATGTTGATCCCGCAATCACAGCACGCTTATATCAGAGGAAAATCTGTTGAAACTGCTCTTCACGATCTCATTGAGCAAATCGAGAAATCTCTTAATCTTAAGAAATATACGCTTGCCGCTTTCTTGGGCATCGAGGGGGCCTTCAATAACTTAAAGTCTAATGCAATTGTTGAGGCACTCTTGGTGCTGCATGTGGATGAGTGGCTGATTGCTTTTATTGTGCAGCTTCTCAAAAATAGAGTGGTTATCTCTTTCCTGGGGAATCCCAGCATAAGATGTGGGGTCAGTACGGGCACACCCCAGGGTGGAGTCCTCTTTTCCCTGCTGTGGAACGTCACTGTGAATACTCTTCAAATGAGGATGGACCATGCAGGCTGCAAAAATATTGCTTATGCGGACAACACAGCTGTAGCAGTGTCGGGAAAGTATTTATCCACGCTATTGGAGAGGCTTAATCACTCTCTTGTCAAACTGCCAAGTAGAATCGTGAGTGCACCTTGAATGTGAATCCTAGCAAAACTTGGCTATTGCTGTTTACAAGGAAGTACAAAATTCCTTGTTTTGTGTTACCCAAATTAAATTAGGTCTTCATTGACCTGAGCCAGAGGGTCAAGTACGTAGGGCTCATCTTTGGCTTAAAGTTGCTTTGGGCTAACAATATAACAGAAAGAGCGCGAACGGCTATTGCTGTAAAAAAGCCATAAGGGCAAACTGGAGACTACAGTCTTGTACTGTTGCTTGGCTTTATATAGCTGTGGTTGAGCCGATTTTATTGTATGGGGTGGCGCTCTGGTGGTAAGCTGCGTTTAAGGCTGCCTGCAAACGGCAGCTTGAAAAAGTGCAGAGAAAGGCTGCACTACTGGTTACTCGAGCGCTCCACTTCACCCCTATTAAGGCACTTTTCGTGTTGCTTCATTGGCTGCCAACCAACATACTGATCTAACAGAAAGCTAATTGTGCTGCTGTGAAACTGAATTGTATCTCAGTATGGAATAAACAGAGTTCGGTCATGCGAGGATTTTGGTCGAGGGAGTTCCTGCTCCAGCAGGTGTTGACTACATCGCTCCGCAAGGCCTACTAGATTTGGAGCTCACAAATTGCATTTCTGGTAGGGATGAATGGTGTGATGGTGTCACCCTCGAAAGTGGGCTTATCCAAGTGTACCTTTACGGTTGAAAGCTTTGCAATACAGCCGGTGATGGCGTTTGCTTAAATAGAAAAGTACAATCGATAGAAAAGTTCGTGCACAACAAATAGTTCCAACATTATAATTAAATTGCCACAAATCTCAATGAAGACTTGAATTTATATAATATTAATTGTTGTTTTATACAGGAGCGTTCATTTAACCTACCGCGTAAAAATACACAATTATTATGTAAACTTACTATTTTCAATGAATCCTCTAAATATTCTTATAAATTGTGTATATATGAGCTATATTGTTGTAAAGTTTAATTAAAATCTTTTCAGTAGTTTTTGCATGAAAGAGTAACAAACATCCATACAAACTTTCGCGTTTATAATGTTAGTGGGTTATATATATATATATATATATATATATATATATATATATATATATATATATATATATATATATATATATATATATATATATATATATATATATATACCCAGTGTGCCAAATTCGGCATTTCGTTGAGAATTCTTTCAGAAAATTGAAGCGAATTCAGAAAAAAGTTTCGGATTCTCAAACTTTTTCGTTACGAATTCTTTAAGACCGGTATATGGAAAACGTTACAAAAACGCCGAAAGTGCTCAAACTTTCCCCTCTTTAGGTCCTGAAAAGTTTTCGTACAATGGTTCATTTTTTTTCAAGATTCATTGCGAATTCTTTCGGAGTTCCTTGTGAATGTTTTGTGAATTCTTCGCGAATTCTTTACGAATTCCTTACGAATTCATTTCGAATTCTTAACGAATTCTTTGTGAATTTTTTGAAGATTTTTGTGCAGGTTTCAAATAGATCTTTGAGAATGCTTCCAATACTTTTTGGATACATTTTAATAACATTTATTGAATAAAATACTTATAATTTTTAATTCCAATAAAATTTTTTTTTTATTTGTTGCTTTATTTCATATTATAAATTTTAAATAACAATTTTTTCGCCCGTTTGCTAAGCTTGTCTTTGCTGCTATAAAAAAACCTTTTTTAAAAAAACCTTCGATCTCGTCCCGTCTTCTTGAAGGAAATTTTCGCACAGCAGCTTCTGCATACAAAAAGGAGAAGTTACAAGAGAATAACAAATTTAAATAGCATTACGAATCTTTAAAATAGACACTGTTAACACCTCAAACAACACAACTTCAAAAAACTTTGTAGGCACTTGCACTTATGCTTGAAAAACAGTTGTACGACTAAAGTACTGTTTTAATACTTGCTTTACTAGATGAAACATTAACGGCATTAGGTTCGGAATTTATTGCGAATTCCAATGTATTTCGTAACAAACTCTTAACAATTTCCCTATCACAGATTCGTTCGCACTTTGTTAGGAATTTGTTCGAACTCAGTGAAATTTTCGCAACGAATTCCGATTGATTTTAAATTTGTTTCTTCCAAACTTCAGAAGAGATTCTTAAAAAATATTCAAATGTTTCTCATAAAATAATGAACAGTAATACCCCAGTCAAAAGTCGTATTCATTTCAAGAGCTTTTTATATTTCTATCTCTTTCGCTCACTTTCGGAATAGTCGTAGCCAATTCCGAATTCCGAATTTGGCACGCTGGAAATTTACAGACTGACAGTTTGATGAAATGGAAAAATAAATTTGAAGTCGTTAGCACCACTACTTAAAATCATTACTTATTGAATTAGCGTTACACGTTATGATAATGTTTTGATATTATCAACTTGCAAAAAATTAATATGAAAACAGCAACTTAAGTGAATGCAGCAGACACTGGGTATTGATCGTTTTATTTGCGAAGCGGTCAAACCTCATCTGATCCGAAAGGTAAAGGTAAAGGAATAAGTTATATATATACCAATATATCTTGAAAAATTCATTTCAATCGGAAGATGCTTTCATGAAAAATGGAGATTCAAATACAAAATTGTTCTGCTCTTGTTGAAAACCCGAAAAAATAGAGAGCAAAAAAATACATTTCAAAACCAAATCGTTGACTTAATTTCAAGTAAAAAAACTCTAGCGCATCGGAACCGCTAGAAATCTCAATTTCAAAGAAATTATCTGTGAGTGACAAAAAAATGAGGAAAGACGTTATACACTTTTTTGTGGTATCTTATCAACCATTCCTCATCCAAAGCAACAAAACCCAAATATATCATAGATGATGAAAATGTTCAGTGCTGCCAACACTTTTCCAACTAACTAAGCAATAAGTTTACTATACCAAGCACATGCTTAAATCAACTTATCCTTTGAATTTCGTTCTCATGGAAGGATTTCATTGAAAGTTTCAGCGGTTAAGCGTTGTTTGAGGCTGCCATCCGAAAATTTTTCAAAACTCGGAACATTTAGAAATTGGTTCCTTATTTTTATTGAAAATGCTTAACATTTGAGTATGTAATTTGAAGCATATGTTGGTGCAATATTTACGAACATGTCTGATGCTGGTTACCCTGTGTTAGCAGCAAAGCAAAATGCTCGTATAAACCAAATCTGATTCACGTTAAGTTAAACCCACCCTGTGAGTTTTGTTTCGATTGAATCACTGCGCTGGAGGTTATACGGGTCAAAAACATTTTAGGGTTACCATCCTCAATACTTTTATAGGCCATATTATTGGCTACAAAAGTTGCATACATACTTATGACTTAGATTTTACCATTTCGCAAGTAGTAAGCGAAAATACATATCGCTTAAAAAGTAAATATGCCGTTAAGTGGTCCTCGTTGAAAAAAAAGTTTACATTGTTATTTGTACTTAAGTATTTTTACTGCCCATTGATTACTTTTCAAACTATCAATAAAATAAACTACATTAAAATTAGTTCTCACATAATTGAAGCACCTACCTGGATGTTAAAGGTAAAATTGGGTACAGTTCTTCGCCTTTATTAATGGAATACGTAAAAAACTTAAGATCCAATTAAAACAGAACCACTTTCAATTTTTTGTCAGTTTCGGTACATTGCTCGAACTAAAAGATATCACTGAAATTTCAAACATAAATTCAAAATGTCTCAGTACACTAATGACGAATATGTAGATATTATGTACGTATATGGAGAGCGCCGGTGAAGTTCACAAACGGCGCAATCTTGGTATCAACAGAGATATCCCCATCGACGGATTTCTGGACGGAGAGTGTTTCGAAACTATATACAAAGATTCGGGAAACTGGCAGCGTTAGAACGAGCAGAGTAAACGCAAATCCTGCGCCTGCAATCGCTGTACGAGCATTAACACATTTACTGTAGCTCAAACATTTTGAAATAAAGCATAAAAACCTTTACCAAATTCTTTCAGTTCAAGCAAAGAGTGTAGATCGAAAACAAGGGCCACTTTATGGCATATTCAATCTTTAAGCGATATGTATTTTTGCTTACTACTTGCAAAATGGTAACACCTAAGTCATAAACATGTGTGCAACTTTTGTAGCCAATTATATGGCCTATCAAAATATTAAATTAAAGTGGCATCGTTTCATGAGGTTCTCTGAGAAAAAACAACATTGAACACAAAATTTTCGGGGTAGAGGTTAGGAAGTTAAAATCTCAAAATCAGGTACAGTTACAGTTCTTCCATTCAATAAAAAAACAAGCAATAAAACTGCGTTATGATTATTAGCTTTCAAGATATAACGATTTAAGTGAGTCAGGGTACAGGTCCGAAACGCTTTTCTTCACCACCCTGTAACTCCGCAGATTTTCAAAACCGGACCACCCTGTCGAACGATTTTTTGCTCAAAATATATCAAGGAATGCCTCCTTACAAAAGTGTCCACCGATATATATATATATATATATATATATATATATATATATATATATATATATATATATATATATATATATATATATGTATATATATATATATATATATATATATATATATATATATATATGTATATATATATATATATATATATTTATATATATATATATATGTATATATATATATATATATATATATATAAATATATATATATATATATATATATATATATATATATATATATATATATATATATATATATATGTATATATATATATATATATATATATATATATATATATATATATATATATATATATATATATATATATATATATATATATATATATATATATATATAGATATAAATATATGAATTTTCGGCGAAGCGAGTTTAATACTAAATTTTCTTCGAAAATTCAGTAAATATATATATAAATATGATTCACATGTGCATGACGTCCAAATAATATCTATTATTATGGAAACTGAATTTGCTGTTTTTTGTGAGTTCTTTCAATTTGTTTGGTCGTAATGCTCCGTTTTGACTCTGTAGTAAATTATTCGCAAAATATTCACGAGACATTATGATACTTATTTCCTATATCACGCCAGTTTCAGTCTTCACACTTGACTCAGCCGCTAATCCGGGCCACTTGTGCTTGGATAACACATTCCACATCCGAGGTATGATGCATACCAGATACTGTCTTTGATATGTCTTTAAAAAATCAGAGACAGTATACTAGCTCAGAGCAAATTGATATACACTTTATTCAAGACAGTTGCCTCCAAAAGTTGTCCAACAGTTGTCCAACAAAAAACAAACGAAGCTATCTCGTCTCGTAAGCAGCTGGATGACATGGCTGGAAACACGACTGATGGAAATGGCTCCAAATGCGGACAAGAAAAAGAGACTAGACCGATACTTCAATATAGTCAAAAGACGGTGAAGTAGTCACTAGTCTCAAATTGAAAATAAGAAGAACATTTCTAAGCCCGATGATCAGCAAGTTTCTACCAGTAGAAACCTTTACCAACTACTTCCAACCGCAAACGACTCTGAAATCGCTTCTTTGCCAAAGCAAATCAAGCCACCGCCAATAAACCATAGAGAAAAAACAAGCAATAGCTTAGTCGGCATGTTGGTATCAATCGTTGGTAAAAATAACTTTCAAGTAAAAATAATTTTCACGTCTTTGACACTAAAATACCATTTTGCTCTGAAGAAAACTTAAGGAAGGCGACAAAAGAGCTAAATTTGCAAATGCGTCAATATTATACTTACCAACTGTCAGTGGTAATTAAAGGCATAGAACCTGATATTGATGTTAATGAGTTAAAGCAGGAGCTCGAAGGCCTCGGTTTTATGGTTAAATCCATGACAAATATATTTAACAAATTCAAACAGTCCCTGCCGCTGTTCAAAGTGGAACTAGAGCTCGAAGCCAGCAAGCCCAAAAGGGGTGAAACTCACAAAATTTATAGCCTGTGATATATTATGTACCGCAGAATCACCGTTGAGGAGTCGATCAAACGCAAAGGTCCTGTGCAACGTGCTGATTGTCAGGATTGTCACCAAAACCTTTTGTTCACTCTCTTGTGTGTGTGCAATATGTGGCGAGTTTCACGCTACCAAGTCCCGCTACCAAGTCCTGTGACAAGAGTAATAACGAAAATTTTCAATGTAAATAAATATTTTTTCAATTTTAATCATCCTGCAATAACAATTCCAATCAGATCCTGCAATTAAAAATGTAGCAAATGTAGTAAAAACCATCCTGCCAACTGCAGAGGCTGCCCAGTATTTATATCTCTGAAAGTAAAGATGTTCCCACCTCAAATTCACGGTCAACAGGCTCTGAATATTGCAACCAATAGACCAGTCCCCTTGCCGAAGACTTTTGCACCCTCATCGCTAGTAACTCTTGGTATCAAATATTCCGACGCAATCAATTAAAACACACATGGTTCTGCTGAGACCACTGCTCAAAGCAGCTCCGACAACGAACTTTATTCTATTTTGTCAACGCTCATAGACAATGTGAATCGGTTCATGAAGATGATGAGTAACATGAAGCAAAAATTCCTTAAGAATCAAAACATGTTGCCCCAATTTCTCATTGACAGCAAATGAATTCATTCAAGATCGCCCATTGGAATGCAAATGGCATTGTCCAGCATAAAGCGAAAATAGCTTGCTTTGCATCAACTCACGACATTGATGTGTTTCTCATATCGGAAACCCACCTCAAGGAAAAAAATAGTAAACTCGACATCATAGGCTACATCTTCAACGATACCAAACACCCAGATTGCAAGGCTGGAGGCGGGTCTGCTATACTTATTAAAAAACATCTGCACATCTGTCTGAATAATGAAAGAAAAATTAAATGAAAAAAAAAATTAGTCAGTCCATATTAGTTCAAAAATAAAAGCAATTCGAATACCACACCTAGGACATATTTTTTAAAGGTCTTTTTGTATGTTTAATTAAATAATGGTGGCTTGGTGATCTGCGAGAATCTATTGATAATGCTGAGCATTTTGCAATCAATTTCGACGTATATTTAAGCAAAATAGCTTAAGTTTCTTAAATTTAATTTATATTTGGCTCGACATATCTCCATAAATTATAGTTTACTTTTAAGCTTCGATCAATTGCTAAGTAACTCTTAGTGTCTGCTTCATATAACGGCCATTCTACTATATTCTGTTCGCTGGTAGCCATTGTCGACGGACTCCTACTAGCAGCGAAACTAACCCACAAGTCGACCATTTGTCTTGCTATAAGCTCATCCTCATCTTTTAATAGGAATTTTCGACTGGGAAACAGATAGACGTTATCATCTACCAATGTAACATCCTCGAGCGGATTTCCTGATTTGCGTTCTAGATAATGCATTTCACTATTCCGATACCGAAACAGGTAAGCATATCGTCGACTATGTTCACTTAAATCAATTGCGGATTTAATACTCTTTCGTATTTTCATGTCTTCCTTCTGCATAGAAAAAGAGTAAAATGAATAAAAATATGTTATATATTGTACTTAATAAAAATATAAATAAATGCATGTGAGGAAAGTTGATGATTGATTTTAAGTTGAAAATAAAAATTACACGTACCGAAATGCGATCGCGGAGAAATTGTTTGTACTTTTCTTGAGTTAGCCCGATACCATCGATGAGATTTGTTCGATTTAAGGAAAATATTGACAAATGGTCGTCAAAGTATGCTATGTATTTGGAAAAAAATTATGATTCATTTGAATTAGAATTAGAGTTTCAGACCATCTATTAAATAAGTCGAAGGATTTTCAACAACTCCAATAATCATTGGATACGAGCGGATACGTCTTCTTCGCTTCATCTCATAGGGCATGTATTGTAAAAGTCCATCAAGACCACCGATAGTCACTAGATCAACATTTCCATGACGTTTTCTCTGATAAGTGTTTTTTTAGACGTTAGATAAAAATCATTCTTTTAAAATCTTACTCACCACATAATCTCGAAACATAGAGTTGATATCATTTATCGCTGCACGGGATATACAATCTGATAGTTTTCTGGAATTTGAAAAAATCGGACAACCTAATGCTATTCCAATGTGCCTGGACAGATCAACTGTTGTCCAACTCAGTAAATTTTCGGTGAAAACTGATCCTGACTGGCATATGATTCGGTGGAAAAGTCCATCCTTTTAATTATTCAAATAAAAAAAAAACTAAGTGAAAAAGATCGGTTTCATTAAAATAATACAAAAGGCTAAAAATAAAGCAGAAGAATCAATTTTCCAATTCAATTTTGATTGTGCTCTGCACACTAATAAAATAGTTACCGCTTCTGACATCATTGTCAACAAATGTATAATTCCAGCAACTTTATACTGTCCGAACACAGTAACTGATTTCGGATTTCCTCCGAAAACTCCAATGAATTTCTGTATCCACTTAAGTGCTGTCAAAATGTCAAAAATAGCTGTATTTCCTGCCATATTCCTGGAATCAGCGTTCAGGAAGCCAAAAGCTCCAAGTCGATATTGAACTGATACAAGGACAACATCGTGTTCCATGAAGTAACCGGGATTAGATTCTGCGTTTGATCCTTGCAGCAAATCGAATCCAGTAAGGTAGACCAGTACCGAAAAGTTGCCATCAAGCTGTCAAAAATCAATTGAAAGCTATCAAAATTCATCAAAAAATTGACACCTGTCATATATTCGATGTTTTTTGTTATAGATTTCGCATACGGCCGTGCCTTAAGTGTTCTCCAGTTAATTCGATTTTTTCGGTACATTTTCGTTTGCTTTTTACATCGATTATTGCAACAGGAAAATACAATATTCGTGTATTTGGCCTATTTTTAAACTTGTGCGTGTAATCCCTCAAGAGAAAAGGTTGCACTTTAGTTGCATTACTAGCAGTGGCGAGGGGTGAAATATCGGTGGAGCGAAGCCGAATAGCTACCCACCATTTGATATATAATTATGATGTTTCTCTTACTTACTAATTAATTTCTATTAAATTCTCGTCACACTTACAGACAGCATAAAAAGTCATAGCTCAAAATATGATAGGCACATGTTTATCAATAAATTAGGAAGCACTTTTATGGAATCTCCTTCAATATACTAGAAAATATTTGCTTTAATGTAAATAATGTGTATAAAAAGTCTTGAAAATCTCTGTTTTGAGCCTGCAGAACGCTAAATAGAAAAAAATATGCGCAGTTATTTTTTCTCTATTAAATTTTAAAAACATCTCGGAAATAAAACAGTACAAAAAATAAATAAAAACAGGGGAAAAAATTGCCAACCCTTAACAACAGAATATATAGTCAATTCTTAACATTGGGATGTGTAAACAAACTGTTCTGCTACAGTAACGACTTACAATTGCAATATTTTTAAGTGTTAACATGTAGACTTCAGGCACACAAGTTTTAGATTTTCCACGGCAAAAAGTTTTATGTTCACATTTTTACTAATGTTCGAAGAACAATAGTATTAAACTCGTTTCGCCGAAAATTCATATTTCTTATATATATATATATATATATATATATATATATATATATATATATATATATATATATATATATATATATATATATATATATATATATATATATATATATATATATCAGCAAAATGATTAAGGGAGATAATCTCTGGAGTGGCCGATTCGATTGAGCTGAAATTTTCGGAGAACGTAGATGTATATAGTAGGTAGGTCCACGACTTTCTCAAATTCAGATATTCTAAACTTTTTGGCGGCGGCGAGCGTTTTAGTGAATTTTGAGGTACTCCTATATTTCCAAGCAGTGTAAAGTTTTGCTAAAGAAAAGTATTGGAAATGAAAACTAATTATGTTCTAAGCTCGTTTATGATAAAAAATTGGAAATTGTGAGTCGTGTGTGGGTGCAGGGTGCCTAAAAGTAGGCAAGGATTTTTTTTCAAATTTTGATTTGTCATTACTTCTAAGAAAAACAATGGATCATCGTGAAATTTGCAGAGCGTATTAATGTTGACTAAAATTTAGCACATGTGGATTTTCAGGACAGTGCGGGTAACCCTGTAGCTACGGCAGGCTCCTGAATAAAAAACATTCAAATCATTGACCTTCCTGAAAATTTTTTGATTTTTGACAAAAAAATCAGATCACTGATAAATTTCAGCCTTTGTCCATCATATCAAATTAAAATTTTTGAAATTCCGATTTGCACAAGAACGGCAACCCATCACCAAATTACCTCTATTTTCAGCACTCGAAAGTTCTGTTCACGAGAACTGACGACCGGATTATCCGATCATAGTGAAATTTACAGGACATGTTGATATGAGCTAGGACCAGGTCTGATAGAAGTGATTTTGAAATGCGGGCAACCCTGTGCCAGTGGTACCATCTTGAAAAATCACCCAGAAAAAAAACCGGTTTTTGGCCTATTACTTCCGATTCAGCCATCAGATTTTGACAAGATTCATCCAATGCTTAGATCTTACTTTATGTAACGTTTGATGAAAATTTGGCTGAAAAATTAGAATAGAGTTGCCAGCTATGGTGATTTTTGTCTCCTAAATCTTGCAAATTTGCTCAGCAAAATAAAGCTTTTTTCCCTATAACTTCCGGTCCAGTGTAAAAATCAAAACGAAGTTCACGCAGCAAATGGACTTTAATGTAAACCAAATGTCATAGAAATGTCGTACCAAAATCTTGAAAGAGCTGCCAGCTATGACCATTTATGTAATTTTGTTTAATTTCTTTACTGAGCGATTATGTCATTAGATTTCCAAATGGAAATGATCCTGCAATGAAAATTAACAACAAATATTAACGCTTTGAAAATTTGATAAATTTTGAGGGTGGTAACCCTAAAATTTTTTTCACCCGTATAACTTCCAGCGCAGTGATTCAATCGAAACGAAATTTACTGGTTGGGTTTAACTTAGCGTGAAGCAGAATTGGTATGTATTATGCTTTGCTGTTGATACAGGCTAACCAGCATTAGCCATTTCCGTACATATTGCACCAACAGATGCTTCAAACAACGTTCTCATATGCAAAGCATTTGCAATAAAAATAAGGAATTCTTTTTTAAATTTTTCGAGTTTTGAACATTTTTCGGATGGCAGCCTCAAACAACGTTTAACCGCTGAAACCTTCGAACGAAATTCAAAGGATACGTTGATTTGAGTATGAGCTTGTTATGGTAAACTTATTGCTGCTTCGTTCGGAAAGTGTTGCCCGCACTGAATTATTTGTGTTATAGTTGAGTTTTGTTGCTTTGGATAAGGAATGGTTGATATGATTCCTGCGAAGAGAACGAAATTCAAAGGATACGTTGATTTGAGTATGAGCTTGTTATGGTAAACTTATTGCTGCTTCGTTCGGAAAGTGTTGCCAGCACTGAATTATATGTGTTATAGTTGAGTTTTGTTGCTTTGGATAAGGAATGATTGATATGATTCTAAAAAACAGTGTATTACGTCTTTCCACACTTTTTTGTCACTCAAAGACAATTTCTTCGAAAATTAGTTTTCTAGCGGTTCAGGTGCGCTAGAGTTTTTTTTTGTTATATACTGACTCTTGCTTTTTACGAAATATAATCTAATTAGAAAGTCAATCTCCACAAACGAACTAATTCATTTAAAAAAATTGATATAAAAGTTTTAGTTTTTAAATATCCAGTAAAATTGTATCTTCATACTCATATCTCAAATATAATATCTTATTATGCGAGCAATACAACCTCTATCAAAAGTAACCTTCACATGAAAATAGCATACCGGCAACACTGAATGAAGAGATCGAAACTCTCTTCCATTCTCGAACCATTCGTAAACCGATACATCACGGCTTATTTTTCACCTGTTAAAGCGGCAAGATGCGAACATTTCAGCAAGAAACGACAAGAGAGAGACACAAGGCAATACGCAGGTCAAAGGTTCTAGTGACTCGCGAATAAGAATTTCCAAGCCGAAAAATTTAGGCTTATGAATGATGTGTAGAAGGATGCATAAAAGTTTTGTAAAATATCAAGTAGATCGATATTTTCGAAAGGGAAGCCGGAAGGTATCGGGTTATATGAACGCTTCGCCACTGAAACTATTTTTACTATCTATGCAATTAGGAGCTGTATTACTAAAGTTCGAAGAACATCAGTGTTAAAATTATTCTGCCGAAATTTTCGTCTTCCTTCTTTATTATAGAGATGTATACGAGGGCTAATCCGAAAGTAGTGATAACCGAATATTTCCAGTTTGCATAAAATTTAAAAATAAATTTTTTTACTCCTCATATGCCTACTAAGTTAGCATAAAAAACAAATAAATTCCAGGGAGGTAAATTCATTTGAATACGAACAGTCAAAGAGAAAGCCTCAAAATCTTTACCAAAAACATAGACAGCGACTTGGTGGAAACATAAAAAGATTTTGCTTCTTCATATTCCACCGTTGCATGCTGCGCCAAAGAGTTAAGGCTGGAAGAACATCCACTGAAGATGAACACCGCGAAGGATGTCCATGCACCCCCTTCGTAGAAGACAACGTTAAAAGTCGAAGATGTCGAGTTGGCAGATCAGAGAGTGACCATCAGGCACACAAGGATCTCGTATGGCAGTGTTCAAAGAATCGTTGCCAACGAATTACATGTTAAGAAGGTCTCTGCGCGTTAGATGCCAAGAATGTTAGCCAATGAGCAAAAAAAGAAGCGAGTCGACATTTCGAGGGTGAATCTCGAAAATTTCCAGGCAGATCAGGAGAGATTTTTGTCCCGTTTCGTAACCATGGATGAGACCTGGATTCACCATTTTGATCCAGAAAGCAGACAGCAATCGATGATTTGGAAGCGATCCTCTTCAAAAACGCCGAACAAATTCAAAGTGTAGAGTTTGGCAGAGGATGCTACGCATCCGTTTTTTGGGACACTGAAGGAATTATGATGGTGGAATATTTTAAAAAAGGAGCCACTGTATCAGGTTCTTACTACGCAGGCCAAATAAGAAAATTACTGGAGGCTATTAAGAAAAATAGACGCGGCAAACTTCGAGCTGGAGCGTTGTTGCATCAAAACAACTCGCCGGCTCACAAGACTGCAATTGCAATGGCTGTAATTCAAGAAACAGGATTTGAGCTGCTTGTCCATCTGCCCTATTCACCAGATCTGACTTCATTTGACTTTTACATCTATCCTCGGCTCAAACAACACCTGCGGGCTAAGAAATATGATGATGATAGCGAAGTGATAGCCATTGTTGAAGCGTTTTGGGAAAGTAGAGACAAATTATTTTTTCTAAGGGTAGTCCAGGTTTGGAAAAAGATGGACTAAATGTATTAACTGGTTGCGAGACTAGGTTGAAGAACAATTTTTTTCCGTATAGTCAAAAGATTAACGGATATAATATTTGAAGCGACCGATTCCAATGAGCTGAGTAGGTCGCTAATTTGTTGAAATCGAGATATCTTAAACACTTTGGCGGCAGTGGGCTTTTAGTGAATTTTGGTGTACCCCAACAACAAGTGCCGGAAATAGAAACTGATAATGTTTTATGCTTGATTGTGATAAAGAATTGGAAGTTCTTAGCTTTATCTGGGCTCTGAGCACCTAAAAATAGGCAAGGATGCTTTCAAATTTCGATTGGTCTTAACAAGTATAACAATGTATGAGTGTGCGGGCACTCCTCAAATTATCGATCCTCTTTGAACATTTTCGTTAAAAAAATGCAAACGATTGATACATTTTATTTTTTGTTTACTCTGTCAAGTTGAATGTTTCAAAATTTTTTGCTTCACAAAAATGGCAGTCTATCACGGAGTTACATCTATTTTGAGCACTTGAATCTTCTGTTCACGAGAAATCACGATCAGTTAAACATATCAATTTGAATTTCGCCCGGTGTATTAGCCTTAAGTAGGAGCAGAGCTTATACGAGTAATTGCAAAATATGGGCAACCCTGTGGTTCTGGTGTCATCTTGGAAAATTATTCAGAAAAAAATTGCTTTTTGCCCTTTAAATTCGGGTTCAGTCACCAGATTTAAACGAAATTCACAAAATATCCTTACTTTAAGCCACGTTCGGTATTAGTTTGATTAAAAAAATTAGTTGTAGCATTTTATTTGTCTCTTGAATCGTGAAAATTTGCTCAGCAAAGTAAAGCTTTTTCCAGTAATGCAATCATGAAATCCAAACAAAACTTTTACTGTAAATGGACCTTAATATAAGCCAAATTTGGTAGGAATTTGTTTGAAAGATCAAAATAGGGTTGGCAGCTTTGGTAATTTTTATAATTTTTTTGTCATATCTTTACCAAATGATGTTACCATCAAATTTTCAAATGTTGATGAACTTGTAGTGACAATAAACAACAAATATTCAGATTTCGAAAATTCAAAACCCTTTCTTTTTGCCTCTATAACTTCCAATACAGTCATCGGGTCGAAATGAAATTCACAGTTTGGCCACAACGAAAGCAGATTTGGTAAGATTTTGGCTTTAATGCTAACGAAGGCATTCAAACGCGTGAAACTCGGTGGCTTGAAACTTCTGTATCGTTTCTTAAAGCTCATACAAACGCGTGAAATTCGGTGCCTAGAAACTTCTGTACCGTTTACTAGAATTCACATTTACCAACGCTAACGAGAGTATAACTCTTCAGTTACCTCAATCCTATCAAGCATTTAAAACTAAGCTAGAATTGTGTAATTAACAGCATATAGTTTGATTAGAATATGTATATCGTATACATGGAAGAATAAATAAATGTACTCTTACTTTCGGAGTATGTGTAGACAGAAATAAGCAATCTAAGATGGCGGCATCATCAATATCGTAAGGTATGCTATCATCAAAAGTACTAACACATGGTTGTCGGTATGATGTAGCGTCATATAGAGAAGAGCTGAATTCCGTGGTTATAGAAGCTGGCTGAAATTAATGTTGTAAATACTAAAAGATAGTTTATTGGAATGAATACATTGAAACATTGAAAAACATAAATATAAAAAAATTAACGAGAGAAGAAAATGCATGAATATTTTCTATATACTAACCATAAATTTATTAATACCAGATGGTGCTTCAGCATATTTTAAATCGCGAAAACTGAAAAATTCTCGCTGGGTCCATACGCTTTTTTCAATAATGTATTTAGCACTTCCTAAATCACCACACGAATGAATTCCGCCTTTTTTGGTTGAATTTTCATAGCTATCGATTTCGAATGAAAAACCGACTGAGCAAATAGTTGAGAAAACTAGTATATTCCACTTCATTGAAACAAGTAATTTAAAAATGGCATGGTGATTATTTTTAATCTTTATTCACACTCTTTGATGATGCTTAAACTGAGCTTTATTATTGAAGAAAAAATGATAGCAAGAGGAAGAGATAATGATTGTTTTTGCGAAAGAGATTGATGTTGTATATTTTTATAGCTGTAGAGTACGATTTTAAAGTTCATTACTATTTGATGCAGCTTTAATTTGAACGAATATTGTATTGGGCAATAAATGGGCAAGAAAAACAGGTCTTCATTGAGTAAAAAAAAAAACAACGGAAATACAGGGTTTATTTCGATTGAGTGGTTAGATAATAATTTTTAATCTGAATTTGCACAAAAAAAAAAACAAAAAAAAGTGTATGATTCTTCTGAGTGCGTTGAAAAAGTGATGATAATATTAATCTCCTTTACACTTTGTGACAATCTTAAAATGTAAAGTAATAAAGTAAAGTGCACCCTTTAGCGAGTGTGAGTGTTGAAATTGGTTTGATATTTAGTTTACATTCATTGTGCTATGTTTCAAGACTTATTTTACCTCTGACCAGTCCCGGATCTATAGTGTTTGGCTCCTGGTACGTATGGAGAATTTGCTGTCCTCAATACAGATTTGCAAGTCTACTACATGAAACATCACTATAACTGGTTCAAACTGGTTTTTTGGGGAGGTTTGAGAAGGTGAGGAAAATATTCAGCCCCGAACTCTTCCCGCTCGAAAACAAACCGTTTGGAGCATTCATTGTGGGGACGTTATTTAGTTTCAATCAATACTAGCAGCTTGGATTGTTTGGCTAATATAGTGCATCTAAATTCAGTGTGATTTTTAATTTGCAGTGACAAGCGTACTTTCAAACCTTAAGCCGCTGCCACATTCGCAGAAAAATATTAAAGTTGACTTTGAAGTATTTTTAGCAGTTATGGCTTTAAATATATTTGTTCGCAGTATTGATTTTATGTAAGTAGCTATGTCATACTATTGAACTAATAGAAAACTTAAAGTAGTAGTTTTCTTCAACTGTCTGACTGCGATATGTTTAGGAGTTAAATCTCCACTTTCCGCTAAACCTACTAGCGGCCGGTTTTTATTAAATAAATTTTGAACCAGGAGATTTAAGGCGTCAAGTCAACTCTATAAACTTGTACACATATAGCCCAGTCAAAAATCTTCAAAAAATAGCCCAACCTCCGAAAAAATCCGAAGTTTTTAAAACTTTGTACATTGATTTGTAGGTACCTAAGGATGAATATACCAAAATGAATATGAAGCGAATGGCACTTAGCGAAAACAGGGCATTCTTTTTGGTTTTTCGTATATATCTCGAGAGCCGTTGATCAGAGGTACAAGTTGACTAATACAAAATTGAAGCTTATTAAATTTGCAACAAAAAAATTCCAGACATTTTTCATTTATTTGCAATGGTTCCCGAGTTAAAAAAGCGCTAAAAGATAGTGTTTTTTCTAAAGCTGTCGAAGAGCACGTCATTCCTGCTATGTCCTCTGAACTACCTTTCCTCGCTTCCGCAACTAAGCCAGGGGCTAGTTCCAAATAGATGTCGCTGCTATCCGCGTAGTTGCGTGAGTGTGATGTGCAGCACAAGATAGCTATTTGCTGCAAACAAGGTCGTCTGCGAAAACATTATTTGAATTCAAAATGTTTCTTCTGTGGATGTGCTATTGATCAAGAGTATTTTAAAATCAGTTAGAAAACCTATTAAACCCCACAGAGATGCATTCTTTTGTTGAAGTTAGGAGATGGTTACGACTGTATTGAACGCTGCAGATAGGTGATGAAGAGGAACAAAAAGTTAGGCTGATCTGCTACCAACAATTTGTGTCTCACAAGCCTTCAGAAGAGGGTAGGAAACTTTGCCGCCTTGAGGCAGATCACGTTATAAAAGCTATTGAAGAGACTTACTCTCTCATTGAGAATTGTAAGGAATGCCAAATTTTGTTTCAATAATTACGTAATGCAATCTCTTGGGATGTCACTTGAAATGATACAATTTCAAAGCAAACTTAAAGAAAAATATGGAGAGATAATTATAAATGCTGTGGCAGCTGGATGGAGGGTTGCAACCATCTGTTTCGGTGATGTTGGATTCAAAATTTTCAAATCATGGTTTGATGACAGAAAAGTAGATGAAAGTGATGAGCGACTTAGAATTGTACAAGCAGCAGCAAAAATCATAAGGCAGGATGTTCAAAAAACGGAGTATGATACAACCGTATACCTTCCGGGAAACATCTTTTTAAAAAAAGTAGCTTCATGTGTGCCCCCAACTCTACGATCTTTTCTGGAGACATTGATTATGAAAAAAGCAGATCATGTAAATAAAAAAAGAAAATGCATTTCAAATGCTCACAGTATTATCTCTGCGATACGACCAACCTCTTTTGTGTCTTCAATAACGAGCTGTGTTGTTTTGTTTGTGGAGGAGGTTTGCAAATAAGAAGTTGGTAAACTTTTTTCAAGTTTAGGGCTCAAATGCTTCATATCATAGTGCACTGTAGCTAGAAATGTCAGGAATTAATCACATTCCACCTGATATTGATACTTCTTTTCAACAATTTGTGTTTGAAAATGCGGAATTTAATGTAAGACCACTGGACGATCTCAACACATTCCATTCTGCCTTCTAGAACCAAAATTGGAAGCAAACATGAAAAACCTATGCCGAGACTAACAAGGTACCACCTGCTAAGACAGTAGGGGAACCTGAATGATTCATTGACAAACTTACCAAAAATCACAAGGTGGATTGAGTAATCTGATTGTAAAAAATATGGAGAGATAATTATAAATGCTGTGGCAGCTGGATGGAGGGTTGCAACCATCTGTTTCGGTGATGTTGGATTCAAAATTTTCAAATCATGGTTTGATGACAGAAAAGTAGATGAAAGTGATGAGCGACTTAGAATTGTACAAGCAGCAGCAAAAATCATAAGGCAGGATGTTCAAAAAACGGAGTATGATACAACCGTATACCTTCCGGGAAACATCTTTTTAAAAAAAGTAGCTTCATGTGTGCCCCCAACTCTACGATCTTTTCTGGAGACATTGATTATGAAAAAAGCAGATCATGTAAATAAAAAAAGAAAATGCATTTCAAATGCTCACAGTATTATCTCTGCGATACGACCAACCTCTTTTGTGTCTTCAATAACGAGCTGTGTTGTTTTGTTTGTGGAGGAGGTTTGCAAATAAGAAGTTGGTAGACTTTTTTCAAGTTTAGGGCTCAAATGCTTCATATCATAGTGCACTGTAGCTAGAAATGTCAGGAATTAATCACATTCCACCTGATATTGATACTTCTTTTCAACAATTTGTGTTTGAAAATGCGGAATTTAATGTAAGACCACTGGACGATCTCAACACATTCCATTCTGCCTTCTAGAACCAAAATTGGAAGCAAACATGAAAAACCTATGCCGAGACTAACAAGGTACCACCTGCTAAGACAGTAGGGGAACCTGAATGATTCATTGACAAACTTACCAAAAATCACAAGGTGGATTGAGTAATCTGATTGTGGAGGATCTGACAGATACATATAGTGAAGAGAACTGATCAGCTAAGTCCATACGATACTCTTCAGTTGGCAGCAAAATAGCTCAACATTAAGTGTGTTCCCGAATACAAAGGCGTTATGCTCTCCATAAAAAAAGGGGCTAGCAGTGAAAAAATCAAAGTCATTCCTATTCTATTCACAAAACAAACATTTAGTGAGTCTGAAAGAGAAATTCTAAACCCAATTGACTAAGTTGAAGGAAAATAGACAAACAGCAATCTTTAAGCTGTGTTTAGATATGAATCCATGCGTCCGTGCAATCTAGCGTGTTTTGCTTACACGAGTCATCTCAATTTCATTTAATTAGGCGCTTCTAAGGCGAACGAGGTGGAGCATGCTGATTCAAGTACAATAGATTTTGTAATGCATGTTTAACCGCCGTGGTACCAGAAATCTGTGTCGACGTGTTGATTGTGCCCAAAGTAGAGAAGGAAGTTGATTCATTGTTAATTCAAGTTGATTCATTGTAAATTGAAGTTGATTCTCGACCGTTTAATAATAAGCCAGAACACAGAATCTGGTTGCTCATAAGAGTTAATAATTATTGGAAATGTAGTATTGGGAAAATCAAATGGCTAACTAATAAGTTCACGGCTATTGACACGATTTTCGGTTAGACGTTACATGGACCTGCTTTTATTCAAAAATCCAACGGCAATAGAGCGTTCGTTTGTGGAAACTAGAAGTTATCGGAATTAAATCACCAACTGACGAAGCAAACTCATACTCTGATAGTTATTGTAGTACTTTAATAACAACGCGAAATCGCAGGTTCGTTTTTGGTTTGCTTTGGAGAACGGATAAAATGCTTACAGATAATTACAAGGCCGGAGCTGCAAACAATTTAAAATCATTGTTAGTATCTCTTAAACGATGTCCTAATAAGTTTTACGAATATGATAAAGCTATGAGAGAGTTAATTGATAGTGAAATAGCTGAGCCTATTGAAGATGAAAGTAATTCAAACAAACTTCGATCATACTATATATTTACATGATCACCCAGTATATTGCTATGACAAGTCCACTACTAACGTTCGCATTGTATTTAACGCATTAGCTCATGCTGCCAGTAGACCATCGTTGAATGATTGTTTTAATGCCCGGCCCAATCTGCTGCCAGATGTCTTCAAAATACTATTGAATTTTCACGTAGGCCCCATTACTTTGATCGCAGATATCGAAAAAGCCTTTCTACAGCTAGAATTGCATTCTACGGAAAGAGACGTCCACAGATTCTTCTGGTAATTTTCGGAGTTTGGTGGAGAGTGATGAGCTCGCAGTGGATATGAAAGCTGCAAAGGATGTGATGAGCCTCGCACCAATTGGAACAACACGACTTATTCTCTCAGTAATGGTAAAATTTTTCGATCCATTTGGATTTATCGGATCATTTTTGATCAAGCTTGAGGTGTTGTTTCAGAATACCTGGAAAATGAAACTGGGCTGGGATGAGCCACTACTTCCAGATCTAATGTCGGTGTGGGCACCGTGTTGCGTTTATATCGAAAAACTTGAAAAATTCGCAATTTCTCGGTGCTTGCTGAATAGTATTCACGTTCGTGCAATTGAGCTGCATTTATTTATGGATGCTTGTCTTATGTTATTAATTATATAAAAAATATTAAAATAATTATAATAAATTGTTAATGAAGACAGGTTTGTAGACACTGCGACGGGTTTATAGTTTGTGCGAAAAACCGAGTAGCCCCATTAAAGACAGCATAATGTGATGATTTGACATTACCAAAGTTAGAGTTAACCGCGGCATTAATAGGTGCGCGTTTATATGCTTATCTGAGAACTAATATAAATATGAAGCCCTCGAAAGTGTATTTCTGGAAAGATTCTTCTTTTCTTCATTGGATTCAAGGTTCTAAAAGATGGATGCCGTATGTAGAAAGAAGGGGGGCGGATATTAGAAGGCATGCTTGGAGACATGTTTCTGGCAAGTTGAACCCAGCCGATTTTTTTAACGCGAGGTGTACAGACAGACGTGCTTTTAATTTCTTGTCTATAGCTATTGAGTCCTGAATGGCTAAGCTGTAATAAAAGTAACTGGCCTCAAGAAGATATGGAATGGGAATATACTGCTTCCAGCTAGTGGTATATTAGTTGAACCCTATAATAATAGCTTTTCTTTGAAAGATCCTTTATTCCAACCTGAACGGTTTAATAGCTAGACACGCGTACTCAGAGTTACAGCATACGCAGGGTGCTTGGTACTTGGAGGACACTTTTGCAAGTATTTTGAGCAAAAGATCGTTCTACAGGGTGGTCAAAAAAGAGTTTTGGACCTGTACCCTGACTCACTTAAATCGTTATGTCTTAGAAACTAATAATCACAACGCAAAGTTTTATTGCTTGTTTTTTTATGAAATAAAATTACTTTTAATTTAATGTAACATTTAGAATTGTAGCTGTACTTGATTTTGAGATATTCATTCCAAGATACAAAATTTTGGCACTTCGACCTCGAAAATTCTGTGTTCTGTATTGTTTTTTCTCAGAAAACCGCATAAAAATATGCCGTTTTAATTTCATTTTTTTATAGGCCATATAATTGGCTACAAAAGTTGCATGCATATTTATGACTTAGGTTTTACCATTTCGCAAGTAGTAAGCGGTTTTCTGGTAATGGTTTTCATCTTTTATTTCAAAATTTTTGAGCTACAGTAAATTTTCAAAATGGCCACGTTCATTTTGAATACCCGCTGAGGCTCGTTTCGCAAACGTTCTTTTCGTATTCATACTTCTCAGCTACTGCCTCACTTCTGTTGCAGCCGCATTGATCCTGGTATTTCGGTCTTCCAATGTTGATACTTCCGTTGTGTAGACTAGTTCCTTCATCCGTACCAATACAAAAAAAACCATAGCTGTTAGATCAGGAGATCTCGCAGGCCAGTGTATTGGTCCATTTCTACCGATCCAGCGATTGGTATGATAAAAATTCAACCAATCTTTGGCTGGTCGGCCATAGTGAGCTGGAGCACCATCGTGCTGGTAAAACATGGAAACCAATCGTTGCAGGGGAATATCCTCCAATAAGACCTCCAGATCATGTCTTAAAAAATTTAAGTAGTTGGTACTATTTAGGGTACGCGGGAGCCTAATAAGTCCAATTAAATCGTTATCAATCACTCCTGCCCACAAATTAACGCTGAATCTATGCTAACATGGTGAAGTCCTTCGCGTGTGTGGATTGCTCTCAGCCCACGTAAGTAAATTGTTAAAGTTCGCGATACCGTCCCTGGTAAATAAGGACTAATGCTTCCAGAGAATGGTGTTTAAAAAATGTTCGTTGTTTAATTGGTTCTCAAGAAGCCTATTGCGGAATTGGGCAAATTGATGGGTAGCAGTTCCTGCTCTGGTGTATGATGGTAGGGATGTAAACGCGCTGCTTTTAAAATACTCCAAACGTTCCACGTAGACACGTTAAACTGCAACGCCAAGCGTCGAATACTGATTGATGGGTCAGTTTCCACTGCATGCAGTATTTCTTCATCTAACCGTACAGCCATTGCAGGCGCAGGATTTACGTTTACTCGGCTCGTCCTAACGCTGCCAGTTTCCCGAACCCTTGTGAATAGTTTTTGAAACACTCTCCTTCCAGGAATCCGTCGATGGGGATATCTCTGTTGATGCAAAGATTGCGCCGCTTGTGAACTTCATCGGCACTCTCCATATACGTACATAATATTTGCATATTCTTCATTAGTGTAGTGAGACATTTTGAATTTATTTTCGAAATTTTAGTAATATCTTGTAATTCGAATAATATACTGAAATTGGCAAAAAATTGAAAGTGGTTCTGTTTTTATAGGGTCTTAATTTTTTTTACGTATTCCATTAATAAAGACGAAGAACTGTACCGAATTTTACCTGCAACATCCAGGTAGGTGTTTCAATTATGTTGAAACTAATTTGAATTTAGTTTATTTTATTGATAGTTTAAATAGTAATGAATGGGCAGTAAAATTACTTAAGTACAAATAACATTTAAACTTTTCTTTTCAACGGGGGCCATTTAATGACATATTTACTTTTTAAGCGATATGTATTTTCGCTTACTACTTGCGAAAAGGTAAAACCTAAGTCATAAATATGTGTGCAACTTTTGTATTTAATAATATGGCCTATAAAAAATAAAATTAAAATGGCATATTTTAATGCGGCTTTCTAAGAAAAACGACATGGAACGTAGTATTTTTGGAGTAGAAGTGCTAAAATTTTGTGTTTTGAAGTAAATATCTCAAAATCAGGTACACTTACAATTTAGAACGTTATTTCAAATTAAAGGTAATTTAATTTAATCAAAATGAACAATAAAACTTTGGGTTATGATTATTATTGTTCAAGCTATAACGATTTAAGTGAATCAGGGTACAGGTACAAAACACTTTTCTTGACGACCTTGTGACTCCACAAATTTTGAAAACCCGACCACCCTGTAGAACGGTTTTTCGCTCAAAATAGATCAAGAAATGCCTCCTTACAAAAGTGTCCTCCGAGTACCAAACACCCTGTATATTAAAATCGCATCAACGATTTATTGGATTAAATACGTGTACGTATTTTATTGTGTTACTTGTATTACTATGGTGAAATTTGCTCTTTACGAAAGAAAGAGGCGAAGAAAAACTCTCCTCTCTTAAAGTTACATCCAAAATCGGATCAAAATGATGTACTGCGAGCCCGGAGTTGATTACAAAACATAGAAGCGGATGATGAAGATGTGGCTCAACCAATATTGCTTCTAAAAGGATCTCACATTACCAAACTAATATACATTGCCGTGCGCTATATAGTAGAGTAATCACGGTTCAAGCAGAGTTACGATCCAGATTCTGGATTCCCAAGGCTGGGCAGCTTATAAAGAATGTTGTCAGAAAATGTTTCGTTTGCAAAGTGCTATTTTCAGAAACTGCAGCACAACCATTCGCGCCGTTACTGCGGGATAGAATGGCACAAAGACGACCATTCGAAGTTACTGGAGTGGATTTCGCGGGTCGTCTTTACGTTAAAGAACCTTCAACTCAAAATAGTCAAAAGGTGTATTTTTACTAATGTTTGAAGAAGAACATTAGTATTAAAATCACTTTGGCCAAAAATTCATATTTCTATGTATATATATATATATATATATATATATATATATATATATATATATATATATATATATATATATATATATATATAAATATATATATATATATATATATATATATATATATATATATATATATATATATATATATATATATATAAATATATATATATATATATATATATATATATATATATATATATATATATATATATATATATATATATCATCAAAAAATTTCAGTGAAAAAATCTCAGGAACGCGCCATCCGATTGAACTGAAATTTTCAGGACACATTGGTGTATATGCAGAATAGTGCCAGGTCTCACAAAAAGTAAATAATCTTTAACTCTTTGGCACCGGCGGTCATTTCAGTGATATTTTTAATATACCTATTATTCCGTACAAAATAATTTTTGCAAAAATAAAGTTGACGAAATAAATTTCGAACGTGTTTTACATGTGAATCGGATAATGTTTTGGTATTTTTTAACCCCATGTGTGCGCTGGGTGCCTAAAAAGAGAACGGGACAACTTGAAAATTTTTAAATTGCGATAACTTTTGACAGAGTTATTTAATCATTACATGTTGGTATTATTTAGTTGTAGATTTGTGTTGCTTTTAATGAGCGTGCTGGCAACCCTGTAGCTAGGGCAGGGACTGAAAGTGAAAACCTCCAAATCATCGTCTCTCTTGAAAAAATGCCGCTTCTTCAAAAAAAAGTCACTCATATGTAAATCTTGTGCTTTGTTTACATAGAAAAAAAAATTGATATAACGGGCACGCCTGGTAATCCTTGCCCAATTTACCTATATTTTTAGCATCAAAAACTTTTGTTCACGGAAACTCACGATCCAATAAGCAGAATTGATTGAAATTTGCAGAATGTATTGGTCTTAAATAGGATAGAAGTGATTTTGAAATGCGGGCGATTCTGTGCCAGTGGTGCCATCTTGAAAAATCATTAAAAAAGATAACTGCTTTTAGCCCTATAAATTCTGATTCAATCGTTCGATTTTAACGAAATTCATACAGTACCTTATTTTAAACCACGTTTGGTAGAAATTTGGTCGAAAAATTCGGTTGGAGCTGCCAGCTATGATAATTTTGGTGTCTTAAATTTGAAAAAAATGAAAATTTGGAAGTGATAACATTCAAACCATCGAATATCCTAAAAAATGTCCGTTTCTTACAATAAAACCAATCTGTTTGCAAATCTTATGCTTTATTTATACGTTCAAAGTAGAACTTTGGAAATTTCATGTCGGACAAGAACGGTAACCCTTTCCCAGTTAACCTATATTTTTAGCATCAAAAACTTCTGTTCACGGGAACTCACGAATCAATAATCAGATACAATTGAAGTTTACAGAATGCATTGGACTTAAGTAGGACCAGGTCTGATAGAAGCGATTTTGAATTGTAGGCAACTCTGTGCCAGTGGTGCCATCTTGAAAAATTACAAAGAAAAAAACTGCTTTTTGCCCTATGTAATGTGAATAAGTTACCAGATTTTCATGAAATTGACACAGTAGCTGAACCTTACTTTAAACTCAGTTTGATAGAAATTTGGTTGAAAAATTCGGTTGGTGCTGCCAGCTATGGTAATCTTTGTGTCTTTGGTTTTGAAAATTCGCTCAGGAAAATGAAACTTTTTGCCCTATAACTTCCACTGCAGTCATGAAATCAATACGAATTTCATACATTTAATGGAACCTGTTATAAAAATTATTCAGGCCAAATTTGGTTGAAAGGCCATGATAGGGTTGCCAGCTATTGTTGGTTTTGTGTTTATTTGCAATATCTTTATTAAGCGGTTTTATCGTAGAATTTTCAATTGGTAATTATATTGTAGTGACAATAAACAGCAAATATTAAGCTTTCGATTATTTGAAAAAACTCGCTACAGGTAACCCTTAATTTCTTTATACTCCTATAAATTCGAATGTAATATAACAACGTGAATTAGATGTGATATATTTTTGGCTTTGATACTGGCGAAAGGTTGCCAGCACGAGTCGGTTGTGTTACTTTTGTATCAATAAATGCTTACAGTTAGTATTCATACCGGTAACATTTACAATGAAAATAAATAACCGATGTTTCAATTCCCAAATTTCTGCAAATTTTTCGGATCGCAGTCCCAAGCACCAATTTCAGTTACAGTGCTGCAGGGACTGCGCATTTTCTTCATTGATGTTATATGAGATGCTGTTTTCAAAATTTTGTGAAATAAGCTACTGTTGACGAATATAATTAACCCGTGTTTTGCTCTCATAAACGTTGAAATTCATGCCAGTGGTAATATCTGAAACCTTCTACCATATGAGTTATAATGCATTCTTGAGACCAAAGTAAAACGTGGCATTTGAAACAGTTTGGCCGTAATAAGCAGCTCATGTGGTGGAATATGCACTCAAAACCTGCACGATTCTTCTACTGTTCTTCGAACATTAGTGATTCTAGCGGTTCAGGTGCGCTAGAGTTTTTTTACTTTTTACGGGTGCTGCAGTAAGAACTATTCATTTGGAGTTTGTACCTACCTTGTCTACTGAATCGTTTATTATGGCCTTGAGGAGGTTTGTTGCACGTCGAGGTAAACCTGGTATTATTTACTTGGTTAATGCTCAGACTTTTAAGAGAGCAGCAAATGTTTGAAATGCCTTGAACGAGTTTGCACAAGATAGTCGGACTAACAAACTCCTTTCTGAGAATAGAATTTGTTGGAAATTAATAGTTGAATGAGCACCATGGTGAGGTGGTTTCTGGGAGTGCCTAATCCGTAGTATCGAAAATGCATTAAAGGCTACAATGATGCATTCCATTTTTAGTAACGATGAACTCTACACAGTATTGGTTTAATTGGAAGCGGTAATAAATTCTCGTCCTCTTACGTATGTATCGAATGATCCAAAGGATCTTGCATCTTTGACCCCAATTCACTTTCTTCGGGTATTTTCAAGCGGGAGATCAGTGCTGAAAGATCCTAGCAAGCTTTCTTTTGATATGTTTATGTGTAACGTATTGCGTCGCAAGTGGACCTACAGACAGAGAACTCTTCATATTTTCTTGGAAACGACGGAAAAACGAGTGTCTGATATAACTTCGATCGTTGATGCACTGTCGACCATCATCATCGTCAAACATTCAACGGGACGAAGCTGTTTTGGTATATGATAATTTAACGCCGAGGTTGCAGTGGAAATTTGGCGGTGGTTGAAGAAACCTTTCAAGGTCGTGATGGAAAGATACGAGCTAAGCAAATGCGATTCAGCAACGGAATAAAGACATGAAGAGCAGTACAGCACTTGTATCTATTGGAGTTGCATGGAAGTAATTGCAGGATGCCGGGTTTTGGCACCAACATTTTGGAACTACTACTTATTTTTCGTAAAACACTCGGCTATTATACAAATGATTTATTGTTCTTATTAATTTAAATGATTCGCATTAGGAGGAAGCTTATTGGTAACTAACTAACAATATCATAGCTACATTAAAAGAAAGTAATTGAGCGGAAGTAAGAGTTCAAAGCTTTTGGGAGAAATTTTTACATGGTTACTCTCTAACCCATTGTTTTTATTTGAGGAGGCAGGCATACGGAAAACCAAGAAATCTACCTTGTACGATGTTTTTACTCCATTAAAAGAAGAAATAAAGCTAGTATATTTGACATTGTTTTGGATGAAGGCTTACTATTATACAAGGTGGAGTGGCCCAAAGATTCGCTGACAATCTCAGCCATTTGCCAGTGTTACACAGCCTTTGTTCTCAAACATTATGGTGGCAACAGCTGCACGGTGGAGTTTGATGGTTATTCAGCCACCCCATCTAATACAAAGAGAGCTAAACAGAGCCGAAAGTATAAATCAAAGAGGTCATTTTACATAAGCTTTGGAGAGAAAACAGTTAGAAAAGAATAATTTCATTCCTCATAAGTGCTCTTACCATCCATAAAGTTGAAACAGAACAAGCATCCAGTGATGCTGACACATTGATCGTCCAAACAGCACTCATGAAATCCTTCACTTCTGACAAAGTACCAATAGTCGGTGAAGAAAATTTAGTATTAAACTCGCTTCGTCGAAAATTCATATATATATATATATATATATATATATATATATATATATATATATATATATATATATATATATATATATATATATATATATATACACATATATATATATATATATATATATATATATAGATATATATATATATATATATATATATATATATATATATATATATATATATATATATGTATATATATATATATATATATATATATATATATATATATATATATATATATATATATATATGTATATATATATATATATATATATATATATATATATATATATATTTATATATATATATATATATCGTAGAATCCCCTTATAACGATTCCGCTTAAGAAGATTGACTGCTTACAGCGACTTAGTTGAATCGGTTGGGTTGGTTTCTAACGACGTAATTTAGCTGAATTTAGCTCTTACTTATCCGGTTATAACGACGAAAGTTTGTTGTTTTTTCGTAAAGTCAAGCGGTCTTGTCTCAGCGCCCCGTTTTTCATTTCTTTACTGTTTCTGCGCAATTCCGAGCCACCAAGCCAGATGCCGTTCCTTGTTTAATTTGTGTGCGTAAAAATATCAACGCCTAAATAACGAAAGTGTTTTACTACTGAAGTAAAGAGTGCGATAATTCAACGTTTAGAATCAGATGAATCAAACGTAACTCTTGTGAAGGAGTTGGTGTTTCTTACTCTATCACATCAACAATAAAGAATAGCAAATGTAAGATTGAAGAGCTTTTTAATAATAACGTTTTGATTCCCAAGCGAATTCGGCCGTCCCCACAGGATCAAGTGGATCAAGCAAATTGGTTTAAAGTGCAATGAAACCGGGGAATACTCGTCAGTGGTATAAGGCAAAGCCAATCAGAAGAAGACTAAAATACACTCTTTTTCAGCTGCTAACTATGTAATTTGTATCAGTAAGCTTACCAAACCTTAACATGTGCCTCACATTCTGTAAAACAACCTTACTTCGTGTTTTTCCAATAAATTAGTTTTTCTTATGATAACACCTTGTGTATCATTTGTATTTACTTTAATATGTGCTTTGCTACATAGCCAAGTAGTACTATTGATAAAATGTATAGGTACATTTCGAAAATCGCTTATAACGTCGTCCGGTTAAAACGACGGCAAACGTGCGGTCCCTTGATCGTCGTTATAAGCGGACTCTACCGTATATATATATATATATATATATATATATATATATATATATATATATATATATATATATATATATATATATATATATGAGTAAAATGATTAAGGGAGATAATCTCTGGACTGACCAATCCGATTGAGCTGAAATTTTTGGAGAACATAGATGCATATATTCGGTAGGTCCATAACCTGCTTGAATTCAGATATCTTTAACCCTTTGGTGATGGTGGCCGTTGTAGTGAATTTCTTAGTACTCCTTTATTTCCAAGCAGTGTAAATTCTTGAAAAAAAGCTTGCTTATGATAAAGAATTGGATCTTTTTAGCCGTGTGTGGGTGCTGTTTGCCTAAAAGTGGGCAAGGACTTTTTTCAAATTTTGATTTGTCATTACTAAGATCACGGAACCAACTCATAAAATCTCCAGACTTGTGGCAAGGTCTTGCTGGAATCGGAGATTGCGAAGGCTGATTTCACCAAAAATCTTGGTTGCCGATTTGTAGAGTGCGTTTTCAAGTACCGAGATTTATTTCGAAGAGTCCATCTGACCTTCACACACATGCAAATTTCCCAACCCGCTCGAAGCCATGCAACCCCAAAAAAACATTATGCTGCCCCCTTCGTGCTTGACAGTTGGTACCATGTACTGTAGTTTGTATGCTTCACCAATTCTGCGTCACACGAACGTCACGCCCGGTGTTCCCAAAATCTGAAAGCAGTAAAAAAACATATTTTTGAAAATAGCACATAACGCAACCATCACTGAATCAGTAATTAAAATACATAAGATTACTATAACTTGCTTTTAAGTTAGATTCGTCTGACCACACAATATTCGACCAATCTTCTTCGGTGAGATTTTGGTGTCCCAGGGCCCATTCTAGCCGGATTTTTTTGTTTCCCTCAGACAATCACGGCTTTTTTCTCGCTTTACAGCCTCTGAGGCCTTTTTTGTACAGACGTCTCCTTACTGTTCTGGAAAACAATTTTTTTCAAACTCTTCTGATAGCTCAGCAACAACGTGAAATATGCTTTTTCCGGTCCCTCAACGAAGGACGTATAATCAAGCCGTCCTCTTGTGCCGTTGTTACTTTTTTTCAGTCGAATCTGGGTAAATTCATGTGAGTCCTAGTTTCTTCAAAACTTTGAATAGCTGATCGAACCACATTGCGGGAACATCCGAGTCGTCCAGCAATTTTTCTCAAGCTGCATCCTTCCATGTGTAGTAATTGAATTTGTGCTCGTACTTCTAAGTTTATTTCTTCAGTTTTGGCCATTTCTGAAAATTAGAAATATTATCTCACTAAATGAACCAATGTTCACTGTCAAAACAGAGTAACTTTCGGATTTTCCGAAGGTTAAAACTTGTTTTGGCTGGATTAATAAGGGCTGCAGAGCTAAGTGCCATCTGCATTGCAATTCCAAAAGCAATTTTTGACGGGAAGAAGCAACTTTCACGCTACGAAGTGAGTACAATTCTTGCTTATATTCAAGCTATATTTTCGCCGAAACAAATTTCACGTGAAATTTTGTATGGTGCGTTTAGATGCAAGTTATACCGTTGCTTGGTGGGCGCGCAAACCAATTATGGTTTACATTCGCGGTGCGCGCTTGTATTCGTTCGACGAGGTCACTTTTTAGAAGTCGACAAAAAGAACTTTCCACTTTCTTCTGAACGGTAGTTTTTTCCCCCTTTGGATTTCTAGAGGCATGTAAGTGTAATATATAATATAATTGATGTTTTAACTGTACAGAAAAATAAAAAAGTCATTGTTTTCAAATAAACAGTTCATTTTCGTTTTTGAAAACAACAGAAACGTTCATCATTACTACTGTGAGAAATTGTGCAAATTAAACGTGAATTCAAAGCGCTTTAATATGATCGTGAATGTTAAAGTTTGCTCAAAGTTTGGTAGTGAATGTTAAATTAACTCAAACTTGACTCAAAGTGAAGCGATTGTTTTGTGGGGAATGTTACTTTGAGCAAAAGTGTGCTAAATGTGAATAAAGAAACTGTTTAATTTGGAAAAAGCAGAGAATCATGAATCCATGAAGTGCCACTCAAGTGAAAAACAACAATATGATAAGCGACTTATGTCATAATTGAACGTACAGGCTCGTTTTTCTTAAATTTTAAAACTGTTTCGGACGGTAGCCTCAAAACTTTTTAAGTCTGTAACTTTCAATCTAATCATTGTGTCGAAATGAAATGGCAGATTAAGTGGGAGACGAGACGAGCATAGTTGATATGCTTTTGGTGTTAGTACTAGCAAATAGCTACTATTTTTTCAGAAGATGCTATCATTAAATGTCCATATGATAAACATTTTATAATGGAAACATGCGGCAACTGTTTGAATTTCTAAAGTATTGCAATTTTCACGTCCGGTAGCTCTTTCTGGTTCCATAGTTTTCGATGTAATCGCTACGCTGAAAAATTCTAGCATTAAGAGCGTCCGCACACGGGTCGACATTCAATCGACTCGACTGCGACTCGAACTCGAACTCCTTGCGATTTCCAATGTAAATGAATGGAGACCTGCACACGGGTCGACTTGTGCTCGACTCGGACTCGGTGCGACTGCGACTCGGTGCGACTGCGACTCGACAGGCACTCGTCTCGCTCGAAGTGTTTGGAACGGGAAAAATCGAGCAAGACGCGTGATATTTTTTTTTGAAATATATAAAAGTGTTTTTTAGTAATGTTCGAAGAACAATAGTATTAAACTCGGTTCGCCGAAAATTCATATTTCTTTATATATATATATATATATATATATATATATATATATATATATATATATATATATATATATATATATATATATATATATATATATATATATATATATATATATACATATATATATATATATATATATATATAAATATATATATATCAGCAAATCGGTTAATAGAAGTAATCTTTGGAGTGGCCGATCCGATTGAGCTGAAATTTTCGGATGTCGTAGATGTATATAGTAGGTAGGTCCATGACTTGTTCGAATTCAGTTATCTTTAATCTTTTGGCAGCGGCGGGCATTTTAGTGAATTTTCAGGAACTCCTATATTTCCAAGCAGTGTAAAATTTTTGTAACAAAAAGTATTGGAAATAAAAACTTATTATGTTTTAGGTTTGCTCATGATAAAGAATTGGAAATTTTGAGCCGTGTGTGGGTGCTGAGTTCCTAAAAGTGGGCAAGGAATTTTTCTCAAATTTTGATTTGTCATAACTTCTGACAGGAACATTCGATCATCGTGAAATTGATAGAGCGTATTGATGTAGGCTGGAACTTAGCACACATGGATTTTAAAGACAGTGTGGGTAACTCTGTAGCTATGGCAGGCTCTTAAAAAAAATCCTTCAAATCATCGACCTTCCTGAAAAATTTTTGCTTTTTGCGAAAAAACTCAAATCATTGATAAATCTAAATCTTTCTCCATCACGTCAGATTAAAATTTTCCAAATTCCGATTCGCACAAGAACGGCAACCCATCACCAAACTACCTCTATTTTCAGCACTCGAAAGTTCTGTTCACGAGAACTGACGACCGGGTTATTCGATCATAGTGAAATTTACAGGACATGTTAATATTAGCTAGGACCAGGTCTGATAGAAGTGATTTTGAAATGCGGGCAACCCTGTGCCAGTGGTACCATCTTGAAAAATCACTGAGAAAAAAAACCGGTTTTTGGCCTATAACTTCCGATTCTGCCATCAGATTTTGACAAAACTCATACAATACTTGGATCTTACTCTATGTAACATTTGGTATATGTAACATCTATGTAACAATTAGAATAGAGTTGCCAGCTGTGGTGATTTTTGTCTCCAAAATCTTGCAAATTTGCTCAGCAAAATAAAGCTTTTTTCCCTATAACTTCCGGTCCAGTGTAGAAATCAGAACGAACTTCACGCAGTAAATGAACCTTAATATGAACCAAATGTCGTAGAAATTTCGTACGAAAATCATGAAAGGGCTGCCAGCTATGACCATTTTGTAATTTTGTTTAATTTCTTTACTGAGCGATTAAATCATTAGATTTGCAAATGGAAATGATCCTGCAATGAAAAATAACAACAAATATTAAGGCTTTAAACACTTGAAAAGTTTTGAGGGTGGTAACCCTAAAATTCTTTTCACCCGTATAACGTCCAGCGCAGTGATTCAATTGAAACGAAATTTACTGGTTGGGTTTAACTTAACTTGAAGCAGATTTGGTATGTGTTTTGCTTTGCTGCTTACACAGGGTAACCAGCATTAGCCATTTCCGTAAATATTGCACCAACAGATGCTTCAAATTACGTTCTCATATGCAAAGAATTTGCAATTAAAATAAGAAACCAGTTTTTAAATTTTCCGAGTTTTGAACATTTTTCGGATGGCAGCCTCAAACAACGTTTAGCCGCTGAAAATTTCGATAAAATCCTGCGATGAGAACGAAATTCAGAGGATAAGTTGATTTGAGTATGAGTTTGTTATGGTAAACTTATTGCTGCTTCGTTCGGACTGCCGAACGGACGCTTCGTTCGGACTACTTCGTTCGGGTTGCCAGCATAATCATTTCCAGCATTCATAATTTGTGTTATAGTTTAGTTTTGTTGCTTTGGATAAAGAATGGCTGATATGATTCTACAAAACAGTGTTTTACGTCTTTCCACACTTTTTTGTCACTCAAAGAAAATTTCTTCGAAAATTAGTTTTCTAGCGGTTCAGGTGCGCTAGAGTTTTTTTTATAATGTATGCATTATTAATTATTTTGTTTTATGTATTATTATGATTGGTTCTTTGAAAAATATTAGTGTTTCTGATAACGTATCACGTATGTATTTTTTATATGTTTGCATAATGTAATGTTACATATTGTAATGTTATATAAATGAAATTTTCCTATATATATTTTAATTATGTTGGCCACATAATAGTTACACCTATATGCTCATAAAGGTTATTGATTTGTGATCATGGTTCCCTTCTTGTCTATAAATCAGCATAGATAAAGCAGAGCATAATTGATACGGGAAACTTGATCGTTTTGCGGAATAAGCCGCCGAAAGCAGAATCAAAATAAAATTGTTTTTGCGGGATGATTAAAATTGAAAATTTTATTGAAAATGGTTTTTTTTCAAAATGGTTTCGAACGTATGCACTGATTCTCATCAGACTCTAGCTTACAGTGCTTACTTGACTGATGTGTTCACTTGCAGTTGGAAATCAGTAATTTTTATTTACGTTAGTTGTGACAAATTTTAACATCTCCGAAAAACGCAAAACAATCGAGTTTGTGTGAGCTGGTGTCTGATGAGAATCAGTGTATACTTTCGAAACCACTTTGCCAAAAAAAAAAGTTCAATAAAATTTTCAACTTTAATCATCCCGCAAAAACAATTCTACTTTAGCTTCTATATATTTATTCAAGCAACTGCGAATTGTTTATAATATAGTTTCCTAACAAAGAAACAAGATTGCAATTTTTCAGGATGAATTTCCACTTACTTTAGAAGCTTTTATTAAACACTAGTTGTTGCTGCCAATGGCTAATGATTCGATTGGTTTTGACATTCTTAGATGATATAGCAGTGCCATCTGCGAAGATAGGAATTTAACACTTGGAGTGTGGAAGAGAGGCGTATAGCTATTGAATTTAGTTGGACCCTGGGACATGCTTGTCAGAATATTAATGGAAGTGCTTCATATCGGATTCAATAAAGGTCGGATCATTATTACTTGTAGTAATCCATAGTGGGTGAATATAAGTTACACGTGACAAAGCAACATATACTAATAACATACAAGTATATAATATTATTGAATATCTCTCTAGTAAAATTACTTTCAATAACCGACCAAGACGCAAGAGATTTGCAAATCTGCTCAATGAATTCATTCATCACACTACTTATCATATAATGAGCCCATTAATAGGTGCTGTGGAATATTCAATTCTATAAGCAGCCACTACTCTTCGGGGATTACCAAATCAAACTTCAAAAATAACTGGTCCAAAGCGCATTCCACATCTGAATCCGCTTAACTTCCATCGTTATTAGCCTAAATTTAATTAAAATAATGTAAAGTAACTGCTACGAAATTTGTGATGTATTGAAATATTTTTTACGGACAATTTGTATTTTATATTTATAATGGTTAATTGTATTTTAGATTTATATTATGTTTTCTTGTTGTGTATGTTGCCTTGTTTCGTAAAATAAATATCTAAATAAATAATATACACTATTGTTTGTTTGTCAAAACTTCGCGTAGAAAACGACCCGTTTCGAGTTCGAGTCGCAGTCGCTTCGATTGCATGTCGACCCGTGTGCGGATGCAATTGTCTACTTCGAGTGTGACGCCTATGACGTTTCGAGTTCGATTTGCAGTCGAGTCGATTGAATGTCGACCCATGTGCGGAGGCAATAAGTTTTAATATGCCGTTTATCTGATGTGTTCATCCGGTAGTGTAAATTCAGTCATATTTCACTAAATTTACATATATCAGTATTTTTAGTGGTTTCTTTGCGCTAGAGTTTTTTTTTATTATTTTCATTACGGTGGCATTATTCATGTTATATAATAGTAAAATCATGGGAACCAGAGCACAATCGTGAATTTTATCATAAGGTTCAGTACATTCAGCTGCAAATATATAAATTTTAAAAAAAAAATAAAGAAGAGTATGTTGAGGCTAAGCACTAAGCTAAAATTTTCAAATTTTTACTACGCAAGTGAAATTTTCATTTTATGTTTGCGTGTTTTCATACACAAGTTAAGGAAAATTTGATAATCAACTTTTCTCTCAAACCACTCATCAATTTCTGTACTTTGTTTTACAATTACATATAAGTACTGTTACAAATGTCATTTATAATAAGTAACAATTTTCATCAGTATTCGTACTACAAAATTTAGTTCTATTATACATTTTTTTATTTTTTAAATTATCCAATTATATTTACAAAATCTAGTCCAATTATGATTTCAAATTTTGAAGCGATTGCTCTCACTCCAATAACTGTTCTAAATTTAAATTTCATGCAACACACACAAAAGAACATCAATGCCAAAAATATGCTGATAGCAGCATTGAACTTGATAAGTAGTTCAATAAAATCAGGCCTTAATCAGATCTGAGCCAAGTGAGATAGTCCCAGTCTCTTGCAATTTGTTTCAACCATCTTGTTATTTTCTCTCAAATTAATTTGCATACTTCATTTCTGTGTCAATTCCTTTTATTGTGCCATGAAAGTCTCAGGGACTTTCTGTCATTATTTATTGTTTTCTTTAATTTTCTTTGTGTCAGACATATTTCAATTAATACAATGCAGTGGCAGCACAAATGCAACGAATAACATTCGAACAATTCAAACAAAATGGACAAATTGTACAGTTTATGAATACAACCATATCGAATATGGTGTTTACTATCGTGATCAAAGAAAATTTTTGGTGAGTTTGAATTGAAATGTGACTTTAAATAATAAACGGGAAATTGAATCAAGTAATGGATTTTTAAAAACAGCTATTGTATTGTTGTGTTGTTTCCGAAAAGAACTTAACAGGTGGCTCGAGATTGGTTTTATGAGTGTTTCATGACATCAATTAGAGCTATTTGGAGGTATTGCAAAAGCTTGTTGTCAATTCTTCAGTTCCCAGTAAAAGACGAAGGGTTCAAATGGTGATAGATATTATTATATCATATATCAAATTAATTAATGAATATAAGAAAAAATGCAAAGCATAATATTTGCTTATAATGAATGTAAATTGATAGAAAATATTTATTTCATTGAAGCAAATAAATTTAAAGAAAGTTACCGTTGATATTCCTCGCAAGAAGTATTCTCCTTGCGAACTTTAATCCAAGGTCAATTCCTTATTTAGGACTTATATGCTTAAAAAAACAAATACCCAGAGTGAGAGGAAAAATTGTCCTAGACTTCAGTTTATACATCAGGTGAATTCATAATTTTTATTTACCTATCTCATTTAAAATTTCAGCCTTCTTTTGAGAGGCATCAACTTGAAAATTCCATCGATGGCCCGCTAGATTTGAAAGAAATCAAAGATGTTCTACAGCCTTTGCATTTGACAGTCCACACAAAACATGTGAGTATACTATATTATTTATTTTAAAATAGTCGGAACTGTATTATTAGTAACAGAAGAATTCATATGTCTATAATAAATAATAAATTTATAATAATATCAGAGACATCAAATATATCAGAAAACTAAACTGAACTATCTTATCTTTTTTGGCCGCGAGCTATATAAATATATATATATATATATATATATAGAGATAATAAGCTAAATTTTTGTATATGCCTTCATTTTGGGGTCCTCAAAGTTGCTTCAAAAGTCTCATAAAATCTCGTGTCTGCGTCGAAAGTTATTCAAGGTCAAAGGTGAGAAAAAACAGTTTTTTGCGATTATCTTGGTTTCTATTGCTCCAATGATGTTAACACATAGGATCAAAATTGTAGAACATAAAATTTGCGACAAATTTTATTTGAAGCATTTTTTCATGCGCTCAACCGTTTTTCCGATAGAGGGCGATAAGAGCGCGGCACTCGGACATATGTACTGTAATGCAAGGTCAACCGTGAATACCTGTGAATACTACCTTCAGTTTTGAATTATTTGTATTATTTATCAGTAAATACATTGTATTTAATAACATTTTACAGATATTTAATTTATTTTAATACATATATATTTTATATATTTTTAATCCATCAATCTTTAATAATTTAAATAACAAAAGTATTACTTTTCTTCTTCATCATCGTCATCTTCTGGACGTTCGGGAATTTCTGTATCATTGTCATAATCTTCGTTGCCTTGAATTGGTGTTGCTGACAGTCACTTAGCAACGAAACAGCATTGAGGCAAGCTTGCCCATAACACTGGCCACAAGCTAAAGTGCATTGCTGCCCCGATTTTCTACATCATTTTCTACCCCGATTTTCTACAATGGATGTGGTGCACCCATTCTTAAAATTACAAAATAGAGTATTCAGTAATTCATCGGAAGCTGGTGGTAATATTGTTGTCAATGGCTCCAGGAACTCATTTTGAAGCACCCAACCCGATTCCTGGGGTTCTAAATCATGCTCTAACCATTTTTGAACTTGGTACTAGACACGGTTTATATGCTGATGGGCCGCTGCACTTGTTGGTGGAAGATTAGATAATTGGACAGGTTTATTAAGTTTTGTAGATTTAATGAACTGAGTATATCCAAGATGATCGATATTATCCTCAGATTTTGGAGCATTGTATATCGCTAGGAAGATACGAATGCCATTATCGTATAATTGTTGGACAGGGCAGTTTTCTTCTAGAAAAACTTGAGCTAGTTCGTCGAAATTGTCAAGTTGTTCTAGTGCTTTTATGAAAGTTTTTTTTCCTTTTTTAAACAACGCAGAAGTTGTATCACATCCACTGAATGCATGTAAAAATAAAACACGTTTTTCAGAATATATGGCCGAGTGCTGTGCACTTACCGCCCTCTATCGGAAAAATGGTTGAGCGCATGAAAAAATGCTTCAAATAAAATTTGTCGCAAATTTTATGTTCTACAATTTCAATCCTATGTGTTAACATCATTGGAGCAATAGAAACCAAGATAATCGCAAAAAACTGTTTTTTCTCACCTTTGACCTTGAATAACTTTCGACGCAGACAAGAGATTTTATGAGACTTTTGAGGCAACTTTGAGGACCTCAAAATAAAGGCATATAGAAAAATTCAGCTTATTATCTCCCATTCCGAGGTTGACCCCTTTTTTATGCTAAAATGACTGGGCCAATAGTCTTGGTTGCTTGAATAAATATTATCATAAGGCTCTAACAATATTTTTGTGTATGCCATTTTTTTTGCAAAGAAATATATAGTGTTTTAAGAAAAACGTATGCTCACAATTTTAAAGCTTGAATCAACCTTTTCATTTGCAGGTCGAAGGGTCTTATCCGGTTATGGTGTATATCGGTGACTATGATCTAATGTACCCAAAAGTTGAAGTTGCTGCGCCTGGTTTTCTTTTGGAGAAAGACGTTATTCTAATCAGTGTCCAATATCGAGCTGCAGCTGCAGGATTTTTATCAATGCGAAATGATCAAATACCGGGAAATGCTGGTATTCTTGATATAGCGCTGGCATTGAAATGGATACGAAAATATATTGTACTTTACGGTGGTGACCCGCAACGAGTGACATTGTTCGGACAATACAAAGCAGCTGGGTTGATACATGTGTTAATGATGAGTGGCATTGGGGTAGGTTTTATAATATTTCAATGTGTATTCTTCGTGTAGATGAATACAAAATTAATTAGATAAGAGATAATTTTTTTTACATATATTATACATCATTGTATTGATGTAAACAAAACTGTATTTTTTCAGGAAAATCTGTTTCAACAAGTTATTCTTCAATCTGGATCAGCACTGTTGAGTAATTTCACAACAAAACATCCTGTGAAATACAGCCGCAAAGTTGGTTTGATGCTTGGCTGCTCAGACGTAAGGGATAAAATGAAGTTGACTAGGTGCTTGGTGGAAGCAGATGATTTTGAATTGAATTTGGCTTATAATAAAGTTTGGGTGAGTTTTGAAAATATATTTTATCCAAAAAATAATTTGCTTATGTGCAAAGTGAACTATTGTAGAGAGACTGATCATTTGAAAGTGCAAGTACTACGCACTGTTCTAGAAGAGGATCATCATCTATGACCAGGGTCTTGGGTGGAGTGGACTGTAAGGTTTTGTTTGTTTGTTGTTTTAACTGTTCACTTCATGCAAAAAGGATGTTAGTTGCACCTTTTTGAAAGGATTCATTATTCCAGGAATAAGGGGGAATGATTTTATCCTGAAGAGATGGAAAATTACATCATCAATCAGGTTCACGTACTATGTATATGCGAAAATTTATTAGAAAATTAGGTATCGCGATACTAAGTAATCTCCGATACGAAAATATTCTAGTTTCTGGTCTAGAGCTTGACTTTTTTGACCAATCAAGGTGTTAAATGCCCTTTAACTTTCACGCTGCACTGCGTTTGAGTGTAAATGGTTTCAAGTCCAAATCTATGTTTCAACGAAAGTCATGCACCGGGCTTTAAATTAATCTAGCCCTGAATCACCTTAGGTCAAACCTAGGTGCAAAATAAATTGTGAAACTTCAAGGATTTGAATCCAACTCTAATCAATGATCTACACAATCGAGGGCCTATTCTCATTACCTTGATAATGAGCATCAATTAATTTTCAAAAACTTCAAAACATCTTTTTTAACCCCATGTGTGCGCTAGGTGCCTAAAAAGAGATCGGGAAAATTTGAAAAAATTTAAATTGCGATAACTTTTGACAGAGTTATTAAATTGAGCGTTTTGGCAACACAATAGCTAGGGCAGGCGCTGAAAGTGAAAACCTACAAATCATCGACTCTCCTGAAAAATTGTCGCTCTTTAGAATAAATATATATATATATATATATATATATATATATATATATATATATATATATATATATATATATATATATATATATATATATATATATATATATATATATATATATATATATATATATATATATATATATATATATATATTTTGCTTTGTCTACATAGTCAAAGTAAAACAGTGAAATTTTACGATGGGCACGCCTAAAAACCCTTCCCCAATTCACCTATATATTTAGCATCAAAAACTTCTGTTCACGGGAACTCACGACTCAATAATCGGATACAGTTGAAAATTACAGAATGCATTGGTCTTGTTATTTTTGTACCAATAAATGCTTACAAAAACATTTGCAATGAAAATAAGTAAACAATGATAGCGTATACAGCAGACGTTTAGTCCGCGGACTATACACCGAATTTCACTTAAATTATTTAGCCCACCTGCTGTAGACACTCAGTATCTGACCCAAGCGATAGGTCAGTACACGATTTCAAGTGAACTGACCTAAAATAGGCCGTGGACTATATCGCTGTAAACACGCTCGACATAGGCCTTGATTTTCGCGCAACTATTAATAATACATGTACGTTGAATTTAAGCTCGCAGCCCTCTCGTTTGACTCTAAATCATTTCAATAATCACATTTACGAGACATATGAAGAGATAATTACAGGGTATGAACTAAAATTGAACAAAATGACAGCTGTCACGTATAAACGAGGACTAAATTCAACCTGACCAAATTTTAGGTTAGGACTAAATTCACTTAGTCCGCGTTATAGGTCAGGTCACATTTGGTCCAACCGCTGTAGACTCTACCATTTTCTGGGTGTCAGCCCCAAACACCTTTCTATCGCTGTAACTTTCCATGAAGTCATCGAAATTTAATCGGCTTAGGGTCTATTATTACTTAGGGTGTCCTTAAGTAGCTAGTGGTAGAATACACACTCAAAATCTGCACAAATCCTCTACTGTTCCTCGAACATTAGTGTTTCTAGCGGCTCTGAGGCGCTAGGGTTTTTAAAAGATAGTTTCGGTCTGAGGAATTGAAGACCCGGCTGGATTTTTTCACCCAGGCTGAATATTTCCGCTCTGGCTGCTAATTTTTACAGCTTTTTGTTAAGCCATTCAAGTACCCATAGTGAAGTGGTTCACATTGAAGTAAAGTTATCTAAGGGAGATGATTGGTCTATTCTAGATAATAGAGACTACCTGTCTGTAGATAACTGTTTTGAGTAGTACCACTACATGTAATTGCAGTAATATGGAGGTGTTCAAAGAAACAGGTCAAAGCTCTCTCTCTTTCTGATATTTTGATATATTATATTACGCCGTACTCTTTTCTGGCAATAGAACAGTGATGAATAATATTTAAATTTCCTTATTGAATTTCCCTATTAAAGTGACATGGCCTCTGAGATTCATAAAGGATTTGATGAGCAGAATGTGGTCCGAATTTAAAAAATTTCACGTTTGAATGTTTGAGACAGTGGTTTTGAGATTTGCAGCAAAACAGGGTTAAAAGTTTCAGTGCGAAAAAGCTGCAGCGATGACAGCTACCATAGATTGTTGGTTGAAGAAGGCTAGTGTAAGAAGTAAATTTGTTTCTTACTCTTTCGCGGTGTGTTGTTCTTTATATTTCCTAACGCATGTCAGTCCGGGATCAATTTTCTAAACTTCTTATTTGAATTGGCTTTGGTGCTTAGAATAATGAGAATATAAGTTTATGTATCGATATAAATTAGGATAAGTCGACGTTTTGGGGATTAACATTTGATGCCGGGTTGGGTTCTGCCATGAGAAAAGTCATGGGAGGTAGAGAGTGTCGATTTCTCCGGGAATGACCGATGATTGAGTGTTCCGAGAATATCTTCTATTTCCCAGTGGTATTGGTTATGCGTGCTCTCAAGACTGGATTTTTGAGTTTTAACTTCGACATCAGCTCAAACAGAAGTTCAGGGAGACGAAGGCAAAATTTATAGTAGATGAAACAACGTGGAAGGTTGATTCTTATGGAAATTTGGGTTAAGCTGGTTATCATATGTGTGTGGGTTAGAACAGAGGCACCTTTCACCTCTAAGCACTCAGACCAAAACACAAATTGTGCCCATACCCCTCGTGTACCATAGCTTCCCAGACTTCTTAACAAAATCTAGGACTAATGATAGGGGAAAAGAGGATATCTTCTTCATAAGTGCCACATCCCAGCCAAAACATTGATATCTGAGACTCGAAAACGCTGAGCATTCACAGAAGAAATGCTCTGCTGAGTCAACCTCTCCTAGACAGGATGAACAGATGTCATCCTATGCAAAACTTTTTTGGTACATACGTCCTCCTAAGCAGTTGTGTCCAGTCAGTATGCCCTTAATGGCTCTGAAAACTTTCCTGTTGTTGTTGAGTAAGAATCCCGCAATCGCATGGTTGGGCACTGAAAGAAAGACCTTCGTGTGCCTGGCCACATCAGAAGCCATATATCTATTTTTGTGAGTAAAATGGAAGCTTTGAACCTTGCTTCACAATGGAGTCACCAGTTTCATTTCTCTCAACATCACAGTGCCCCAGTGGGCAGAACTGTTGCACTGCACTTTATTGAGCCTGGCAAGTGAGTTCAATTGTGCCCTGCACTCTTGAAAATTTTCCGAAGTAGTCAGGAGTCTCCACAGTGCCATTAGCGCAGCTTGACTGTCACTGCAAATAGCATTACGTTTTCCACTCCACTTTTTGTCAATTGATCAAGATAGCGAAAATTGCTGCTAGAAAAACTGAAACATGCTCTCCGAGAGAAGATATCTACCTATCATTCGATAAATGTAGAAAGACACCGTCCGTGAAGAAGATCTCAAGAAGATTCTTTCGTACACTCTCCCGAAGTCAAGGGCATTCGAGCGTCCGAAGGCAAAGTGAGAATCAGGGAGAATCATCTAACCCCTAATATAGCAGTGCTCCACATCATCGTTTCCTACCCATAGGAAAAGCTGAGTTAGTCTACTGCCAGAGCTTATCGCCGCATTTTGAATTTGTGTGCCGAGAAGACGCAGATTGAGACGTGCATCAAGGACCGTACTCGGAGTAGTACTCAGGTACCCAGTCTTTTGCAGCGTAGCTAACTTCTTGCGAGCATACAATACCCTCACAATATTCCACCACACCACGGATGCGTTTGTTTTTTACGTAGATTCACATAACAACACGAAGCTTTAGACCTCATGTGGTGGCATAAGCTCTCTTGCACTACACAAAAGCATTTAACGCACGAGCAAGCTTCACTCCCACATGGTTCTTACAGATAATTTTTTCCCCCAAGATTACTCCAAGGTGTTTGACTTCATCTGAAAGTTGATGAATTACACCCTTGAAATAAGGAAGCGTGAGTCCTTCCAGTTTTCTTTTCTTGGTGAACAAAACGAGATTCGTCTTATCAGGATTCACTATTACGCCATGCCTCAAACACCAGCTGCGATTTAGATCGAATGCGCGTTGTGTATTTCTACATGCCACGCGTAACCAGTGTAGCTAGTGTAGCCACGTCATCAGCATAAGCCTACACGTAGCGCCGTTCTGGATGCAGTTCATTTAGCATGGAAGCAACTAGCATACTCCACAGGAGCGGTGGTAGGACACCCCCTTGACAGCATCCATTTGTCGCCTGCGTTTTAAAAGTAGGATTCGGATCCAGCTTCCATCAGCAACGACCTCTGCGTCAGCATGCCATGTATCTACTTAACTAAGACCCACCATAAGCTTTCGCAGCTTCACATAGCTCCACGAAATGCTGACAGCCAAAGGTTTCTTCAATGTCCGCAAACACTCCTATCGCATACTCACCATTTGAGATCACTCTCTCAACTCTGAAAATGAGGGAATGAAGAGCCAACTTGTATGATTTTCCTCGCTGGTACGCATGCTGCTCATAGTGTTAGGGGTAAGGCTTAAGCATCCTAGCGTGTTTGTGATGTTCAACAAATCTCTTCAGGAATTTCAACATAAACGAAATTAAGCTGATTGGCCTAAAGTTCCTTAGATCCGAATAGTCACCTCTCCCCGGTTTTGGTATTAACACTTCCGTAACTTGTCGCTAAGGTGAAAATTTGCCTTAAGTCTGCCCCCCAGTGGTCAATTCTCTCCCTTAGTATAGTCGAATAGATGCCATCCAGGCTCAGCGATTTAAAATTTTCAAATGGAATGATTGCATTTTTGAATTTTTCACCAGTGACCACATATGTTGCCGCGTTGCAACATTTCCAACTGCTGCGAACAGCAGGTTTGGTCAGAGCGGAGATGTCTTCTGCGTTTTAATCACTGGAGCGCCCAGAAAGTGAGTCCTACTTTTTGGATTTGATAAAGCCACCATCTTAGCGTTTTAGATAGTCCAGCTTAGCTGATTGATCCTCCTTTAGGACTTTCCAGAGCATTGACATCTCCCGTGCACCTTGCAGTCCCTCACAGAATGATCTAAATGATTTTCTCTTTGAGGTCTTTACCAGATTTTTAAATATTCTCTGCAAAGCTCTGTAGCCAATCCAGTCATTCTCAGTGTTGCTCTTACAAGCTTGATTGAGCAATTTCCTGGTACTTTTCCTGAGCTTCTATAGGTCGCGGTTCCACCAGGAAACCGTCTTGCTACATCAAGGCTTCTTCATAGCTACTTATTATGTCTCTATTCTGACTGTTCAGCCGGGATTCTATTGATATATGCGATTTTACTCTACCACTAGGATACGTTCTGTCTGCAAGAAGTCAATTAAACTTAGTGCAATCAGTGTTCCTGGGATTTTTTCTTTTCACCACGGGTGTTTGATCTGTGGCTAAAGGGAACAGCTAGTGTATCAGAGAGTAAAACCTCATTCAAAACATGCCATCCAGTGATTGATCTAATTATTCTAGATGAACAAAATGTTATTTCAATAACCACCCTTCAGTCAGGGGTGACAAAAGTGCGAAAAATCCCAGTGTTTAAAGCCATCAGCCCCGCAAAAGCTATAAAATCATGATCAAGTCTTCTCTGGCGTTACATTTGTTGCTGCCCCATCTGATATGCTGGGAACTAGCATCGGAGCCCACCGGAAGCTCTAGTCTCTCTAATTCGGCGTCTTTCAACTCCTATATTGGCGGTGGGAGTAAGGAGTCAAAAAGCAAATAAGCTGAGGCAACTTTAGTGCATTGCCGGCTGCCATTTTCCCTGCATGACAACCGTTGACAGGTCTTGGCTTGCAAACTGTTTGAAAATAGTGGCATCAAGTGGATTAAATACTAGAAATTACCTCGGACGCGTTCATCTTTCATCATTAAAGATCTTTGCCATTGTGATTCAGCTGAGTCCGTAACTAGGGTTCCTGTAAGAGTGCAATATAGAGGGAAGCTTGCAAATTTGAAAGGTAGGATGAAGCTTTAGCATGCTGCAAGTTGTTATGAACAAATATTATACCTGCGATCCTTTTGCAGGGATCCTTAATCAATGTCCGCGTGATCTCAGTGACAGAAATTCCACAGAAGAGATTTTACACTAGATCTGCTTAGAAGCGCAGGCATGCGCTGGTGCACAGAGGAAACGCAAGTTTGAAAAGAACCCTGCGTTTCCTCTGCGTACCACCGCTGATGGAGTTAGCATCTGTTCTGGCCGGTAGGGAGATTTCTGGTGTAGCCGGTCCCTCCTTTCCTTCCAGCGTCGTCACTGATTCCCGATTTACATCGGGATTCATCGACTTTTTGAACAGAGTCTTCTTCTGTTTGCAGCTGAAAGCCTTCACTGGTTCGCAATGTCCAGTCGGCGTGGTTTTGCACCCAGGCATCAGTTCAGATCATTTCTGCCTCAAACTGATAGCATAAACAACACTGGCCGGAACTGCTTCCTTTAATATAGCCCTCCTCCTCTTTTGTGAGGATTCGGAAGGAAACATCTTCTCCCCTAGTATGGCTCCTCTCGTTGCAAGAGATGGTATCAGCAAGATCGAAAACAATCGTACCTGAGGTTGAGGCCTGCAGAGTCCGAGCCCCTGCCGTACTAAGAACGTTTTTCAACCGCATGCTTGTCCCCATTAATCGCCTCTTACGACAAGCTGAGTTTGGCTGTATTGTTGCTGGATGTATTTTACGATTACTTCACATCGAAGCAAACCCCTGTCCACGGGAGCTGTATAAACAGCTATATAAACATTGTCGCTGATGTTAGGCTATGGCTGCAAGCGAGCATTAAAATCAATCTTGAAGGCGGATATACCTAATGAAATCGCTGTCACTAAAATCATGTTAAGCTCCTGTAACGGCTCAGAATCTACGAAAAAATGGTGAATATAGCTGCCATGAAAAACGATTTGGTGACGGGACTTGAGTTTTATCACTGGGAAGAAAATAATGTCACGATTATCTTGTATCATTTAATTTTGCACGACCATACTTTTTAAGTTTCAAAAACTAAAATGGAATTCATAAAAGCTGCAAACTAAGCGGGACGCTAACACAGCTATTTGAAGAGCGTATAACATAGATGCAAAATTGAGCAAAGCAAGAAGGTTGTAGAAAAATATAATATAAAAGCGAATGAATCAATGGATACTTGAGCTTTATTGAAAGTAGCTACTTTGCTTGCAGGGGACAATGGAATTCAGTTGCTACCGTCTAATGTTCAGTGGCTACCGTCTAATGTTCTTTCTGCAGTTTGACAACATTTTGTCACTTTTCGGTTTTTTCTGGGCTTAGAACAGATCCTGTAGTAAACTTAATTGCCAGTTATCTTATAGTTAGCGCAGTAAACAGTGTTTGGTGCTCATGATGCATGGCCCCAGTTTTTGGCAGTTGTAATACGTCTTTACGTTCTTCTTTTAGAAGTATTCACACTGAGTTCATTAATGAAATGAATATTTGATTATTTTAAGAAAAGTAAAGTTATATTAGGTTACCGTTTAAGAGCATAAGAATGTAGCTTAAATTCAAATATTTTTCATAGAGCTGTCGTCAATTACCTTTAGCTGACAGATTAAGCTGCAAGCGTCAAAATATTCAAGTCTATTTATTTTTATTTCAGGACACGCATAAAGGCAATATTCCTTTTGTGACAATTGGTGGGCCTAGCAATGTGCTCCACGACTTTCCGGAGAATATTCATCGAAGTGGTCGATTTAGAATCTATCCAAAAATAGTTGGTTTTGTCGATCAGCCTTCAGCATACTTTTTTGATTGTAAGCTTCAACAATACATAATTTCTCAATTTTTCTCGTTTGTCAAACAATTTCAGTATTTGACCCCTATCCAAGTCAACCATCTCTTTTTACTATGGAGCGATTTTCAAAAGACGCGATCACACTCATTAGCCTTGCTGGGGAAATATTTGGTAAATCACCTCTTCAGCACTTGATTCCTAATGCTACAACTCTAAGACAACTGGAAAATGCAAATCCGAAAGTTTTAGAGCAAACTTTCTATTTGGTAGTGACTTCGGTGTTGGATGTAAGTGCTGAAATAATAAAATCGTTTGTTGTTTTTCAATGATTTCCTAACTTGGTTTTCAGTGGTCGAGTTTTTATGTCAAGTCAGCCATGTACTATACAGGTTTTCTGAACAAGACACCAAAAACCTACGCTTACACATTCAAATATAATGGGAAATCACATACCCTTCCATCATTTAGAGGAAGTTTGTTGGATGTTGTGATGCTTCTAGATGACAATCGTTACTTGCTCAGTCGCGATGATGTCCAGCTAGATGAAGCTGACACTGAGATGGCCAAAATGATGGTTGATCTTTGGACATCGTTTGCTGCGTTTGGAAAGCCCCAATCAATAGCTGTGAAAAAATGGCCCGAAGTGCAAGTTGGAGCCGACGAATATCTGATAATCGATGAGCAAATTAGTAATGGACGAGAGTATATTAGCGAGTTTCAGAGTGCTGTCTCAACGTATTTGGGAACGTCTGAAATGGATTGGTACAAACAATTTCAATGATTTACATCGATTTTCTCGATAATCTCAGCTGTATCTGGTTTAAATAATTTTGGTTAAACATAAATCAAGTCAACGCAGAACTTAATTGTTTGCATAAAATTCAAATGAACACAAAATTCAAATGAAAACACATCGTCAGATTCAAATCTTAGATCTTTCAGTTTAAAAAACATTGTCAAATTAAAACCTAATAAAAACATCAAATTAAAATACATCTCATTTCCTGCTGTTTTCATTACTATGACTTTTATGCTCTATGCTCAGAATCCAATTCGAAACTAATTTCGATCGAAATTCAATTTAAATCTCAAATTTAAATTGCAAAGAGATTGCTCATGGAGTGTGCAATCGGGGAAAATGTTAACTATTCTGCTAAAGACCTGGCTAGATACAGGTTGCTGGGAAGGAAATGAATGACCTGAAAGCCTTGTCTTTTGGAGAGAATGAAACGAATGTAAAACGAAATGATCGAAAAGAGGTGGAAAACTTGCAGTGCAGAGTAAAAAGAAAATGGATAAATAAGATTGCCGGCTATTGCAATTTGCTGGATATATTCAAAGTGGCGAAAGTTTTGTTTGGTATTAATGTTCTGCATCTTTATAAACAACCTGGAATACGAGAGTGAAAGCAATGTGGGATTTTTAAGCTAGGTGGTGACTAAAGCTGCGACTTGGTTGTTCACATAAACATACATATACGCCCTATCTGCATTTTAGTAATTTTTGAGTAATTTGAAAGTTTGTGTTTTTGAAAATGCTGCAAATAAATGGATAGAGTGTTTTGCACTGTTGATTTTAACACAATTGGACAAAAGGTAGGATTTTCATATTTTGTAGAGTGATGTAATAGATTATGAAATTTTCGGATGACGCGTTTATGCTACGTAGGGCAGATTTTTGGGAAACGAAAAGCTGTAATCCATCAGAAGTCATTAGAATCAGTGGTGGCTATCAAGTGTTTTGTTACTTTTGTTTGAAGAACATTAGTATTAAAATTGATAAGACAAAAAATTAATATTTCCATTAATAAATATATACATATATATATATATATATATATATATATATATATATATATATATATATATATATGTATATATATATATATATATATATATATATATATATATATATATATATATATATATATATATATATATATATATATATATATATATATATATATATATGTTATTGATTTGTGATCACGGTTCCCTTCTTGTCTATAATCGCATAGACAACGTATATCGTCTCTAAAGCTTATCAAAGCAGAGAATAATTGATACGGGAAACTCGATCGTTTTTGCGGAATAAGCCTCCAAAAGCAGAATCAAATTGGAATTGTTTTTGCGGGATGATTAAAATTGAAAAAAATTTTATTTATCTTGAAAATTTTTATTTGACAAAGTGGTTTCGAAAGCATGCACTGATTCTCATCAGACACCAGCACACAGTGCATACTTGACTGGTGTGACCACTTGCAGTTGGAAATCATTAATTGTTATTTACGCTGGTTGTGACAAATTTTAACATCTCCGACTTATATCCATGGAAATAATTTACTCATAAAGGTTATTGATTTGTGATCACGGTTCCCTTCTTGTCTATAATCGCATAGACAACGTATATTGTCTCTAAAGCTTATCAAAGCAGAGAATAATTGATACGGGAAACTCGATCGTTTTTGCGGAATAAGCCTCCGAAAGCAGAATCAAGTTGGAATTGTTTTTGCGGGATGATTAAAATTGAAAAATTTTTTATATATCTTGACAATTTTTATTTGACAAAGTGGTTTCGAAAGCATGCACTGATTCTCATCAGACACCAGCACACAGTGCATACTTGACTGGTGTGACCACTTGCAGTTGGAAATCATTAATTGCTATTTACGCTGGTTGTGACAAATTTTAACATGTCCGACTTATATCCATGGAAATAATTTACTCATAATTTGCTCATTATAGACAAGAAGGGAACCGTGATCACAAATCAATAACCTTTATGAGTAAATTATTTCCATGGATATAAGTCGGAGATGTTAAAATTTGTCACAACCAGCGTAAATAACAATTAATGATTTCCAACTGCAAGTGGTCACACCAGTCAAGTATGCACTGTGTGCTGGTGTCTGATGAGAATCAGTGCATGCTTTCGAAACCACTTTGTCAAATAAAAATTTTCAAGATAAATAAAATTTTTTTTCAATTTTAATCATCCCGCAAAAACAATTCCAATATATATATATGTATATATATATATATATATATATATATATATATATATATATATATATATATATATATATCTATATATATATAAATATATATATATATATATATATATATATATATATATATAAATATATATATATATATATTTTTATATAAACATAAATACATATATATATATATATATATATATATATATATATATATCTGTATATATATATATATATATATATATATATATATATATATATATATATATATACATATATATATATATATATATATATATATATATATATATATATATATATATATATATATATATATATATATATATATATATAAATATGAATTTTCGGCGAAACAAGTTTAATACTAATTTTCTTCGAAAATTAGTAAAAATGATCCCAATGCGTAGATAGAACGTTTATACTGAGCATTGCGGCCAGTTTTTCATTGCATGTTATCACAAAAAAGTACTATCTGCTTAAGACCTATTACGTCGCATTGGTTGGCATAAACGTTGTTACCGTTTTTAAAACTCTCGCACGTCTACGCACCCCTTCTAGCACCAAAAAGTCGAAGGGGGTTAGTTTCGGGAGCCTGAACTCACCGGAGATGGGGTGGGTGGGCGCCACTCGCTTCCCAATCCCGAAACTACTTATCGTCCGTCGCCCGGAAGCGAGAAGTGTTGCGACGGCTTCTTGCACTAATGGAAGGAAAATAACCCGAAAGGACACGCCAGCGTTCACAATTCTTTACAACAATTTTATTTCCTCGAGTAGTTTGTTAACCTAGCTTTATTCACACAATACGAAACGGCGCCGCGTTTTAAATTTATCTAGCTACTTGCTCGCACTGGATATTCACTTAAATTTACCCTATGTACACTTCAAATCTTAGCCTACTTACTCAGGACTCTACTTCTTGCGTCGATTGAACCACAAGCGCTCGAACATCTACTTCCGGACCAGGTTTTTCGTACAGATGCTTCAGCCTACTCGCACCGCAGCCAATATCTTCGTAATTATCTGTGCCACGATCTTGCGCCAAATTCACTACTTCTTACTCTTCGCCGTTTCGCTACACTATTCACTCCGTCGGTATGTTTAACCTCGTTCTGATTATCAGATAACGCCGGAACCCCTTTTGTTTCAGCCTATCGATCTCGCCAACTCGATTTCGCCAACAATTTACTCCAAATTTCGCCGACGATTTCGCCTACCGTTCGTCTGAGATCTTCATACCCATCAGTCAAAAGATTACGATCTTCGCTCCTCTTCCTCTTCGAGCCACGCCAGATACGTGTGTATGAAATTTTTGAAATTTTTCGGTTATAATTTTAGCTCGATTGTCAGATTACATCTGATCCTTACCACGTCCATCCAAAAAGAGAGCGATCCATGCCTTGATCACCTCGCAAGCAACCTCGGCTCCGCTTTCTGATCCCGCTTAGACGGGATCCCAGATTGTCCGTTTGAACAAAATATCCCAATCCATTTCAAATACATTCCGGCCGTTGAATTCAGTTCCCGGTCATTGCACTTTCTTCATTAATGTGCATTGCCGCAAGTGCAGTCGGTCATTGCACCTGGCATTGCGCTCAATCTAATGAGACATATGTATGGCAACGCCTTGATACGTTCCGGAACGCGGTCCGTTCCTCTGGCGTTCCGCCGAACTGCCCTGGACACTTGAACTGTCAAATCCGTGTTTTGTCTGTCGCCATGGCCGTTGTCGTTGTCGTATTTTGCATCATTTACTGGGTCGGTAATCGCCTTGTGCCGATTCTGTTGAGTGTGCTGATGCCGGACTTGATACAATTGATGCTGTTGCTGGCGGGTCATCTGACTATGCTGGCCGCATGCCTGTAGCGCCTTGAAATATGGGGATAAATTGTCAACTGCGCTGTCGAAATGCAGATATCTTGTGACAGGAGCTCCCACTCGCCGGAACAGGTATGTAAACATTTTCCCTTCCACCACAATTGATCGTTTTTATCTGCTTGGAGATTCTGGGAACCCGCATCACTATCTAGTACATCGTTCTGTATGATGTCATTTGTTGCGCTGGCGTTGGAATACGTTGTAGCAGCAATAACACTCGTGTCTTCGCGGCAGGTGAAAAACCGATGCATCTTCTGCATGAACGGCGATCGTATCTAAACGTTTCGAACTCCATACTTTCGGGAAAGTCCTGAACCTCACCACAAAAATATACAACTGCTGTTATTTCTTCATCCTTGGTCCGTATAATAGGGTGACGATACGCAACATCGTTTGCCCGGTCCTGAAATCCAGATACTGCCCACAAACGAAGCGGACCGGCTGCACTGCTTGCCGTACCAAGTCGTCGAAAAGAATATTTCTCTTTTACTTCAGTCAGGTGAGTTCTTTGATCATATTGTTTATTCGAGACTGTTATGGAGGCGACTCGGCCCCACCATCAGCTTCGAGGAATACCGGGTCCTGGCAAATGCGCGCCTTGATTCTGATATTGGCCGTTTTTGACAGGGTTCGCTGAGACTCGAAGCTTAATCTACAATCATACAATCTGTAACCTACATTATTACTTACGATACCCTATAGTCTACATTATTTCTTAGCCTACGATTTCCTCCACTGAACTCATTGCTTACAACATCACTCCTTCTTCTCTTTACCGCCAGCGTGTCCGCGTCTATAGATTAACAAGAGCTTTAATCTTCTACCGATACGACTCGCGAGTATGATCGACCGTGACACCCCCCTCTCTTCAGAGAATTCCCTGGGAATTCTCGACGTTATTTCACCACGACACCGCGTTAAACTATATACTGATTCAAAATTTGAGATTTCGGTACGCTTTGACTTCTCGTAAAATTTATTCCGGCTGTTCACATTCCCTATCTGAATTCTCGATTGCTCCTCACGTCATCTGGGTGTTACACCCGTCTGTCGCACTGCGCGCTTCCACACTAACAATCACGTATACAACTAATCATGCATGCATATTTGTCACGACTAATAGCTCTAAATAGTGTCGTTATCTGTATCTTTAACATTCCGCTATTCTAATACGACCTGAACTCGATTTTAGGATAAAAGCCAAAGGAAATCAAGGAAAGGAAAAAAAAGAAATGCAGGATAAATAAAAGTCGAGAAGCGCAAAACAACACGAAAAAGGAGGCACGGGAGGAAAATAAAATATCAACTACGCCCAACAGAAGCACGGAAGGCACGCCCTATCTATAGTATATAATTTTTTTTTTTGTAACCCTTTCTTTTCTGGCACTATCTCTATCCCAGCATGTTGGTGTTAACCGTCTCGATTCGTGGCATGAACGGTGTTGGTATCTGTCTAATTTATACATGCAAAATTCTAACATGTGCTGAACTTGATTTTAGGAACACTATTCCCACTACCGCCCACGGGGAAAATTGAAGGGGCAAACGCGAAGGAAACGAGGTGAACACGAAAAAAGAACCCCGAAAGTAAGCACAACGAAAAGAAAAAGAACGAAGGAGAGAAAAGGAAAAGAGATAATAGCTAAATCTGATTCACCACCAACCTGACGGTATTGCTTTCATGTATAAATATACTAATACTAATATCCTATTCAATTAACCTCTCTACTAACTTAAATCCAATCTTATCTGCCGCTTTTATCACGAATACATGGCTGAGCTACCAGTTAATTTAACCACCACCTCCGAATTATTCTAACAATCTATTATCTTAACCCACCACCGCTTATCTATTTTAACCCACCACCACTAAGCTATCTTATCCCTAATCAAAATCTCTCTAGTGCCTTTCCACTTGGTGACAAATGTCTACATAGCTCACCTTATTTCGCGATCTGGTTATTAAGCTAGCCCATATTCGAGTCCCCTAATTTGCTACCATTACCGTACAAGACCTAAAGCCGGGAAAGGTATCATACACTCGCACGTGTTTTTTTCATATTCATGAATCCTCTATTAACCTACGACTATGTTATTCTAAAGTAACCCTTTCTCGCCCTCTTATAATAACATGCCAGCTCCTAGCTAAAAGTCTCCGCTGACGCCTATAACAAATCTCCTAGCTATCTTTAGACTCGGGAATGCATTCGACATACCGTTTAAGGTCTTTCGCATGCCAATTTTCAGCAGGTTTCCCCTTCTCGTCAACTAACTTGTAGGTCCACGCCGACGTCTTCCTTCCCAGCGTGAAAGGACCGACGTACGCCGGGGCCAATTTAGCCGAAAAATTCCTACTGGCGTCCGACAACACGTAATTCTTCCGCCAAACTTTTTGCCCTAGCTGAAAGTTCTCTGCGCGTCGACGGAGATCATACCGTTTTTGGCTGGAAGCCGCCGCCCGCTTCATTCTCTGGCCTACCTCTTCCCGTATCCTTTCTAAATTCCTCGCATTTTTGAGTGGTGAAAACGTTTCTTGCGCCCCTGCTGGTGGCTCCATTTCTTCCCTAAATGTGATCATCTCTCTCCCGAAGTTTAGAAAGTAGGGAGCGAAACCCATGGCTTCGTGTTTATACGTGCGTAGGGCGCACGCGATCTGAGCCAGGTACTGATCCCATACGCGATGGTGGTCGGAGACATAGCATCGCAACATGCATTTTATATCTTGATTTCGACGTTCAGCCGGATTCGCCTGTGGGTGATACAACGCCGTATAACTAATTTGTACCCCGTACTCCTCCACGGCCTGCCGAAATTGTCTGCCAACGAATTGCACTCCGTTATCACATACTAAAACCCGAGGGACCCCGTATACCAGGAATACATTTTCCTCCAACAACCGGAAAACGGCTGATGCTGTCGCCGACCGTAATGGCAGTATCACCGAATATTTCGTGACATAGTCGATAATTGTCAAGATATAAGCATGGCCCCTCGTGGACCGTGGAAGCGGTCCGACGAGATCCACGCAAATCATCTCCCATGGAGATCTTGCTTCGCCGGTCCTAGTGGACATTAGGCCAATCGGCGCTTTACGCTCCACCTTGCACGCCTGGCATACTTTACAATTCTTCACGTACCTACTGATATCTGTTCGCATTTTCGGCCAGTAAAAGTTTTGCGTGACCCGAGCCAACGTGCGTGCGGCCCCCATATGCCCCGCCTTCGGATCGTCATGGTATCGCTTGAGTATAGCTCCCCTCTCTGCCTTACCACCTTCCACCTTCTTCCACTTCATGTCGACTTCTCCACCCACTACTACTCCCGGGGATTGTTTCCACAATACATCTCCTAAAATTTTCCACTCCGAGTACCTGTCTGGGTCATCCCGTACCCTATCCAGCATTTTTGAATACCACTTCTCTGGCCGCTGAGAAACGGAGATGCAATCTACCCTGTTGACCGCTCGCGACAACGCATCGGGCACTAGGTGTTCCTTCCCCCGCCGGTGGATTACTTCAAATTCAAATTGCTGAAGTCTCACCGCCCACCTTGCTAATCTGCCCGTCGGATCTTTAAGATTGTTAAGCCAGACCAGTGAATGATGATCAGTAATAACCACGAACCTGGTCCCCTCTATGTAGGGTCGAAACTTCTCGACAGCCCACAACACGGCTAAACACTCTCTTTCTGTCACGGAGTATTTCCTTTCTTGTTTTGAGAGCGCACGACTCAGGTAGCACACCACCTTCTCACCCGTTGGGTGTGCCTGGCTTAATACGGCCCCTATACCCACGTCTGACGCATCCGTCTGTACCTTGAAAGGAAGTGTAAAGTCGGGGCACGATAGTACTGGTGCCGTTGTGAGCCTTTCTTTACACGCAGCAAACGCACGGGCACACTCGTCAGTCCACACAAACTTGCGACCTTTTTTCAACAAATCGCTTAGAGGCGCCACCATAGTTGCGTGATCCGGTATGAAACGGCGGTACCAGGACACCATCCCCAACAATTGCCTGATCTGCTTAACGGGACGTGGGAACTCTTCCACCGCTTTCACCTTTTCGGGGTCTACATGTAGGCCCTCGACGTCAACCAGGTAGCCAAGATATTTCAATTGCGCCCTGCAAAATTGGCATTTCCCCCTCGAGACACGCAATCCCGCTTCTCTCAACCGAACAAATACTTCTTTCAGCACTTCCAAATGCCGCTCAAACGTCTCGGTTACAATTATTACGTCGTCAAGGTACGTAAAGACGAAAGGCTCCAGCGCGGGTCCGAGTACTGTGTCGATCAGCCTTTGCCAAGTGGCCCCCGCATTGTGGAGTCCAAAAGGCATCCTCAAGAAGTGGAACAGGCCCCTTCCGGGTACGGTAAACGCAGTATATTGCCGAGAGTCCTCCGCCATTGGCACCTGCCAATACGCAGACTTAACGTCCAGCGTCGACAGATACTTGGCATTCCTTAGCTTGTCTAGAGTAGCCAAGATGTACGGCAGTGGGTATGCATCTTTTTCAGATACCGCGTTCACCTTCCGAAAATCCACGCAGAACCGGTAGGACCCATCTTTCTTCCGGACCAATAAGATGGGCGAGGACCATGGGCTTGACGACGGTTCAACCACACCCATCTGCAGCATCTCGTCCAGTTCCTTATTTATCTGACTCTGTACCGCCGGGGAGACCGGATAATAACGCTGCTTGATCGGAGAGGCTGTAGTCTTGATAGCATGTTTCACCCCTTTCGCGCAGCCCAGTCCGTCACCCATTAAACCGAATTGCTCCTCCAGTAATCCCTCTAAGGTCTCTACCTCCTCTGGCGATAAATGAGTCCAACTCCGCAGTGCTTGGCCTGAGCCCCCCCCAACCGAAGCTACGGACGTCCACTGCCGCCCCTCCATATCTAAAACCACACCGAAACGCTGCCAGAAATCGATGCCTAAGATTATTTCCTGCGGTATCGACGAAATGACCAATGTTTCAAGCCTATGTCTCCGTCCGTTCAAAACAAACTCCAACTCCACAACCCCGTCTACCATACACGTAACCCCGTTCGCGAGCCGAACCTCTTCAACTCCGTCTCGTTTTAGCACCAACCCCTTACCTGCCAACCGTGTCCAACCCTTCCGGCCCAGAATCGTGCGACTCGCACCCGAATCTAACAACCCCTCCATCGTCGTACCCTCGGCCTCCACCTTTAAGTGCGGGCGACTGTCGAGACTATTATGTACTAACGCGTAGTCAACGTTAGCCCGGTGTCTTCCTTGTTTCGGCCTTGATTTCGTGTTCGCTCGGCCGCCTAACGAGCACGACGGTCGTTTCCCGACCCCTGCGTGCCCCGCCGCTCTTGATTATCAGAACCGCGAGTTCTCGCCTGACAAGATGGACATGTGGACCGCATTACTCCCGGCCGCCCGCATCCAAAGCAGCGCCTCGGCTCAGAGCACTCCCTCGACATATGTCCTTCTCTCTTGCAATTCCAGCATATAACCCGCCTAGGATCCGACACTACCGACACCCGTTCCGTAACATCGGTACTCACGTACGCCAAGTCTGGCTCCAGACATCGCCTCGATCGCGTATTTGGAGGTACAAACGCTGCCACCGATGCCCTCGTAGCATCTAAGGTACGCCCCATCTTCACCAGTTCCGATATGGTCGATATTTGCGTTAGTCCCAGCTGCTGCTGGTAGAACGGCGTGATGTTCCTCCTTAACGTACGAAGCTTCTTTTCCTCCGAGCAACTCTTCTTCAGTCTGCCGAAGAGACGCTCCATGACCGCCACATACACTCCCATGGACTCATTCTCACCTTGGGTGCGCCTCCGAATCTCTTCCCAGAGGCGATCCTCGTAGTCTGAGGGCAAAAATTCTGCCTTCAACTCCGCCACCAACTCGTCCCAACACTCAACAATGCTCCGGTTAGCTCTAAACCAAATTAGAGCCCGCCCGTCGAAGAGATCGACGGCTGCCCTGAAAAGCTGCGATTTGGTGAGTCCACGCGCCTGACGCAACTCTTCGACCCGTTCTAAAAAAGCATTAACCGAACCTGTCGAATCTCCACTAAATTTAAGGCCCCATTTCGCCACTTCCACTAGATTAGTGCCTCGTGTTGTTGGCGTTGCGGAGACCGCTTGGTCTTCGCTCGGCAGTTCCGCCTAATCGCCGCTTGAATCTTCTACCTTCTCCACCAAGAAACCCATCGCCAGGATAAACCTGTTCCGTAGTGACCTCGCTTCATTCTTCTGCTCGATGGTCACCGCCTGCATGTTCTCTAGCCGCCGGAAGCCGAATTCGATTTTCGCTCTCACCTTGAGATAATCCGATGCCGTCTTATCACCTGTAACCCGAGCTACCAGTTCTTCAACTTCAGATGCTTTTGCCATCAGTTCCGCATGGTCCGTCGCATAGTCGAATGGGTAGTCTGCCGCGACATACGATGTATCTTGCTCCGTTTCAGCCTTTAGCGCCGCCCTCAAAGATTTTCTCATCGCATCCACTGTGTCTGCTGGGAAACCCCGGATAGCGAGCTCATATGTAAGCTCGTCTTTGTTTAGACGATCCACCGAAATTTTCATGACGACTAGGCCCCTCGTATAATCTGAAAGTTTTTAGGAAAATTTTCCTCTCCCCAGCTCTGTACGTCTTTAACAATATTCCCTAAGATTCCGTTGATCAAACCTATGAAACGCCGTCTCTTATCCGCTATTCCGCGCACCCTTGAATCTGTCCACAAAATCTCTAACTTATTACTATTTCTCCTTTACAGTCCACTATAACCTGCAAAAGTTTAAAAATTCCATTTGCCCGCCTGTGACTTCGGGGCCGTATATTTTAATTTATATACAAAAATGTGTAAAAGATTCAACTAATATACGTATGCACCAGATATATTTCTGACCACGAAATATCTCTACCTAGTAAGCATTCGCTACCCAATCCACTTCCCAAAGCTGAATATCGTATGTCTCCAATCAACAGAACCAAATCCCCCTTCAATGTCAGCCGCCTTCCTCAAGGGGGAAAAAAAACCTATCAATTGCTATCCGACACTACACATGCATTTCAAATTCGATCCGCATTCATACGAATATATTTCGCCATGCACACTCACACCCGTCCACACTGCACACCCTTTAACTCGCACAATTCCAGAGTTCAGATAGATATTTATAAGTTTGTATCAATAATATATATGTATATATGAAAAAGTTCCATGCAATTTTAAAAATTCTAAGTTCGGAAATATTCAAAGCATCTGTCTTCTCATGTAACCCGTAAACCGATTGCTTCGACTAACAACAGTACCGCAATTTCCGTGTACGATAATTTTAGATACGAATTCCAATTAACATGAATTCCCGCGCCTAAAGGCCTTCCCACAATTTGGGACTTGGCTAATCAATTACTATACGGCTACCGCAAATTAACGTTACACCACCAGAACCGTTATGGGCCCCACGTTGGGCACCAATTTGTTACCGTTTTTAAAACTCTCGCACGTCTACGCACCCCTTCTAGCACCAAAAAGTCGAAGGGGGTTAGTTTCGGGAGCCTGAACTCACCGGAGATGGGGTGGGTGGGCGCCACTCGCTTCCCAATCCCGAAACTACTTATCGTCCGTCGCCCGGAAGCGAGAAGTGTTGCGACGGCTTCTTGCACTAATGGAAGGAAAATAACCCGAAAGGACACGCCAGCGTTCACAATTCTTTACAACAATTTTATTTCCTCGAGTAGTTTGTTAACCTAGCTTTATTCACACAATACGAAACGGCGCCGCGTTTTAAATTTATCTAGCTACTTGCTCGCACTGGATATTCACTTAAATTTACCCTATGTACACTTCAAATCTTAGCCTACTTACTCAGGACTCTACTTCTTGCGTCGATCGAACCTCAAGCGCTCGAACATCTACTTCCGGACCAGGTTTTTCGTACAGATGCTTCAGCCTAGTCGCACCGCAGCCAATATCTTCGTAATTATCTGTGCCACGATCTTGCGCCAAATTCACTACTTCTTCCTCTTCGCCGTTTCGCTACACTATTCACTCCGTCGGTATGTTTAACCTCGTTCTGATTATCAGATAACGCCGGAACCCCTTTTGTTTCAGCCTATCGATCTCGCCAACTCGATTTCGCCAACAATTTACTCCAAATTTCGCCGACGATTTCGCCTACCGTTCGTCTGAGATCTTCATACCCATCAGTCAAAAGATTACGATCTTCGCTCCTCTTCCTCTTCGAGCCACGCCAGATACGTGTGTATGAAATTTTTGAAATTTTTCGGTTATAATTTTAGCTCGATTGTCAGATTACATCTGATCCTTACCACGTCCATCCAAAAAGAGAGCGATCCATGCCTTGATCACCTCGCAAGCAACCTCGGCTCCGCTTTCTGATCCCGCTTAGACGGGATCCCAGATTGTCCGTTTGAACAAAATATCCCAATGCATTTCAAATGCATTCCGGCCGTTGAATTCAGTTCCCGGTCATTGCACTTTCTTCATTAATGTGCATTGCCGCAAGTGCAGTCGGTCATTGCACCTGGCATTGCGCTCAATCTAATGAGACATATGTATGGCAACGCCTTGATACGTTCCGGAACGCGGTCCGTTCCTCTGGCGTTCCGCCGAACTGCCCTGGACACTTGAACTGTCAAATCCGTGTTTTGTCTGTCGCCATGGCCGTTGTCGTTGTCGTATTTTGCATCATTTACTGGGTCGGTAATCGCCTTGTGCCGATTCTGTTGAGTGTGCTGATGCCGGACTTGATACAATTGATGCTGTTGCTGGCGGGTCATCTAACTATGCTGGCCGCATGCCTGTAGCGCCTTGAAATATGAGGATAAATTGTCAACTGCGCTGTCGAAATGCAGATATCTTGTGACAGGAGCTCCCACTCGCCGGAACAGGTATGTAAACATTTTCCCTTCCACCACAATTGATCGTTTTTATCTGCTTGGAGATTCTGGGAACCCGCATCACTATCTAGTACATCGTTCTGTATGATGTCATTTGTTGCGCTGGCGTTGGAATACGTTGTAGCAGCAATAACACTCGTGTCTTCGCGGCAGGTGAAAAACCGATGCATCTTCTGCATGAACGGCGATCGTATCTAAACGTTTCGAACTCCATACTTTCGGGAAAGTCCTGAACCTCACCACAAAAATATACAACTGCTGTTATTTCTTCATCCTTGGTCCGTATAATAGGGTGACGATACGCAACATCGTTTGCCCGGTCCTGAAATCCAGATACTGCCCACAAACGAAGCGGACCGGCTGCACTGCTTGCCGTACCAAGTCGTCGAAAAGAATATTTCTCTTTTACTTCAGTCAGGTGAGTTCTTTGATCATATTGTTTATTCGAGACTGTTATGGAGGCGACTCGGCCCCACCATCAGCTTCGAGGAATACCGGGTCCTGGCAAATGCGCGCCTTGATTCTGATATTGGCCGTTTTTGACAGGGTTCGCTGAGACTCGAAGCTTAATCTACAATCATACAATCTGTAACCTACATTATTACTTACGATACCCTATAGTCTACATTATTTCTTAGCCTACGATTTCCTCCACTGAACTCATTGCTTACAACATCACTCCTTCTTCTCTTTACCGCCAGCGTGTCCGCGTCTATAGATTAACAAGAGCTTTAATCCTCTACCGATACGACTCGCGAGTATGATCGACCGTGACAACGTTTATGCTGAGCAGTGCGTAGGTAGATCGTTTATGTTTGACCGGTCAGTTTTTCGTTGCATATGATCACAAAAAAGTTTTATCTGGTTTTCAACGTGAAGCTTTTACTGGAGATGTATTGTTATAGTAAATTTCCATGACAAACCAAGATTTAAGCTTAATTTGATATAACTGCATTCCATACATGCAGAAGTTTCCAGACAAGTAAATGACACCGGACAGGTAATATCCCAACGGGAATCGCGGTAATGTATGCTGGCGTAATGCATGAATCAAACAATGCTGGTAATGCACATTTCCGATTCCAAAGCTTTTTTCCAGCAATTATAAGATATACTCGTAAACCTGACTTGGAGCATGGAAAATGCTGCAAGGGAGAAAGCTCATATGTTATAAGTCCAAGACTGGCCAATGAAATTCACTCGCAGAAACAAGGGGAAAAGAACTTGCGAGCATACATCGGTTATGGGTAGTCTGCTATATAAAGCGGAAAGATGCAAATTTCGAAGCATTTCAAATCATCACAGGTAAGTAAAATGCATGAAAAACAAGAGTACTAATTCCCCCTAGTAGCAAAGAGCATGCGTTATTGGAATTCCCAATGAGCGTCACAATCACTCAGCATGCAAAAACCACACATGCTGAGATACGATCGGCTGCCGGCCAAAGCTTTAATTCGTATTCACCGTAGATGACGGAAATGCGAGAATACGATGTCGTACTTTCCAAAAAGCTCTTATACATAAAGCTATAGAGCTAAAAGCATGAGTTTCCCCTTGTATAAATCTTCCCAGCCTAGGACATGCAATGTTAAAAAGAAACAACGCGTAATGGTCCGGTAATGCTTACACGCATTACGCGAAATGCTTACCGAATATATCCGTAAGCATTATTTTTCCCGTTGGGATGCGTCATTGTACATAACTCTTGCCATTCTCGACCCACATACACGTCGACTGTTGCAAGAGTCACCAGTTTTGAATTAACATAAAAGCAGGTGTAATAGGGCTGCTCGCGAGCATTACTTTTCGAGATTTAGTCTTTGGTGATTCTGTAAAAATCCAAAGTGGACCAAGCCATAATTACCAGTGTGAGGCTGCATTGGACGTTTGGTATATTGTAACATAGAATCGAGCAAAAACAAGTTATTATATCTAAATGCACGATGTTTTTTTTTTAACTTTCATCCCGTTTGAAGATGTCCGCAGCATTTAGAAAAACACAAAACATTGAATATCTTGAAAGCTCTAAAATGTAGGTAGAACGTTTATGCGAATCAAAGCAGTATATATCATCAAAAAAATGCAGTGACAGTTTCTCGGGAACGCGCCATCCGATGAAGCTAAAATTTCAGAATACATTGATGTATATGCAGAATAGGTCCGAATCTCACCAAATGTTAATTATCTTTAACACTTTGGTGCCGGCGGCCATTTTAGACATGCCTAAATTATTCTATTAAAAATAGTTTTCAAAAAAACAAGTTTGCGACATGAGTTTCGAACGTGTTTTCAATAAAGATTTGATAAGGTTTTGGAAATATTTTGGAAAAGTGAAAACCTTCAAATCGTCGACTCTCGTGAGAGATTTTCGCTTTTAAGCAAAGAACCAACTCATATACATACAAAACTTATGCTTTGACTTTTGAAATTCCATATCGGACAAGAACGGTAGCCCTTCCCCAATTTACCTATATTTTTAGCATCAAAAAATTCTGTTTACGGGAACTCACGATTCGATCATTATAAAATTGACAGAATGTGTTGTTCTTAGGTCTTGTGATCAAAAATCGTTATGAAAAAAAAACTGTTTTTGGCTCTTTAAATTCTGATTTTGACTTCGACAAAATGAGCACAGTGGCTGAATCTTTGTCTTAGCCACGTTAGAGAAAAATTTGGTTGAAAAATTAGGTTGGAGCTGCCAGCTAGGGTCATTTTGCTGTCTTAAATTTTGAAAATTGCCGAGGGAAGTAAACTTATTTGCCCTATAGCTTCCAGTGTAGTCATGGAATCATAACGAAATTCAAATGACAAATTAAACTTAGTATAGGGAGTATTCAGTAAAAGTTTAGTTCCAAAAATATTGATATGGCTGGCAGCTGTGGTTGTTTTTGTATTTTTTCGGCATATTTTCATTAAGTGAATTTTTCATGAAATTTTCAAATTGTAATGATTTTGTAATGAAAATAAACAACATATGTTAAGATGTAGAAACACTCAAAACTTTTGTGGTTGGTTACCCTTAATTTCTTTGTATCCCTATTGCTTAAATTATGTATTCACATCGCGAAAATTTGCAATGAAAATAAGTAAACAATGTTTAAATTTTCTAAGATCTGGACATTTTTTCGGATGGCAAACCCAAACACCTTCCTTTCGCTGTAACTTTCGATTAAGTCTTCGAAATTAAATTGACTTAGGGTTTTTTGTTACTTTAAGTGTATTGGTGTTAGGTAGGAGATGAATTTAGTGGTAGAATATGCACTCAATATCTGTACAAATCTTCTACTGTTCATCGAACATTAGTGTTTGTAGTGGTTCTGATGCGCTAGGGGCTTTTTAACGTTTTGCGAAAGATTATTTAGAGCTTAAAGGGTGTGCGCTCTCCCATCCATACCTAGACTCGAACATAGGACCACTTCAAGCCAGTGCTATTGCAGTGCCCATGCTCGTAGTTTTTTAAAATACGCTGTACGTTGTTGAAACTCGAAAATACTCATGCTTTACGTTTGGCAATTTGGCGTATGTAATCTTGCCGTAGTTTTATTCACGAAATGAAACATTTGGGTACCAAACTGCAACTGGTTCTTAATTGCTCTTCCAAGACTTATCACTATGATTATAATTACTATTCAAATATATGTATGAGAGGGAGAGAGTCACAATTATTACATATTCCAATTCATATACATCATCAATTCATATACATCATTACAATTCATATACTTCATCTCCCTCTCCCAGTTTGTTTATTTTTACATTTTATCAGACCTAGATTCTGTCCGGTGCTGCGACTTGACGACCATACCTAATTCGATATCTTGAATTATTGACAGTCCTAGGTAAACTTGAATTTGCATGATTTTCTTCCCGTTCGTCTTAATAATTGTTTTCATTACATGCTTTTATAACTTTTGGTGAATTTAAAGAAGGTCTAATATGTATGTTATTTCGTCAAACTACATTGCCCAGTTCATTCTGTAATACGAATGACCTTGGTGTACTATTCTTACCCACTATTTTAGCCGCTGTCCACGATTTGTCCCGATTCTTTTTGTGTTGATAGGTGACATTCTGTCCTATTTCCAGCTTAATTTTGTCAGTCTTCACTCTCCTGTCGTGGTATTAGTATTAAAATTAGTATTAAAGTCATTTCGTCGAAAATTCATATTTCTCTCTATATCTATATATATATATATATATATACATACATATATATATATATATATATATATATATATATATATATATATATATATATATATATATATATATATACATATATATATATGTATATATATATATATATATATATATATATATATATATATATATACATATATATATATGTATATATATATATATATATATATATATATATATATATATATATATATATATATATATATATATATATATATATATATATATTTATATCAGCAAAATGATTCAGGGAGATCATCTCTGAACTGGTCGATCCGATTGAGCTTAAATTTTCGGAGAACATAGATGTATATAGTGGGCAGGTCCAAAATTTGCTAGAATTTAGATATCTTCAACTTTTTGGCGGCGACGGGCATTTTGGTGAATTTTCAGGTACTCCTATATTTCCAAGCTGTGTAATTTTTTGCTAAAAAAAAGTATTCGGAATGAAAACTTATAAGGTTCTAAGCTTGTTTATGATAAAGAATTGGAAATTTTGAGCCTTGTGTAGGTGCTGAGTGCCTAAAAGTAGGTAAGGATTTTTTTTCAAATTTCGATTTGTCATAACTTCTAAGAAAAACAATGGATCAGCGTGAAATTCGCAGAGCGTATTGATGTAGATTAAGATTTAACACACAATGACTTTTAAAACTGTGCAGGCAACTCTGAAACTACAGCAGGCTCCTGAAAATATTTTGATTTTTGAAAATAAATTCAAGTTATTGATAAATTTTGACTTTTTCCACCAAGTCAAATAAAATTTTTCAAAATTCCGCGGTAAACAAGAACGGCAACCCTGGATCAAATTACCTCTATTTTCAGCACTCAAATCTTCTGTTCACGAGAACTGACGATCGGATAACACGATCAATATGAAATTTACAGGACATGTTGGAATTTGCTAGGACCAGGTCTGATAGAAGTAATTTTAATGTACGGGCAATACTGTGGCAGTGGTGCCATTTTGTAAAATCGCTGAGAAAAAAAAACTGGTTTTTGGCTTATAGCTTCCGATTTAGCCACCAGAGTTTAACAAAATTCACGCAGTAGGTGAAACTTACTTTAAGATAGATTTCATAGAAATTTGGTTGAAAAATTTGTATAGAGTTACCAGCTATGGCAATTTTCGTCTTCTTAAGATTGTAAATTTGCTCAGGAAAATAAAGGTTTTTCTCCTATAACTTCGGATGCAGAAACGAAATCAAAACGAAATTCATGTGATAACTGGATCTTGCTACATTTCTAATTCTGTATGAATTTTGTTGAAATATCATGAAAGGGTTGCGAGCTATGATGGATTTCGTAATTTATTGACATTTCTTTATCGAGCGATGTTGCCATAAAATTTTCAAATGGGAATAATTCTGCAATGACAGTTAAAAACAAATATTTACGGTTCCAAAATTAGAAAGGTTTTGAGGATGGTACCCATAAAATTCTATTCACTCCTATAACTTCCAGCGCAGTCATTCAATCGAAAGGAAATTCACAGGGTAGATTAAACTCAACATGAAGCCGCTATAGTGCTAACGCATGATTGCCAGCCCCAGACAATTTCGTAGATATTGCACCAACAGATGTTTCTATTTTGTATTCATAAGCAAAGCATTTACAATAAAATAAGCAACCGATATTTAAATTTTCCGAGTTTTACATAGTGTAATCGCTGAAACTTTCGATGATATCCTTGGATGAAAAGAAAATTCAAAAGATAGGTTGATTAAGCACGAGCATGTTATGGTACACTTATTGCTGCTGTGTTGGAAAAATGTTGCCAGCACTGAACATTTTCATCATTTGTGTTTTCAAAAATGCTGTCAGAAAATGATATTTGTTCCTTTGACTAAAAAATGATTGATATGATACTACAAAAGCTGCGTTTTATTTTCATCCAGAGTGTAGTAGGTATCCTGGATGCATAATAAAACGATCCAGAGTAGCACGCGAGTTTTTTTCTGTCAGACAGTTGTCATTTCAAAATTTGAGGTGTCATATAACCAACGCCGTTTTCAAATGTATGACTATTTATCCTGGTTGCCAGGGTGACATGGAAATTTTTCAAAATTCCAACTATTCCAGTTGATATGATTTTTCGAAATACGTTCCACAGAGAGCACGAGTACGAACTCCACTGAATTCACAAGTGTTTGTACTCTGGATGTTGTTGTTGTTTCGTGTGCAAATCGATATCCTGCACTACTCTTGATGTATAATAAAACGTGCCTAAGGAAGTGTATAAAGTCTTCACACAGTTTTAAGTCCCTCAAAGATCATTTCTTCGAAAATTAGTTTTCTAGCGGTTCTGATGCGCTAGACATTTTATAATTTGTTTGATTGTTCATCAGTTTTATCTTAATGAATCATCAGTTTTATCACTTTTGGCTGCAATAGGTTCTTTCTTCTTGGGAGTTTGGAACGCAGCTGTCTGCTCATCAGCATTTGTGCAGGTAAGTAGCTTCGTTTACTTACGGGAGTACATCGATACTCTAGCAGCGCGATCTCCAAATCTTCTTGCTCGTCCCTGCATTTCTTCAAAACATTTTTTGCGATTCTTATTGCTTTCTCCGCTAGTCCATTTAATCGTTGATAATGTGAACAACTTGTTTGAATAATGAAATTCCATTCTCTTTTAAACTGTTGGTATTCAAAAGATAAAATTGGCATATTGTCGCATTCGACTTCTCCGGGTTGCCATGGACGCTAAATATTTGTTTGAGTGCTTTTATAATAGCCTCTGAGTTTTTGTATTTCAATCTTCAAATTTCTCTACATTTTGAATAATAGTCTACAGTTACTAGAACTCAGGTCCAGAATGTCACAACCTATTACCTGGAATGGCAAATCGGGAATTTCATGGGGTATTAACGGTTCATGTGTTTTAGACGGTCGACACTTTTCACAAACGCTGCATTTACTGATAAAATTTTCCATGTGAATGCTCATATTCGGCCTGTAAATGAGTGATTTGGATCGTATTTTAGTTTTTGTGATTGATGAAAATCCTATTTTGTGGGATGATAAGTTTAAGTTTTTTACGAGTTTTTGTTCGTAAATTACTGGAGTTTACTTATTAGAATCGTTTAAAGATGAATAAAACCGATAGTGATGTTTCGGATTGCTCGGAACCAGAAAACATTGCACCCAAGAAGAAAGTCAAACTAGGAAAACATCGCCTCATGAAATACAGTAAAAATTGGCAGAATGATTATAATTGGTTGTGTATTGTGACGTCGGTTGAGTATAAAACTTACTGTAAACTGTGTAAAAAAGAGTTTACTATTTCTTATGGTGCATTAAACGACGTAGTGAAGCATTCAAAAACAAGAAGTCACTCGCAGATCACGAGTTCTCGCGCTGCTAGAAACATAGCTAGCTATTTCCAGGCACCAGGTACTTCCACATCTGATCGTGATCGCGATGACATTATGTACAAAACGTCAGCCGAAGAAATTACTTCTATATGTCACACCGTTAAACATTCGTTAAGCTACAATAGTATGGATTATTTTCAAAAGTTAATACCTCTCATGTACGCCAATTCTAAGATAGCTAAGAATGTTAAATGTGGTAGGACAAAGAGTGAAGCAATAGTTTGTGAAGTATTGGCAAAAGGAGCTTTGAAGGACGTAATTCAATATTTAAAAGAAGATTTATTTTTCTTCGATTTCTACGGATGCCAGCAATAGAGGAAACCGGAAAATGTTTCCAATATGTGTACGATATATCAGTTTGGACAAAGGAATAGAAAACAAATTAATAAATTTTGTGGAGAGTAATGACGAAACTGCGAATAACGAAGGTACTTTGTGAAACATTGGATAAACATAACTTAAAATTATCGCAAGTAACATCATATGGTGCTGACAATGAAAATGTAAACTTTGGTTCAAATCATTCTGTTTTCATGAATCTCGTTGCCCAAAATGAAAAAATATTAAAAGCTAACTGTTCAGTTCACATCTTGCATAAAATGAGCAAATTTGCAGGTAATAGATTAGACATCGATGTAGAAGCTATCATCTTAAAAATATACGGCCATTTTTCACATTCAGCTAAACGTCGAGCGGAATTGATGGAAATATTTGAAACTACGGAAATGGAGTGGGTCGAATTATTACGCCAAGTAAATACAAGATTTCTGTCGCTCTGTCCTGCTGTTGAGAGAGTAATCAAGGTTTGGCCTGCTTTGAAAAGCTACTTTGATAAGCGAGAATCATGTGCGAAAGCCATTGAAAAGATTTTTTACTCTGAAGCAGAGGAAATAAAAATTCTAGCCTACTTGCATTTTGTTCATAATGTGATGAGTGCTTTTGGTACATCAATGAAAGAGTCTCCGGGGAATGATATTGCCATAACAGAAATGCATGAGTCATTATGCCTCTTCCGCTCAAGGCTGACTCAAAGGCTAAAGGATGAGTTTTGCGGCTACCAGACGAAACAGATTTTAAATAAATTGGTTGAATCTGAATGGACCAAAGCCATCGAAGACTTCAAAATTTTTTACGTAAATTGCCAACAATATATAGACAAACGTTATAATTTTTCAGATGAAAATATTTTTTCTAGACTTAAATTCATAAACCTGGAAAGTGAAGTTAGTTTTGACATGATTGAAAATGCTGTATCTTTAATAAAATTGACAGGCGATATTTCGCTAGATAGCTTAAATGAAGAATTTAACTTGTTGAAATCATCCTTGGCAATTGCAAAGACACCACTGCCACCACCGCACAGAATTGGCACCAGCTTTTTCAACAGTTTCCAAAAAAAGATACCAGGAATATGTTTAAACTAGTGTCTTTCATATTAAGTATCCCAACATCAAACTGCTTTCCTGAACGCTTTTTCCCCCCAGATGAATTTAAAATGGTCGGATGCTAGAAATAAATGCTCCATAAATTTCATGAAAGCAGAATTACTCATCCAGTTTAATCAACAGCTATCCTGTGAAGAGTTCTTCATCTTTATTAAGGAGAAAAAGGAAACTTTGAAAGAAGTTAAATCTTCACAGAAATATCATGACTAAGTAATTCTTACAAATAATTATTCTCTTATTGTAAGTAGCAATTTGTAACACTCAATCCTCAGACTATTGTTTGAAACGCCATAGTTTTCTAATCAATAAAACTTTTTTGATTTTGATTTCTGTTTTTTTTTTATTTTATTCATAAGACTAATAAGACTTAACTATTTAACGATAGGGTAAATCTGATTTAAAATATCATATTTTTATTAAAATACATTTTCTATGGCTATTTTTTCTATCTATTGTCACGTAAACGCAATTTGATCTCAAATAAAAAGATAAATATTTAAAAACTGCTGATTCTATACGTTTTTTACTATGTCCCGCTTTCGACGAAAGAATCCCGCTTTTTTCACTCAAAAAGTTCCAAAATCCCGACTTGGCAAAAAAAAATCTGGCAACGCTGGATGATAATCCTATTTCGATAAAATAGTAATTCATTTTCTTTATATATACTTTGTTATGTATTTTAAAGCACATTTTAAAACTAAAATTTTCATTTAGCTTACTTATGAACCACCTCAGTGTATTTTTTCATCTCGACTCAATTTCTGGTCGGAAATGTAGAATCAGATCAGTAATTATGGAATAATTTGGTATATTAGCTGTCTTTTGTATTATACAATTGAGATCATTATTTTTTGCATTAAGCAATATTCGCTGAATTTTTCCGCTCCCTATCGATAACTGGTTAGTGTCGATACCATTAAAAACAGCAACTGGAGTAGAATTTTTGTCATTTCAACTGCTAACTATCCTAATCAGCTCTCGATAGAGATGCAACACCAAGTCTATTATCTAATTTATAAATTCACTGCCATGAAACAAATCATCCAATCAGCTTTACCTTGAACTGGCCAGGCTGCACCATCAGCTAACGCACAAATCGTATGTCCTTCGATATGCTTCGAAATTTTCCACAACATGTCGATCACAGCTGGCTGCGCATTGCCGGAAACAGATCTGGAAATCCATGATACAACGAAAGTGTTTTCCCCACCGAATCGTATGTACATATATCAAACCATTACATGTGCTTTATTCATCCATCCGATACCCTCGCGGGACGGTGTACCTACACTGACCATAACTTTCGTGTTTGCAAAACATAATCAAACGTAAAATTGCTTTAACTACGTCCATAGACTTGTCCATGATAATAATGGTTTCTGTGCCGAGCGATGTCTGCACTATAATCAGACTATCGAAGTCCATAATCGCCTCCTCGCACACCGACTTCGGAATCAGAGGAGTCGAAGAACCACCCGTAATAATTCGTAGCAAGTTGTCCCAACCGCTACACACACCTTCAGCATGTTTTTCGATCAGCTCCTGTAATGCAATATATATATATATATATATATATATATATATATATATATATATATATATATATATATATATATATATCTCTATATCTATATATATATAGATATATATATATATATATATATATATATATATATATATATATATATATATATATATATATATATATATATATATAAATATATATGTATATATATATATATATATATATATATAAATATATATATATATATATATATATATATATATATATATATATATATATATATATATATATATATTAACCTCGCCGAGAGGTAAATCGACGAAGAGGCCACGACAGGAGACGGCAGTTCGTTCCTTTAGGGACGTAGCGGCCAGTCACCTCAAGCTGGCCGTCGTTGACAAGCAGGAACCCCTGGAATGGAGACTTGAAGATGACGTGGCCAAGGTGATTCTTAAACGGATCACCGAGGAACTCCTCAGGTTTGCTATGTCAACGGAAGAAGGGTCACCTCGCTTTGAAGGCTGTAACATTGTTCGCGGCCACATTGCGGTGACCTGTAGTGACGTCTTCTCGACGGAATGGCTTCGGTCTACCGTCCTGAAGATTTCTGCAGACCATCCAGGTTTGGAAGTAGTGGAGGAGACATCCGTCCCTAAGCTAATTACAGCGAAGGTGGCGGTGCCCCACTCGAACGCTTCGGAGGCTCTGTCTCTGTTAAAAAGACAGAACCCCGATCTGAAAGTTTCAGGCTGGAGATTATTCCAGGCTGTTAAACTAACTAACCAATCTGCGGAGCCTGACTTAACTGGTGCAGCTAAGTTAGTGCTTGTGCTGGGTATCGATCGGGAGTCCGCGGATCAAGTACGGGCCAACAACGGGTTGATTCACTTCGGTCTGAAGAGGATCACCTTGAAAGTTGGGGCGGAGAAGGTGACTGAGGGAAGCCGAAGTGCGAGTGGTCCAAGCAAATCTGCACCACAGTAGAGGGGCGACGGCCAATCTGCTTCGGCATCTCAGTCGGGGGCACGCTGACATCGCACTGATACAGGAGCCGCTTCTGTACAAGAATGTGGCTTGTGGATTCGGCACCAGCCTCAGTGTGTTCCAGCTAAAAGGAAGGGACAAGACAAGGACTTGTATTGTCGCCAAAAAAGAGGTGAAAGCAATCTTGATTCCGCAGCTTTGTGATGGGGATACAACCACAGTGTGTGTGGAGTGGGGGATCGCTGGTAGCGGCACGAAGCGGTGCCTGTTGTCGGCGGTCTATCTACCATACGACATGGATCCCATCACGCCCGGATTGAGAAGATTGGCAGTAGCGGCTATGACAACGGATGCTGTTATCGGCTGTGACGCAAATGCTCACCACGAAATATGGGGAAGCACCAACATAAACGAGAGAGGTAGGAGTTTGCTAGAATTTCTAACGTCAACCAACCTCAACATCCTCAACATGGGTAACAAACCTACATTTATAACTAAGAACAGGGCTGAGGTAATTGATATTACCCTGGCAACTCCAAGCATAATGAAAAGTGTCCACAGCTGGCAGGTCTATAACCTGCCATCGCTCTCGGACCACCAGTGGCTATGCTGGAATATCGGTTGTTCTGTTATTTCACCTAAAAAAGTACGGAACCCGAGAACAGCACAATGGGAAGTTTACTCAAGGAAAACAAATAGACACCTCAGAGCACTAGACGATCTGGAACTGACGAGTCCAGGACGGCTTAACGAGCAGGTGAACCGATTAACGGGAATCCTAGTGTCAGATTTCAAAGACGTGTGTCCGGAAAAGCCCGTAAGGAAGAACGCTACCTTGTGGTGGAATGGCGAACTCACAGAGGCTAGAGGTCGCACACGAAGGGCGTTTAACACCGCAAGGCGTTCCGGAAACGTGGCTGACTGGGATCGTTACAAGCAAGAGCTGTCGCTTTTCAAAAAGCAGATTAGACAAGCCAAGCGCGACTCATGGAGGGAATTCTGTGAGAACATTGAAGGAGGTACAGAGGCTGCCAGAATCAGGAAGGTTCTAAGCGTAACCCCCGGCGTACCTACGCTCTTGCGAAGGGAAAACGGGGATTGGGTGGAGGACCCGAAAGAGTGCCTGGACTTGCTACTGGAAACTCACTTTCCAGAATCAGCCTGCATGACACCGCGTAGTGACGTACTTCGTGGAACCCACCGGGCGTCTGAGCGGCTGATCAAGGAAATAGTGGACGAGGTCAAGATTGAATGGGCTATTGGCACATTCCGACCTTACAAAGCTACAGGGATTGATGAGATATCACCTATCATGCTTCAAAAAGCAGATAAGGCCATCATTCCCATTCTGCAGCGTATTTTAACCGCATGCCTCCGCCTCGGGGTAGTACCCGAGCAATGGACAAAAGCTAGAGTGGTCTTCATTCCAAAACCTGGTAGGGTGAATCATCATTACGTGAAGGACTTTAGACCAATCAGCTTAGCATCGTTTCTGCTCAAAACACTAGAGAGGCTTGTTGATCTGCATATCAAAAGCTCGATTGATGTCGCGAGACTCTGTGTTGATCAACACGCGTATCTAGCGGGCAGATCAGTAGATACGGCATTACACAAAGTTGTCGGTACAATAGAAAAATCCTTACGGCAGAAGGAATTCACGTTGGCAGCCTTCTTAGACATTGAGGGGGCCTTCAATAATGTCACTGTCGCGAGTATCATTGATGCCTTGGCTCGATATGGAGTGGATAAAACCCTGGCGACCTGGGCATCTGACTTGCTCAAGAGCAGGCGAATTGAGGCTACCTTTTTGGAGGCCAAAGCGGAAAGAACAGTCGGTACCGGAACACCACAAGGAGGGATTATATCTCCCCTTTTCTGGATCCTGACAGTCAACGAAATACTGGAGAAGTTAAGGGCCAGTGGCTTTGAGGTAGTGGCGTATGCCGATGACATTGTGGTACTTGTGAGGGGTGCGTTCCCACAAACTTTGTCGGACCTTATGCAATCGGCGCTGGACCATATTCAAATCTGGGCCAGAAAAGTCGGTTTTAGGGCAAACCCGACAAAAACCGAACTTATGCTCTTCACAAAGAAATACAGCGTACCGGCTATTGCCACGCCTAACCTCAACGGAATAACATTGGAGCTTGCTGATAGTGTTAAATATTTGGGCCTTATACTAGACAGGAAACTGAACTGGGGGGCTAACGTGAAGCACAGAATTGGTAAGGCCCGCGCAGCACTTTTCGCTTGCCGGTCCGCCTACTCCAATACCTGGGGTCTTAAACCTAGGGCGGCCTATTACATATTCACATGTGTAGTCAGGCCGATTTTGTTGTATGGAGCGGTCGTGTGGTGGAAAGCAGCGGAGAGTAAAACTAATATCAAGGAGCTAACAACACTGCAAAGATTAGTTTGCATATGTATTACGGGCGCTTTAAGAACCGCCCCAACGGCTGGTTTGGAAATGATTTTGGGACTCATGCCCCTAGATCGATTTATCTTTAGAAGCGCAAGCTTAGCGGCGATACGCGCTAAAAGTTCTGGCATGTGGAACGATTCAGATCAGTGGGGTCACAGCGGTATTCTTATAGAATGCCGCAAAAGATTTGGACTCGTTGCAGAAGACACGGACCACATGAGCAAAATAATACATCTTGGCAGGAATTTCCAGGTCAAGATACCCACAAGAACAGACTGGAAGAAAAAGGAAGCTACCACCGATAGGGGCGCCTGGATTTACACGGACGGGTCAAAGACGGAAACAGGAGTTGGCTCGGGCGTATTTTCTACGGATTTGAGCCTTAACCTGTGGTGTAGACTGTCGGACCATGCTACCGTCTTTCAGTCTGAATTACATGCTATACGCATGGCAGTTGAGTCCATTAGTGGAATATCAACCAGACCAATGACCATTTGCGTCGACAGTAGGGTAGCCATTCTCGCTCTTGCGTCTTACAGATGTTCTTCAAAAACTGTTAACGCTTGCAGAGTGGCTCTCAATTAAAAGGCAAGGCATATTCCTATCCGGATTATGTGGGTGCCAGGGCATAGTGGAGTCATAGGCAACGAAAAAGCTGATGAATTGGCGAGGAAAGGTTCAGGAGCTAGCAACTGCCCCTGCATCACTGTACCTCGGTCAATCGCGGACGCCACAAACAAACTTGATGCCGCCATATGGGCCAAACTAAAGTCCGAATGGGAAAACAGGCTGGACTGCAGGGTGGCCAGGACATTATGGCCATCACCTGATCCAAGCAAAAGCAGGAAACTGCTCAAGCTCAGCAGGAACTGCTTGAGAACCACGGTCGGCTTGCTCACAGGGCACTGCCTTACCGCATCTCATGCGAAGAAAATGGGATTGACATCCAGCAGTTTATGCAAGAGGTGCGAGATGGAAGAGGACACCATCGAGCATACTCTCTGCGATTGTCCGGCCCTAAATAATAAACGCCTCAAAATTTTTGGTGCATACCACTTTCAAGGGTTAGCAGAGGTGGCTGGTACCGTCACGCTGAGTCAGCTGATCCAGTTTGGCGAAGCGGTCACTTGGCAGCTCTAAATAGCCAGCGGAGGGTGGCAAATGGGCCCAAACTGGTGGTCTAATGCAAGCCGCGTTTCCCGGCAGCCCTCTTTACCAACCTAACCTATATATATATCTGTATATATATATATATATATATATATATATATATATATATATATATATATACATATATATATATATATATATATATATATATATATATATATATATATATATATATATATATATATATATATATATATATATATATATATATATATAAATATGTATAATAAATTTTATTAATTTCAAAACCTCGCTCCGTTTTCAAAATGCCAAAACTGTTTTTGAAACGGCCGAACTTCTAATTCGTGACGGCACTGAATATTTTCGAACATGATATGTTTTCATATCAAGTAGCGAATATATTTTCAACAATTTTGTAAGAAAACTAAATGAAAATTTTTTTGTTTTTTTTTTAGTAGAAAACAAACCGAAAATCACAATTTATTGTTTTCAACACTAAATCATCGTATTCAAACGCAGCGAGAACTATTTGAACATCACGCGACAGACTTATGGAATAGTAAAATACGAGTTTAGTAACAAAAACGTTATTTTAAAACCATTTTGTAGCACAAATTTTAAATGAGAATGTACTATTATTTTCAATGAAATACAAATTCTGTATGTTTCCAGACTTATTTTATCAAGACTTTGACTAAATCGATCACATTAACATATTCTGGTGAACGGTCACACCAGTTTCTTGAACCAATTTTGCGAGCAGTATTGCACGGGTAATGTTAAGAAAAACACACAGAATACAGAACAAACTAAATTTTTATTTTTTAGCTCTTTCATTTTGCCGCCCTTTGGCGTCCCCTGCAACTGAATATACAACATTAAAACTTACCTGTGAACGCCAACATTTTGAGCTCCCTTTTCCCACGCTTAAACACAATTTCGCAAGACACACATCATTTCACCTGAAACTACGAACGATTTTGCAAGGTTTTATTTTCGCGACAAACCTTTTATACTCGGTTTCCACTTCAGAAACTTAATTCAATCTCCGACCCGCACGATTTATTTGCTAAATTTGGTCACCATCTTAGGCCAATGACATTCACTTTGGTTCCATCGAAGCGTTTAAAGCTTCGGTTTGGCACGTTGGCTGACACCCACCCCGTTTTTCAGAAGCGTTTATCGAGTCGGTTCAGTTACAAATTACATCGGAGTATCATAGTGAAAAAAGCATTCATGTATACGTACATATGTATATATATGTATATTCATATATATGTAAGTATATATATGCATATGAATTGTGGGCAAAGTGATTCTAATACTAATTTTCTTTGTAAATCTGTAACTGCCTACTTTTCGAAACTAAGTGCCCACAAATGTTTCATTTTCCAATACTGTATCCTAGCCATTCTTCAAAAATTAATTTTCTCATTAGATTTTTATTCCCATATCCCATGCAATCATCAATGCATCCTGAAAATTTAAGCTCGATTGGATTTCGCAGCTATGAACAAATCGAAAAACGCGCGAAGAACCGGGTCGGTGGGTTATTTCTCTCATCTACCGACTCGGTTCCGAAACCGAGAGGCGGTTCGCACCGCGGTGTGTGTCATCACGATTCTAATGTACAGCACGGCTAAACCGACTCGATTTTCCTCTCGGGAAATGCTTCGCTGGAACCGCCGTGTTTGTCATTGGCCTTAAACTGTCAAAGTAAGGTCGGCAACATATGTTCGAAAAATTACTGCCCGGTTTGAAAATAGCTTTAGCTTGAGGGATGTTTTGGGATTTCGTCGCCCTCATTTCGGATTTTTTGATAACAAATCAAATGTGGCTTACATTGTATGTGTTTGATGAAAATATATTAGAACGATATATTTAACTCATGAATCAAAGAATATTAAGATTGCGCTGATCGCCGTACAAAAATGGGTTGATGTGCGCACCTTCGTCACACGTGACGAAGTATAAGGACCATTGTAGGCATATACATATATCACGAAGAAAAAGTTTTGTTATCGGTGATGAAATGATACAGAAATAAGGATGTAGTTTCCATAGATTACTTTTGCAATAGAAGCATCGGAGTGTAAAATATATTTGGCTCTGATGTAGTATAGTCGCAAAAGTAAAATGCAGTATTTTTGTAGATCATGTATTTTATTAATTAATGACTTTGTAATTTTTCGTTTCCTTGTTTTGGCATGTTCTACAATTTCTTTATTTAATTTTTTTATTCGAAAATACGTTCTAGATCGAAAGAAAAGTATTCTGATCTTACTATCGCAATTAATATTTTTTGTGGAGAGCATAAACTGATTTATATAATCCTAGCGAATTCTTAATTTCTCATGATTAAAAGCGACGAATATTTCTTCCAAAGCGCTCATTTGGAACATTAAGTCTATAGTTGACTTGGACAATCCTCCTTCGGTTAGATGATTGCTCCAAGTATATGAATCATCATTATCCGAATTCGCGTGAATACATGGAATGCAATCTTTGAGTTTATGGCAAATAAAACCAGCCAAGTTCTTTAACCCATCGAAAGCAATTGACTCAACTTCAGTTTGCAATTTGTCTTTGCAACGCTCATCTTCGGTTACTTGAGATTTTTGCGCAACGCTTCGGAATGAGAATTTTTTTCGCGGTATTTAATTAGTTAATATTCACACCTGTAAGTGGACATTCTAAATCCGGCATGTCATCGCGTGATACATTGCCACTGCTAGATATATCTCCTTTGGTGTAGTCAAGAATAAAGGACCGTAACCTATACTTAAATTCTTGTCTGTGGGGAGGTCATGAAGTCTTTCTTTGGAGCGAATTAGCCCGAGAAAATTTTTCAGTATGTCTTGGTTAAGTCAATACGTTAATATATACTTAAACTCAAAACGTTCTTTCAAGCTTTCGAGTAGCAGTCTTAAGGCGTTGCTGGTTAAAATTATACCTTAGAAAAAAGCATAAGAAATTATTTCTAAGAAGTTTTGTTAAATAGGGTACATCGGCAAAAATAAAATATTGGCTGCTTTCATTTGCTCATTAACCTTTTAATTTGAATATGATATATCTTTGGTATTTACTTTTAATACTATGCACAATAAATTTAATAGTAAACAAACAAATCGATCGTGTTTGGACGTGCGTGAACCTGCTCCCTTATATCTTTTCGTTATGTACGGCTTTGGCTTGGTATAGCCCTTCAAAACTTCGCGCGAACGCCCCCTTTCACGGTTTCTCTGTTGAAGTCAATCGGTTACTCAGCGAAACATATCTATATTTAGTGTTTTCTGACAATTTTTTTCTCTGAAAACAGAAAACTGTTAAGTGAAAATAACAGTCTATTTTTATATTCCGATGCATTAACCTCTGGATAGTGCAGTGTAACTTTTAATACTTTTACCACCAGATAGTGCAGTGCACCTTTTGTGAATACATTTACCTATATATAGTGCAGTACGGCTTCGGTTGTTAAATGTCGCTCGTGTTACTGCCATCGTATTAGTGTCTCTGTGCTTATACCTGCATACATATACAGTCAGTTTTATCGTAGAGAGTTACCAAAACTTATCATTGACACATCTACTTTTTGACGAATACTCTTACGAATTTTTGTTGTCATTTGGGACATTTACCTTCTTTTATTGCTTAAGGGTGCTATACTGTGCGTTTTAGTATCGATTTCTAATTTAAGAAACTACATTACGTTTCATAATGGCTCTTTGTCTAGATTCGAAATGCTTAGATAATTTGAATAGAACACCCATGGTGGTTTGCTCTGGCTTCTGTGAGCAGACATTTCTTGCGAAGTGCATTGGAATGCACGTACATGTTGCAAATCTAATTCTATGGGTTCCTTTATTGATCAACTGCGTTCCGCAAAACGGGTGGTGGACTCGATTCAAGCCGAATTCAATGCGTTGGGCGGTAGACTCAATTCAGCCGCTAAACAACTAAAACCACTGGATTCAGTGGCAGATACTGAGCAAAAGTTGACCACGGTGCCAGCGCAGCCTAACATTCTAACGACTTCGGTGGCTTCAGTGAACAACTCTTTGCGTCCCTCCTACGTGGACACTCTGTCTCCTGCCACTTCGGATTTGGATTCTAGACCTGATATGCGTGTTACACGTAATCGTTTACAGCAACAGCTGCAGCAGCAGCAACACCTTCAGTCTTTACCTCTTCCACATCATAAAAATGTACATTTACAGCCGCAAGAAATTTATCTGGTGGCTCCTCAGCAGCTGCAACAGCAGCCTCTGGATACTCCATCACAGCCTGGTATTCTTGCATTTGATCTTCCTCAGGTTCCTGTCTTGCCTGTGCCAAATACTTCGACTGATTTGATTCTGCAATCATCTAATCCAGCTCAGGAATATAACTTTTTACTGCGCCTCCTCTGCAGCTGTTCTTATTTCGAGTCTCTGCTGATACTTCCGAAGGCGACATTATTAAACATATACATCGTAAACTGGGAAGTTCCACGAGCGTATTTTGCAAAAAACTAACTTCCAACGATCGTTTTGTTTGATCATTTAAACTGACTCTTCCAGCCGCCCATAGTGTTGTTGGTCACATTGATTTCTGGCCCACTGGTATTCTAATCAAGACCTTTGAACATCGCCGTTGTCCTGTTAGTTTTCGGAAAGGTCGGGCTCGTGCTCCAGTCAACCAAGCTCCAATCAACCAAGCAACAAACTTTCAACGGAAACCGATGGAAAAAAATCATACTTAGAACGTAAGGTTAACCTTTAAGTTTATTATCAGAACGTTCGGGGGTTGAGGACCAAAACCCATGAGCTTAAAATTGCTTCAACCATCGGGTCTGACGACATAATATGCTTAACTGAAACCTGGCTTACAGGGGATATATCCAGTAATGAAATTCTACCTCTTTTTATAGTCTTCCGCAAAGATCGTGATCGCTCAGCCATTGGTTTATCTGACGGCAGCGGTGTTTTAGTTGCTGTTCGCAATACACTTTGCATGTCCTCCTGTATCGACTTCATGCCTTCTCTGCCTGTTGAATGTATCCTTGTTCGTTTATCCGTTACTCCATCTACTGTATTACTTGTGTCTTCATTTTATATCCAATGTAAAAGTCCTTTTGTTGTCTATGAACGCTTTGTACGGAAATCTCCCCGTTTCTTAACACCTACTTCCCCTCTTGTTTCTTTCTTTTACGTGGTGATTTTAATATTCCCAGCTTGGTCTTGGATACAACCTTCACTGAAATTTTATCAAGAAGCAATATCTCTTTAGCTGCATCCTCCTTTTTCTCTCTTTGCTCTTTTTCACAGTTGAATAATGTTCCTAATGTTAATAACAGAATACTTGATTTTGTTCATACTAGCTCTCCTTTGTTGTCTGTTCGTTTATGTGCTGCTCTGTCACTTTATGTCAGTCCTGATCCTCACCATCCACATCTTGCCATCGAACTTTCCTTCATCTCATTCCCTAAGAATAAAAATACCTCTGCGCTACGTTATAACTTTGCTAAAGCTGACTTTACTTCCATGTCTAATGTTATTAATGCTGTCAACTGGTTTGCGTTTTTCAGGGGTCTAAATGTTGATGATGGCCTTCGTGCTTTCTATGATTTCTATATGTCACTCCCACTTTTCGTGTTCGAATAAGTGTTGATCGCTTTGGCTAGCTGTTGACATGATACGTGCTCTTAAAACCAAAGGCATGGCACGTCGTGGACTTCGAAGCTCCGGCTTAGAGGTTGATTTACTTAAATACAAAAATTTACGCTCGTATGCTAAAAAGATGGTTAAAGATGCGATGAGTGCTTATCATGCCCACATTGAAGCCTCTTTATCATCCTGTTAGCAGAAACCCTTTTAGTTCTACATCCGTTCCCTTAAAAAGCCTCCCTCTATCCCTTCTTTGATGCACCTAAACGAGTTGTCTGCTTCCCCGCCTCAAGAAATATGTGAGCTATTTCCTCATTTTTTTCCTCTGTCACTTCTCAACCTTATCCATCTTTCTCCGCTAATATTCCCTCCTCTGATGTGATTAGTTTTTGTTTATCTTTAACGAACCCGTTGGAGGTCGAAGGTTTGTTTGTTAGCCTAGATACATAGTAGCACCAGCTGCGGACCCAACGGCTTACCTAACATATTTGCTAAGTCACTATCATCATCTTTGTGTGTTCCTTTATCTGTCCTCTTTAACCTTAGTATTTCTTCCCGCTCGTTTCCTTCTTCCTGGAAGTCTGCAAATATTTTTCCCATCCTTAAAATCGGAAATTTATCTTGCGTCTCCAATTATCGTCCCATATCCCTTTTATCTTGCTTCAGTAAGCTTCTTTAAAGAGTTGTTTACAGTAGGGTTTATCCTCTAATTGAACCTCTTCTCGCTTCTGAGCAACATGGTTTCGTCAAGGGTAGGTCAACAGTTTCCAACTTACTTTCATTCACCAATACTGTTTGTTCCGGCATCGACCAGCAAAAGCAAGTGGATGGAGTATATACAGACTTTGCCAAGGCTTTTGACTCCGTGAACCACGAAATCCTCCTTTCAAAGCTCGATGATTTCAATATTTCGGGTCAGCTGCGTTGCTGGTTTCCCTCATACTGTCATGATCGTGCTTGTTTTGTAACGTTTCACTCTCCTCTTTGTAAATGATCTCCCTCTCCTCTTCAACTCACCATGTCTCTTGTACGCTGACGATCTGAAAATGTTTAGGGCTATTGAGTCAGTGGATGACTGCTCCCAACTGCAGGATCATCTGTCTGCTCTGGGTAGCTGGTGCTCTGCCAATTGTATTACCCTCAATGTTGCTGAATGTTTCCAGATATCTTTCACAAGTAAATTATTCCACATCACGTTTTCCTATTCTATCCTTGGCTCCTTCCTCAATCCAGTTGATAATTTCATAGACTTTGGTGTTGTATTTGACTCTAAATTAAAATTTGATGTCCACATTTCGCGTGTCACATCCAAGGTTTTGCGCTTGTGTGGCTTCATTTTAAGAGCGTCCAGACCTTTTACTGATATTTTCTTGTATGTACGTTTGTACATCTTGTTTGTGCGTAGTGTCCTCGACTATTGTTGTCAAATCTGGTGTCCTCATAACCGTTTCTTAATTGATGCTGTTGAGTCGGTACAACCTAGATTTACTCGCTAACTATTCCTCAAGTTCCATATTCTCTACTGTGAGTATAGTATGCGTCTTTCCATCCTTGAAATCCCTACCCTCCTTTCACGCAGAGTGTATTTCAACGAATGTCTCCTATACAAAATGATAACTGGTTCTTTTACATCTATCTTCAGAGCGCAGTTTTCTGTTCGTGACCCGGTACGTCTTACCAGGACTTCATTTACCCTCAACGTACCCTTTGCTCGTACTCATACATATTTTTGCTCTCCTCTTTTTCTGCTCTCCTCTTTCTAGGCAGCATAATTCTTTGAATAATGGTCCTTTTCCGCCTTCGTTACGCACTTTTAAAAATAAGTTAAGAGCATGCGTTATATCCTATGAAATATTATCTTGAATTATGATTAAATTTCACCGCCTTATTATACTTTGTTAACTTTTAATTTATAGTCTCTTTTCTTTTTACATATAAGTGTTTATTCCTTGTCTAGTCTTTAATTGGATTTGTATCTGCTGATTTAGACAATAAATAAATAAATAAATATATGCATATTATATTTGGTCTATTTATTATTTACATTGAGTAGAATTTTTGGTCACATACCTCTGAGCATTGCTACTTGTATATAATTTGCAGGAATGAGTGTCGAGACCGAAGAACGATCATAGCAATAAGACTTTTTTATTTTCATTTCATCAAAGCTCAGCGCACAAACTTTTTGTGCTTCGCTCATTTCTGTTGTTGCCGATAAGTTTTTTACCACAGGTTGCAATATACCTGGTGATATATCAACTCTGTTGGCCCAAGACTGAAGCGTTCAGAACAGGGGAAGTTTTTACTCCTTAACAATTTATAGGCATGACCACTTGCTGAGTATAAAGTTATTGATTTTGCAATGTCAGCTTCTGTCTTCTGGCTTTAATTTTTTTCTGCCATTTTTTAATTTTTTAATTTGGTTTACAGTAAAAATTTTCGTTAATCTATCCTCCATGGTCTTATTTTCGTACTCGCACTTAATTAATTTCACTTGAATAGGAATAAATTTTTTTTCCGACATTTTTCAGCTTCTCTTAGGTGAAAATTTTCCAATTTGAGCTTCTTGACAATGTCTCTCATCTGGATCTTTTCTTGCTGTAAATTTTTGCTGAGTTTTTTTTTTTCAAAATATGCCTGATAGCTAAGTGGCCAAAACTGGCTTACATTAACCCAATGTGAGGGTTATTTTGAGCCATTTGACCACTTTCGACCTCACATTTCGGATCCTCAATTGCTTCGCCAATATATCTTTCACATACATTTTGCTCTCCAGCGCTTTTCTGTAATAAAGACATGACGAACTTCTTATTTTCTCGACCTTCAGCTCGGTTGTCGCGACCTTCTGATTTTGATGCAACATTTTGACCTTTGTAGTAAATACTTGGTACTACACCAGGTTTAATTTAATAATTTTTAGTACCCTAAACTTAGTAGTAACTACAAATCTACATAAATATTTGTAAATATTAATTCCTTTACCCATTTCAAACTGAATATTACGTCATCCTTTTCGAAGTGTTCGTTACAAATTCTTGAGGTCACCGTATTGATATTGTCTTTCCTACATGATATATATATATATATATATATATATATATATATATATATATATATATATATATATATATATATATATATATATATTAAAAGTAACCCAGCAAACACAGCACTACTTCTAAAGTGCTGCAGAAGGCGTGAATAAACCCGTGAATGCTTTTAATGCTAGAGATAGCATTTTACCCCAAAATTCACCTATTTACTTCATATTAGCCGCGTACGTGTAATATGTTTTGTTTCCTGGTTGGTCGTTTCCATCCCACAAATAGGAAAAGGTCAAACGATAGGAATAGAAGGAGTGCAAAAGCAGTGCTATACTACTGCTGAAGTGGTGAAACAGCAGCAAGCAAAATGTACTGCTGAACTACTGCCTTAGAAGTAGTATAGCAGGACATTGATATGGCTGCACAGTTATAATGTCACCAATAGTATATTCGCATTACTTTGCATGACATGAATGCAAAGTAATGCGAATATACTATTGGTTTATGGTTTAGTAATGCGAATATACATTTGCATTACTTTGTATTCATGTCATCTTTAATTGGAGTAAAAAAAGACCTGTTTTGATTATAAATTTCAAAATATTTCACGTATCACTTGCGAAGTATGACTGACGCTTGACGTATGGGCAAATCGATTTGATTTTTGGGAAACGATTTAAATTGCACCATCTGGTCACCAGTTTGGCAGTAGTGCAGCAGTACTTTATATTCATTGGAAATGGGGAACCGTAAATATATAAGACATTCATCAACGTGTCGGAAAACTGCAACAACTAGACAGCCTGCTCAGGAGTTAAGCAGTTGTACAGCAGCATGTATAATCATTGAGAAATATAAAAAATATAAACTCATCAGAAAATTTATCAACACATGGAAAAGTTTTTACAACTGTATGCGACAGTGCTGAACGCACGTTTGCGGGGAAGTTAATACACACACTAGTTCATTTAATGCAAACTTTATTGAAAACAAAATTCTACACTTCATACGTGATCGATTACGATTTCGTCTGGCTCGCAGTACGTTCTGCCTACAACTGCCAACTTCCTCTCCCATCTGTGCCCAAGCGATCTTTTTTTCTCGTTCGTTGACGGTCTTCGGCATTCCCTGTGAAAGTGAAAAGGATTCATTACTTAGCAATAAAATCATAAAACCTCGTTCAAAGGGACCGCTCGCCCATCGACAGGATATTTACTCAGTTGCTTCGTCGCGTGAGAAACATCTGTCGACCGCGGTAAACTGTCCCTTCATAAGAAGAAGTCCTATGTTTATTTTGCCTACGAGATATATATATATATATATATATATATATATATATATATATATATATATATATATATATATATATATATATATTCAAATAACAATAAAAATCTATGACATATGACCCTACTTCTGCATGCCATAAAATATGTTTTTTATATGCACATTTATTTCACACATGATTGGCTAAAAAGTTTTAAGCTAACGAAACTGTGTTGTTACCATAACTTATATCTGCAGCAATCTTCGTTCAGTGCATGTTACCCACAAACATTCAAGTTAAATCAATTCAAGTTAAATATATATAGAGAGAGACAGAGAGAGAGAGGGAGAATAAAATTAGAAAACAAATCAGGTAAAATGTACTCACCTGATTTGCTATTTTTGGCTGCCCGTCGGTGATTCCAAACCAAAATGAAATGACCTAGAGTCTACATTGGCCATGAGCTCTGCCATATGCGATGGCGACGAATGTCAGTTTATGGCATGTCATCTGGCGCCTGGGCAACGGCATGTCATGCCATATCATTTGGAAAATGTCGCTCAGCAGTGAACATGTGCGCGCTATATGGTGTTTGAAAGCACTGCGAAGGTTAGAGGAAGCAGAATATGAGGAAAGGCGTAATTTGAGGAAGAAGCGAACATATAATTCCATAAGCTTTTTTTTTTGTATTCATTTAGTATTCGTAGTACTATTTCCCTCGACGTCGCCATTTTGAAAATGAGCAACTGTCAGAATATGGCCATACTCATGGCCATGCAAATGTCTTGCCATATGGCCTGACATTTATGGTATGCCATCAAATATGGTATGCCATGTATCGTCTACATTTTCCATTTCCATGGCAAGTCGAATGTTATGCCATCTCCCATGGCCAATGTGGACGCGGCGTGAATAACCGATGCCATCTCTTATATATCGTCAGCAAATTATTTTCAGAATTTTTTGATCCACAAGTCTATTATTTTGTAAGTAAATTAACTTAAAAATATAGGCACATACATACATAAATATATATATATATATATATATATATATATATATATATATATATATATATATCTATATATATTTACATATATAAAATATATTTATATATATACATATATATCTATATATATATATATATATATATATATATATATATATATATATATATATATATATATATATATATATACAGGTATATATATATATATATATATATATATATATATATATATATATATATATATATATATATATATATATGTATATATAGGTTGCGGTATTTCACCTCAGGCTCATTTTAATTCTTTATATATATATATATATATATATATATATATATATATTTATATATATATAAATATATATATATATATATATATATATATATATATATATATATATATATATATATCTATGTATCTATATATCTATATATCTATATATCTATATATATATACATACATATGTATATATATATATATATATATATATATATATATATATATATATATATATATATATATATACATATATATATACATATATATATATATAGATATTTATATATATATATATATATATATATATATATATATATATATATATATATATATATATATGTATATATATATATATATATATATATATATATATATATATATATATATATATATATATATATATATATATATGTATATATATATATATATATATATATATATATATATATATATATATATATATATATATATATATATATATATATATATATATATATCATCATCATCGGGGCACTACAGCCCGAATCGAGCCTTAGCCTCCTTCATATTTCGCCTCCATTCGTCTCGGTTCAGTGCCCGCGTCCTCCAGTTCGGTGCTCCCAAAAGTGACCTACTGTCAGCATCTATAGAATCCTCCCAGCGCTTGCGTGGCTTACCGGCTGGCCTGGCTCCGCTCGCTCGCCCCTTGAGAGATCGTTTGGGGATTCGATTGTCGCTCATTCGTTCGACGTGGCCAGCCCATTGTAATTTTTGGAGTCGTATGACGGTAAAGACTTCCGGCTCGTCATATAAGGTATACAGCTCGTTGTTGTATCGGATTCGCCATCCAACTTCTTCCCGTTTTGGACCAAGGATCCTTCGCAATACCCTTCTCTCAAACGTATTCAAGGCCTTTTCAAATGCCTGGGTCAGCGTCCAGGTTTCGCTTCCGTCGCATAGCACAGGCCTAATGATTGTTTTATAGATGCGGAGCTCCGTATTCCTGTGTACGCATCGAGATTTCAAAGTGGGAAGCACCGAAAAAAATGTCTTATTGGCTAATTGAATCCGTCGTTTGATTTCGTCAAGCTCATTCCCATCCTTCGAGAGGTTCGTCCCTAGGTACACGAAGTTGTCTACGTTTTCAAGGTTATAGTCCCCTATCGTTATGTTTTGTCTTATTGGCGTCCTTTTCCTTGATTGAGTCATAACTTTTGTTTTTTGTTCGTTAATTTGAAGACCAACTTCTTTGGCGGTTTCGTCTAGAGCTACAAATACTTCCTTGGCGTCGTTGAACGAACGTGACATAATGTTGATGTCATCAGCGTAAGCTACTAGTTGTGTCGATTTAAATAATAGAGTTCCTCTCGTGTCAACGGGGATTTTTCTGATGACATACTCAAGCGCTAAGTAAAAAAGTACCGGGGCTAATATATCCCCTTGTTTTAGCCCAGTATTCGTCGACAACGAGTTGGTCATATTATTCTGAATTATCACTTGTGACGTGGAGTCGGTCATGGTCATTTTCACCAGTCGTACCAACTTTGCTGGGATTCCGAACTGCAGCATGATGTTATATAATGCAGTTTGGTTGATGCTGTCGTACGCTTGTTTGAAGTCGACAAATATTTGATGGACATCAATATTGAATTTCCAACATTTTTCCAAAATTTGTTTGACCGTAAATATTTGGTCAGTTGTCGATCTTCCACGTCTGAAACCACCTTGATATTCACCAAGAATTTTCTCAGCGTGATGGGAAATCCTTAACTCTAAAATGTTTGTCAAGAGCTTGTACGACGTACAAAGTAGTGATATGCCCCTGTAGTTTTCGCATAGCAGTTTATCTCCTTTCTTGTGAATAGGACATATAATACTTTTTCGCCACTCATGCGGCATCATTTCTTGTTGCCATATGCCTGTCACCAATCCATGGATAGCCCTTAAAACGGAAATCCCGCCTGTCTTCAGGAGCTCCGTGGGGATCCCATCGATGCCTGGTGCTTTGTTGGGTTTCAAGCGGTCCATGGCCTGTCGGACTTCATCTAGAGTAGGAGGGTGAGATGAGGCACTGTCATGGTATGTACCAATTAGTGATGGCGATTCGTCGGGTGCGGGGACATTTCCGTTCAGTAGTTGTTGGAAATAGGACGCCCATCTTTCTTTCACCTGTTCTGAGCCACTTATGATGCTTCCATCGACAGCTCTACATAGGCTGGTTCTTGGTTTAAAGCCTTGTTTTAAGTGCCTCACTACTTTGTACGCTTTTCGAGTGTTGTTAGCCATAAAATTGTCATTCATGTTATTCAGCATGCTGTCAAAATGCTCTCGTTTCTTACGTCTAATTATTCTATTAGCTACTCTCCGGAGATCGTCATATTTTTCTTTCTTGGCTCTCGTCGGTCGTTCAATGTGGTTTTTGTAGGCCGCATCCTTTTCGTCCAACGCGGCTTGACATTCCTCGTTGAACCATTCATTTCTGCGTTGCCCGGCTGTATATCCCACTACTTTTTCGGCTGCTGCATTCACTTTTGATGGTAGCCCAAACTTCGTTGATAGATGTGGTGTTAGGCGTAGAAGCTAGTTCCATTTCCAGAGCAGATCTATACTCTTCTTCCATCGTCTTGGTTCGAAGCTTGTCGACATCGAACTTGCGTCTTGAACTTGCTCTGACTTCATAAGACAGTGATATTCGACATCGATATCGAGTCTTGACTAAGTTGTGGTCGGAGTCGCAGTTGGCCCCACGGAAGGTTCGCACATCTAAAATACTGGAGGCCCACCTTTTCTGAATCAGAATATAATCAATCTGGTTAAAGGTGTGGCCGTCCGGGGATGCCCATGTCCTTTTGTGAATGTCGCGATGCGGGAAACACGTGGAGCTTACGATGAGATTTCTGCTACTCGCAAAGTCGACAAGTCGTTGTCCATTGTCGTTGCATAGGTCGTGAAGACTAAATTGGCCGGTGGTTCCGCGATGTGTTTCTTCCTTTCCAACCTTTGCGTTGAAGTCGCCCAGCAGGATTTTCACATCATTTGATGGCAGTGAATCATATAGCCTTTCCAGAAGGTTATAAAAGTTATCTTTCACTGCCTCATCCTTATCTTCAGTAGGGGTGTGACCGTTAATGAGCCAAACGTTAAAAAACTTTGCACGAATGTGGATCGCACCCAATCTTTCATTGACAGGCTTGAAGTCGATAATTTGCGGTTTCATTTTTTTGTCCACGATGAAGGGCACTCCAAATTCGTGACTTCCCGATGACTTCCCGCTTTTGAAGATTGTGTACGATCTCATGTCCATAATTTCGGCACCAAACAGTTTCGTTTCCTGGACAGCGAGAATGTTTATTTTGTAGTGAGTGACCTGTTCCAGGAGGGCTTTGATGGCCCCTGGTCTGTACAGGGTTCGCACGTTCCAGGTTCCAATAGAGTAGTCCATATTTCGTTTATGTGGTTGTTTCCGTTGATCCAATCCAAGTATCCGAGGCGGAGTATCAGGTTCCTGAATAAGTCAAGTTTTACGGGAACGGGTTATTGGCCCATTGCCAACCCCCAAACTGAAGGGCCAGTCTGGTTAATGTTCCCGATTTAGGGCGCGGGAATCTCGCCCTCACCCCCCTTCGTTGGCAACATTCATGATCTGAAATGTCATGAAGGCTCCCGGCAGCCACCCGATGTGGAATTGTGAAATTACATCTTCGGGGAGGTCGAAGGTAGGATTCAGTAGCAGAGCTGTAGATGTTGTTTCCAGCAGGCATTTCTCGGGATTTCAATTGCTTCTTCGGTAACCAGCACCCGATGACGCCCCCGTGGCCTATGCTACCATTTGACTGCCTATATATATATATATATATATATATATATATATATATATATATATATATATATATATATATATATATATATATGTATATATATATATATATATATATATATATATTTATATATACAGTTGCTCACAAAATTCAGCATACACCGCTTAAAAACGCGGAATTGGCAATATATATCTAGAAAAAAAATGAAAAGACGGATGAAAAACGAACTTAAAAGGAATATCAGAGACATTGTAATCTATTTTACACAGAATTAATGAGAATATACATATACATACACATATACATAGTAAATAACAAGAAATTCCGCTGAAAGTGAGGAAACAGAAGTCAGCATACACCACAGAAAATTCAAAAGAATCAGCCTAAGCGATGAGTCATGCTGCGATAAAGATTGCTACCCGTGTTAATATACAAAGATAAACATTAGTACATTGCAAGTCGATCAAACTAAAGTGATTTGGGTGCCTTTAATGCTTAAAAATGAGTACACGGAAGGAAACAAGTTTGGAATTGCGAAAAATCGTCCTTAGTGAACGAGTGGAAGGGAAGTCGTATGGCGAAATTGATAAAAAAGTTACAAGAAGTCGGGCAACGGTGCAAACGATCATACTGAAAGCGGAAACAGAAGGGAGAATACAAAATAAACAACGAACAGGTAGACCAAAATCCTTAAGTAAGAGAGATGAGAGAGACTTGTTACGGAAAATAAGTAAGGAGCCACAAAAAAGTGCTCCGACAATGCAAAGGCACACTTGCAAAGGCAACAGGGAAGCATGTGAGTCCAGAAACAATATGTAGAGTTTTGCGTAATCAGGGTTATAACGGTAGAGTTCCGCGCAGAAAACCTTCCATTTCTCCAGTTAATGAAAAGAAGAGGCTTGACTTCGCTCGCCTGCATCTTAATAAGGACGAAAATTTTTGGAATCAAGTTCTATTTAGTGATGAGAGAAAGTATAATATTTATGGCTCTGACGCGTGCGGATACGTGTGGAGGAAGCGGAACCAAGCATTGGCAAAGAAGAATTTGCGTACTACAGTGAAACACGATAGAGGGTCAGTCCTCGTATGGGGCTGTATGCCGGCCGCTGGTGTGGGGCAATTACATTTTATTGATATTACTATGGATCAATACATGTATTTGAACATATTGCGAGGCGATTTGATACCTTCTGTGCAGAAATTAGGCCTACAGCCAGGTTGGATCTTTCAGCAGGACAATATCCAAAACATACAGCTAGAGATGTCAAAGAATGGTTGCTGTATAACGTCCCTCATCAGCTTCACAGTTCACCTCAGTCTCCCGATTTAAACCCTATAGAGCATTTATGAGAAGAATTGGGTCGCAGAATTCGTGAGCCAGCCGTAAGAGCAACTATTACTAGCAAAGAGACACTGAAATCTGCTCTGCTGTGTACCTGGATGAATATTCCACCCGAAATTACCGGATATCTCGTTTGTTCAATGCGAAGGCGTTTAGAAGCTATTATTAAGGCTGGTGGAGGGCCTACAAAGTATTGAGCTCACGTTTTTTGGTCATTCTCGTTCTTTTCGAAACATGGCTCGTAGTGTATGCTGACTTTCGATGGATGAATTTTCTTAGTTTTCATGGCTTATTTCTTTCTGTGTTCGGATTTTCTTTATTGTTATGTTATGAAACTTATATTTAATGCCAATAGAGCTATTTTTACGTTTTCATTGCATTCTGTCTTCTTCCACTGTACCATATTCGTGTTTTTACATGCTGTATGCTGACTTTTGTGAGCCACTGTATATATTAAATAAAGACTGCTATCGATTTGTCTGGGAAATTCAAAAGCTGTGGCAGCACCATGTAACACCTAGACAGGGTGGTGCAGAATGTGTGTTCAAAAAATTAATATGGATAGGACATATTCTCTAATGTCATTTGATGTGTTGTAGCCCTGCACTATTTGTCGAAGATTGATTCGAAAAGTAAGAGATATTTTGTATGACGTCACATATGGACAGATACGTGTGAGGGATTAGAAGGTGCGTTAGTGAGCTTCACACCGTTTTCTAAGAATCTTAATGGGCTATCAGCGGCATGCCACCTCTACTTATGTTAGTACGCTGAGGTAATATCCAATGTGTTGAAGATTTTGATAGCTTCTTCTCCCATTAAATTCAGTAGAATAGCCACTTGTACTTCACTGCTTTCTTTGTTCTCTCTCGTTGCTTTCATGAAGATCTCAAATCACTGTTTGAATCTTCTCTAGTTTTCTTTCAAATTTCCCATGAAACTTGACGCTGGAAGTGCTTTAAATGATTCCATTATTGCACTGTATAATCATTTTTTCGCAAAAACTTTGCATTTAAGTTATATTAAATTATATTGAAAGAAATTTATTCTGACTGCGGCATATTTTATTCACGAAATGAAACACTTCGGTACCAATCTGCAACTGGTTCTTTATTGCTCTTCCAAGACTTATCACTATGATTACAATTACTATTCAAATGGATGTGTGAGAGGCAGAGAGTCACAATTGTTACATATTCCGATCCAGATACATCATCAATTGATATACATCATTACAATTCATAAACATCAGGGTAATTGCCACGATCCTGTCACTCAAAATGATAAATGAGTATAATAAAGTACTTCGATAGGTAATCATTTTGAAGCAAACAAGCCTCTAATTCTCATTGACTGTCAACAAAGCTAAAGTAAACATTTTCGATGGTTTGCTGACAGTTTCTGGTTGTGTTAGATATCAAGACTCTGCGCGAGTCGTTCACGCAAATTTTTTAACGCTGGGTCGAAGAGCAATTGAGGCAGAATTAAAGGAAAAATTTGCCAAAGAAGCGATATCTTGGTGGAGTGACAATTTAGATGTTGGTAACAAAATGTTGTGCTCGCTCAATTTATTTGGAGTACATTCGTAGTCAAATTTAGATGACTTTGAACTCAAACAAGCTTTCGTGAATTCCAACAAAAATTTTGCAAACTTTTATCAAAAAAACTTTTTTTGCCAAATATTTTTTGCAAAAATTATTTCGATAGCAACTAAACTTACAACAAACAAAATGGAAAATAATTTTTACTACTCGAATTGAATGGTATGGAACAGTTCATATAGTCCAACCAGTTACTGACCTAAATACTTCTATGGCGTCAAATATTTCCAAACGATTCGAATCGTCTTGGGTTCAACATGCGATTCTACTCCTGGTCGGAAAGCGAAGTAAAGAAACTATTTTCTTCAGACGATTATATGGGTGATTGTCCAAAGGTGTTCGATCTTCTTGAAATTTCGTATCGCTGCCGTTACTTTCAGCTCGAGGTCATTTTTAGTTTCCTTGCGTACGAGCAGGTGGTGTCGATTGCGAATGTCGAAAAAAAGGATGGTAGACGAACTGGCCATTCCCTCGGGCAAGGACGAAGAGTCTTCGAGTGAAGAGAAAATTGCTTTTCGGCATGACGGCATAAATTACTGGGCTCGTCGTTGTTAAGTATTACGTTAAATTGGGTTATTTAGGAGAAAGAATCAAGGCGACTGGTAGTTGTGGATAGGAAGTTAGGGAAGAGCTGAGTTTGATGAGAGTGTGACTCTGTAATGCTTATTTTTTGAAAAAATTTTTCGTTTTAACGGATTTTTTTTTATACTGTATGCATATGCAGTTGAATCTTTGTTCGATTTGGTAAATTTTCGCACAAACCCATATTGGGCGCTATATTGATTTGTCAACTATATATCAATGACTGGTTATTTGATTTTAGAGAACCGTCAAAAAGTGATAAAAACTTGAATTTCAGCTGTTTCGAAAACACGATTTTTGATTGATATAAAACACAATTTTTGATTCATATATAAATAAGTCCATCCCCCCGCACGCGCTTCTCACACTAAAAATATCTTCAGGACCAACTATATCCTGTGACCATCTCCACTTTTTCCAGGCTGACTGGCTGGCTGGCTGGCTGGCCACGTCTCGAAGCACGACAAGGTAATCTAATTATTGATTTCTCGTTTAAGTGGCCTTTGGATTTATGTCGCCAAATGCCCTTTCAGATTCTAAAAGAGCCAATAAGCGTACGAACAACCGGATAAAACGAATGAACGTACAAATCTTACGTTTCGTATCACAAGTCATAGTTATTTATCCATGCTGGGACGTTTTCCTCACACGCGAAAACTACTGAATTCATCCTATTTATCGTGCACGCTGACCAAAATATGTATGTTTTTGTTTCAGGTCACAGAAAACTGTCTCTGGTGATTTTATTGAGTGTAAAAATCGAGGAAAAAATGAAGATATTTCTCGGGAAATTCAGGTCTACATGATGTTTGAGTCTTATTCGGTATTGGAGGATGTATCAAGAAAAGCTTTGGTGTTAACGTTAAAGCTGTTTAATTTGTTTCTTTATTCGATTCAAGTGTATGAAAATATTTCTTAAAATGGTGATTTCATGTTGAAAATTGTAATTATCCTTTCAATTTTAAATAAAAAACATCTCATAAACAAACAGAAAAAATATTCAAAACCGATTTGGATTTGAATTTTCTTTTTGCTCCTTTTTTGCAAAGAATTTTATCATCGGTATTGTTGCAGCAACTCCCTAAACTAAGACGAAACAATTATAATAAGTAAAACGAAAAAAAGAACGATGTTACTTACTTTTTGAAAATTAGTTTTAAGCATATAACGCCACTAGTGACATCTAGTTGCAACTAGTAATATATACACACATTTAAAATCGAATGGAATTATGAATTTTTTTGTCTCTACTGTTATGATTAAATTTATACTAAAACGTTGGAGTTACGAATATACAAATTAAAATCATTAATAAAGAATAAACTAAATATTATTTGTTTTTACAAACTGAATATGGCGCCTTAAATCATACATAAAAACGGGTGAACTTGGATACTTATCCCCGGTAAAACTTGGATACTTGTCCCCTACTTGCGCTATTCGCCACCAGAGGGAGAATCGGCGGTAGATTTGGTAAAATTCAGTGGCTCTCAAACGGCTGTTTATGCTGTCAATTTCGGTTGTCTACGTTGTCAAACAACGACAATTTCAATTTCACCGACCATAAAATCACATTTAACATCGAAAAAATGCCTGGAATGAATGATATATTACTTTTATAGTAATCTTTAACTCATACGTGTTCCCACAGCTGAAAATTCATTTGCTGGTAGTATTGGTAGGTGCGCGCCCATGAAAAGTTTAGCTCATATATTTACCTTGCGAAATCGATAGCTGCGAGGACATCTATCCAAAATCTTTCTTCATATAAGGATGCAGCCAATGTATTTTTGACAACGTCTTTCATTTAACTGTGGGTTAAATGTTTAATGTTGGGTACAATCAGCAATGGAAATGTGTATATCATGTGCAGTACTTTGGATTCGAGTTAAATTCGCTTTTTACGCTAATTAGCACGAAAATTTGCATGAAGCTAGAAATGGAACTGTTAGTAGATCATACATATTGATATTGTAATGTTGCTCACTGCTCGCTCTGTCTCAATATCTTTTATATTTTTAATGATCTTTGAAGAAATATATTGTACGGTATGTTATATGGTATATGAATTGTACGCATGGATGGATGAATAGAAACTGAGTAAATTTAGAGTGATAATGTAATGCTGGAGGTTATGGATTTTATACGTAAAGGTTTGGCAAATCACATCAATTAATGATCCTGATGAATAATAGTATTTGAATATCGTAACACAATTTCGAATGAAAAATGGTACCGGAGGAAACTTAAAAACAACCAAGAGTAAAACTGGTGCCACATAAAATAATTCACGGCATAGTTTTATTGATTTTCAAAGATAATTAATACTAAATTTGCCTTGTCTTTTCTTTACATGTGTATATAAATCAGAAAAAAGATTTAGTGAGATTATTTAATGTGCGTAACGCGATCGAGCTGGAATTTTAGGTCGGTCCATGTCAAGGCAGCAATGGGTATTTTAGTGATTTTTTTTCCATATTTCTAAGGAAAGACAATTATTGTGAGAAGTAAGTATGGGGAATGAAAACTGATAACGTTTTATGATTGGCATTGATAACGGTTTGGTAATTTTTAATTGTGTGTGAGCGCTGATTGCCTAAAAGTAGACAATATTTTTTTTTCAAAGATATTATTTGTCATATAATTATTTGTCATAACACGCGTCCATGCGTTTTTAGATTACACGAGTCAAGTCAACTCAAATCCAGTTTTTTGAAGGGGGGGCTAAGGCGATAAGTGGATGGATTTTACACGCTTCTAATTATGTTTTTTTTTGCTCCGTACAAATATATTGGTAACAGAAAATTGTATATACTAATCCATATGACTATATATACCTACATATATATGTTTGTGTCTAGATATTCATATGCATTCAATTTTTTCGTGCTAGTCATGCACGCCAGGTTGCAAAATATATATTATCCACATCATTATATAAGAAAATAGTCATCCACAAAACATATATTTAAATGATCACCAACGAATCATCCACACATGCCACTGAGCGAAAAAAATTATTTTAAAATCTATTGTACATGAATCAGCATACTTCACCTCCTTCGCTTTAGACCCGCCTATATAAACAAAATCAAATTGACTCGTGTAAGCAAAACACGCTAGATCGCATGGACGCGTGGACGCATGGACGCATGTCTGAATAGCGCTTTAGAGTTATGTGCCCTTATGCGGTGAAATACCAAAAAAAAAATAGGAAAATAATTTTACGCTACGACATGTAAAGAGCTTACAGAGAGATAATCATTTAATGATGTTATTTTTAAAGAAATTGAATTTTTAAGTCCCCAAATAGCTTTTGATAGTTCAAAACAAACGAATTCGCTGCAGCTCAAAAATTTTCAAAAAATTTTGGCTGTGAAGAATCTATTGTAAATATTGAATGGAGATATTTAGCAGTAAGTTTTTCAAGTGAGGAAGAGCAGAGATTATTCCAGCTAACAGTAAAGGAGTTTTGGAAAGAAATATAAACAGCGAAAAGGATGAGGATGCGTGCATGTTTCCTCATTTAACTAAGATTTCAAAGTATGCTCTAGTTTTACCACATTCAATTGCTGAGTCGAAAATAATATTCTCCATTGTAACCGACGTCAAAACTTTAACCAGTTAAATGTGTCTGACGACTGTATCCGTCATGGAGTTGCGGCAGAATTTTCTGTCTTGAAGACTATATCTGTTATGCGTAAAATTTTATTGCAATTTGATATTTAAATTGTAATTTTGGTGAAAGCTAAATTATATTCGAGAATTTCAATATGTTTAGAATGTTCAAATGTTTAAATTAAAATTATAAATAATTGAGGATACAGTTGCATCGTATCTCATTGAATCGCGAAAATTATCACAATCTCGGTCAAAGAGATTTAATATTTCGCGCTTGATTGAGAAACATTTCCCGGATAACATACCAGATAAGACAGCAATAAAAAATCCTTCTCGAAGATGTGCTATTTATTATTAAAAAAAACTCTAGCGCACCTGAACTGCTAGAAACACTAATGTTCGAAGAACAGTAGAAGAATCGTGCAGATTTTCAGTGCATATTCTACCACACGAGCTGCTTATTACAGGCAAAATGTTTCAAACACCACGTTTTACTTTGGTCTCAAGAATGCATTATAACTCATATGGTGGAAAGGTTTCAGATATTACCACTGGCATGCATTTCAAATTTTATGAGAGCAAAACACTTGTTAACTATATTCGGAATCAGTTGCTTATTTCACAAAACTTTGAAAGCAGCATCTCATAAAACATCAATGAAGAAAATGCTTAGTGCCTGCAGCACTGTAACTGAAGTTGGTGTTTGGGGCTGCGTTCCGAAAATTTTGCAGAGCTTTGAGAACGGAAACATTGGTTATTTATTTTCATTGTATATGTTTCCGGTATGAATACTAACTGTAAGCATTTATTGATACAGAAATAGCACTACAGACTCGTGCTGACAACCTTTTGCCAGTATCACATCTGCATCACGTTGAAATTAACCTACCCAGCGAATTTCGCTTCGATCCGATGACTGCGTTCGAAGTTATAGGAATATAAACAAATTTAAGGTTACCAGCCGCGGCATTTTTCAAATAATTGAAAACTAAATATTTGCTGTATATTAACACTACAATATCATATCCATTTGGAAATTTTACGATCAAATCGCTTAATAAAGATATTGCAAATAAACACAAAGCAAACAATAGCTGGCAGCCCTATAGTGGCTTTTCAACCAAATTTGACCTGAATATTGCCTATAATAGCTTCCAATAATTGTATGAAATTCGTATTGATTTCATGACTGCACTGGAAGCTATAAGGCAAAAAGCTTTATTTTCCTGAGCCAATTTTCAAAACCAAAGACACGAAAATTACCATTGCTGGCAGCACCAATTGAATTTTTGAACCGAATTTCTACCAAATACGGCTTAAAGTAAGGTTGAGGTACTGTGTCAATTTCATGAAAATCTGGTAACTGAATCAGAATTCATAGGCCAAAAAGCAGTTTTTTTTCTTTGTAATTTTTCAAGATGGCACCACTGGCACAGGGTTGCCCACAATTCAAAATCAGACCTGGTCCTACTTAATTCCAATGTATTCTGTAAATTTCAACTGAATCTGATTATTGGTTCGTGAGTTCCCGTGAACAGAAGTTTTTGATGCTAAAAATATAGGTAAATTGGGAAAGAGTTACCGTTCTTGTCCGACATGAAAATTCCCAGGTTTTCCCTTGACTGTTTAGACAAAGAATACGATTTGTAAACAAGTTGGTTTTCATTCTAAGAAACGGACATATTTTATGAGACTCGATGGTTTGAATGTTTTCACTTTTAGTGCCTGTCGTAGCTACAAGGTTGCTAGCACGTTCATGAAAAACTACGCAAGTGTGCATCTTAACATTAAATATAAGTCCTGTAAGTTTTATCATGATTTAATAATCTTACAAAAAGTTCACAATTCAAAAATTTTCAAATTTTCCCAATCTCATTTTAGGCGCCTAGCGCACACATAGGGTTAAAAATTTCAAAGACATTATCATATTTACATTTGAAACACGTTCAGAATTCATTACATAGACTTAATTTTCGCAAAAGCTATTTTTTGACAGAAAACTAGGTGTATTAAATATATCACTAAAATCGCCGCCGGCACCAAAGGGTTAAAGATTATTTTATTTTTGTGAAACCTGGTACTATTCGGCATATACACCAATGTATCCTGAAAATCTCAGTTCAATCGGATGGCGCGTTCCTGAGATTTTTTTACTGAAATTTTTTGATGATATATACATACATACATATATACATATATATATATATATATATATATATATATATATATATATATATATATATATATATATATATATATATATATATATATATATATATATATATATATATATATATTTATAGATATATATATATATATATATATATATATATATATATATATATATATATATATATATATATATATATATATATATATATATATATACATATATATTTATATATATATAGAAAGATGAATTTTTGGCCAAAGCGATTTTAATACTAATGTAAAGATTAGAAAAGAATCGCGGTATTAGTGTCCGACGTGCAAAGTGCCACTATGCGTTGTTCCTTGTTTTCGTGAATGTCACACGGCAGCAACAGTTTAAAGTTTTAACTTCTATAAATATTTGATTATTTTTATAAGTTTTCCGTTCATTATGTATAAATATATGTTCATATAAAGCGACTGTTTAAATATTACTAATAAAATTGTTCATTTTCTAAAATAAAGTCGTTTTTTTGAGCCAATATTTCAACAGTGCCGTTTACTCTGTGTTTGACGACTATATCCGTCATCGCTTGATTATCGTGACACACATTGGTGCGCGCTTTGCCAATAGAACGCCAGAGTTAACTTGTTAAAGCGAAAAAGAATAAGTGAAGATTCACTGAACGCAGTTTGTTGTATTAGGTCAAATTTTCAGTCTAGAACTGCTACCTGCATTAATTTCGAGCCTTCTGATAAACATTTCAATTTGCACAATGCACAAAATCTATTTGATTAGTTTAAAAATGAACGTATTTTATATTGCGTTATAATAAAATGATTTTTTCCTGATATGAATATATGTTTTTTTTTCGCTGTAATAAATCAAATATATACGCTGTAATAAATCAAATATATACTCTGTAATAAATCAAATTTATGTGCATAAAAAATATAAAACTGCTGGTGTTTTTCTTGAAAGTATTGGCATTTGCGCAATATTGAATAGCACACATTTTGCCCGTGGGAAAAACCGTGGGAACTCGCCCCCTGCTCTGTGGGAAAAACGAGCATTTTCGAGGGAATTTCGGCCACGGAAACCTCACAACACTGCCCTTATGTTAGCATATCATTGGGTCTTTCTACACTTGTATTCTTGATGCACTCCTCAAACCGGTTTTCTGGGCAAGAGGCAGAAGAATCAAGGGGAATTCTCTACAAAAAGTGATGCACTTGGAGAGAAATTTGCATCACGTTTGAAACTGATTGAAACTGATGCAAATCACTAACACAACTATAAACATAGTTCACGGGTCAGGAATTTTTCATGAAACACTCAAGTCGAAATGAGAAAACAACAACACGCACACATTCATATGCATAATTGGTATATGAACGGTTTCGTTGCTGAAGAATACAAGTGTGGAAATGGTGATATTTGTCAAACCGGTTTGAGGAGTGCATCAGGAATACAAGTGTGGAAAGGCCCATCATCATCTTTTCGTTTGAATGTTTCTTCTTACGTTACGGAATGCCATTCAGCTAGTTGAGCCTTTTTGATTCGTGCGCGTAAAGCGACAAAATTCAAGCCGCACGAACAGGCTCTTGTACCATTGCTTTAAATCTCCCGCCTAGCTTTAAATTTTACAAGTTCTGTCCCTGGAATAACGCAGAGTGCTCATCGATGAATGCCTTGTTATCAAACTTCTTCACCAAAAAGTATTGTTTGATTTCGGTTCTTATGTTTCTGTTTCTGAATTAGATCGCTACAATAGTTCCGCCAATAAATCTAGCGTACTGTTTGCGCTTATGAATGTGCACATTTACTCGCCAATATGGCGAGTATTGGGAACACCTAACAATTTGTCTCTTGTTCCTTTATCTCCGACGATGTTAACTTTAAAAAGTAAATTAAATAATTTTTCTAGATATTTATAACTTTAATTCTCTGCATTTTATTGCTATTTATTAGATATTTATTTTAGAAAATTTATTATACTATGTTTGAATGTTTGTGAATAGAAATGGCTATGTTGTATATTGCATGCTATATAAATAAATATGCACTAAATCAGGAAATTTTCAATTCAATTTCATCTCTTCACTTTTTCATCCTCATTTAAATCTTTTGTATCCAAACATTATCTCTAAAAGATAGCTCAAAATGTTTATTCGTCTTATCATAGCTCCCTAGCCAAAACATTATATGTACGCTTTTAAACAAACTGCATGATATTTATTTTCTTTTCATTCTCACCATAGTCACCGCCACGCAACGCCACCACACCCAACAAAGTAAAACTGTATTAGAGCCATTATTCATTTCGCTTAGGTCGTAACATCAACAATTAAGACTGAAATTGTACCTTTGCGTCGTTTTGCAAAGATAGAGTAACGGTTTAGGTAAGGCTAGTGCTGTTTGCTATAAAAGATAATTTGAAAAGCTCACTAGGTTGGTTGAGTAGTCTGCAGATATTAACTGATAGAGAAAGCTGTTAAGTGCTGTCACCTAACAAACAGATAGAGGTGGCTGATGATAGGAGCTTATAGTTTTTGTCTATAATTATTAAAACACTAGGTTCACGGGTAACATATTTATTAATAACACATATATAACAATATAACAAAATGTATGAACGATGTACGTAGTCGAGCGTCGCGTGAGTGACTGTGTGTTGTCCTTGTGATGCGAACGCCAATTTCCACATAGCGGCAAACAACTGAATTAATGTTAGTGTGTTCACCCTACATCATTCCCCTCCGAGTGACGTTTATGGTTGCTGAAACGTCACGTTACGTTTTGATTTGGGGCCGGAATATGTTCGTAGGATCCCACGGAATTGACTGTGAGCTGAACGATTGGTTTGCGTAGTTGTAGTATGCTCACTTTCCATTTGCGAATTTGTCGTATATGCCGGCTTCAAACGCTCCGTAGAAACAGTAACAGGTTTGTCTCCAATTCGTATTTTGTAAACAGTATCGTTTAAGCGTTCCAGAACTTCATGTGGACCCGTATACGGCTGTTGCAAAGATTTTCGAACATCCTGCCTCAAAAATACATGCGAACATGTTTGTAGATTTTTGAATATAAAAGGTGAATCTTTGCGATGGTGCTCGACCGGCGTGGCTCGTATTTGTTGGATGTCGCGTCTGAACGTAGCTACGAACGCATGTGGATCTATTGTGGTAGAATTGTCCTCGAAGAATTCTCCAGGTAAGCACAACTGAACACCGAACAACATTTCCGCCGGTGAAAATCCCAAGTCTTCTTTAATTGCCGTCCGCAATCCCAAAAGAACTGTGGGTAGTGTTTCCGTCCAACGATGCGTTTCGTGACACATGAGTGCTGTCTTTAACGATCGGTGAAAACGTTCAACCATGCCGTTAGATGCTGGGTGGTAGGCTGTAGTTCTTGTGCGTTTCGAACCAATCAGCTTCATCAGTGAATCGAAGAGAGATGATTCGAACTGAGATCCTCTGTCCGTAGTAATAGTTTCAGGAACACCAAATCGCGATATCCATTCTTTATAAAGTGTTGTAGCTATTGTTTCGGCTGTTATGTCTCGAATCGGAATAGCTTCTGGCCAACGTGAAAAACGATCAACGATTGTTAGCATATATATAAATCCGTTTGACGGTGGTAGTGGCCCTACAATATCTACATGTACGTGCCGGAATCGACCATCCACTTTTGAAAATTGCTGTGGGGTGTTTTTAACGTGTCGATGTATTTTCGACCGTTGACATTGTATGCACGATTTTGCCCAGTTGGATATATCTTTTCCCATTTCAGGCCAAACATATTTTTTTCTTATTAATTTGCTGGTGGCTCGCCCGCTCGGATGAGATAGACCATGTATTTGTGTAAAAATTTGTTTCCTGAGGCTGGTTGGAACAAATGGGCGTATTATTCCTGTCGAAGTATCGCAGTACATTTTTAAATCATTTGTTACAACGATTGGTTGAAATCGAAGACTAGTATCTGTAGATTCCAAAAGTTTTTGCAATTCGTTGTCGGTACGTTGCGATTTAGCGATTTCTGTTGCTGTTATGATTGTGGCAATCTCTTCAACACTCTCTGGTCTTGACAAAGCGTCTGCAACGATATTTTGGGCTCCATCAATGTGGACAATTCGAGTCGAAAATTGCCCAATGAATTCAAGATGACGACTTTGCCTAGGTGAGGATTTATCGGATCGCTGATTGAACGCATATGTTAAAGGTTTATGATCCGTCATTATCATAAAATTTTGTCCTTCCAACATAAAACGAAAATATTTTATACTTTCGTATATTGCCAACAGTTCCCGATCATAAGTGCTATATTTCAATTGAGCGTCATTTAATTTCTTGGAAAAGAATCCCAATGGTTTCCATGCGTTGTTTTGAAATTGCTCAAGCACTGAACCTATAGCAACATTTGATGCATCCGCATACAATCTGAGTGGTGCGCCGGTTTTTGGATGTACCAATAGAGAAGCATTTGCAATAAGTTGCTTGCTCTTTTCAAATGCCTGTTGAGAAACAGTTGTCCAAGGTACAGGTCTTTTGTCTCGCTTGCGTGAATCTGTTAGCATAGCGTTTAGTGGCATAAGTACTTCAGCTGCGTTGTTTATAAAACGCCTGTAGAAATTGAGAATTCCCAGAAATCTACGTAGCTCTAAGATTGTTTGTGGTTGTTTGAAATTTTGTATTGCTGTAACTCGATCAGGTAAAGGCCTAGTACCTTTATTGCTGATTTGGTAGCCCAGATAATCAATTTCACTTTTGGCAAAAATGCATTTGCTGGGGTTGATTTTGAGACCATGTTCGTCCAACCGTTTCAGAAGCTGTCTCAGATGCTGCTGGTGCTCTTCCATGTTCTTTGAAGCGATCAAAATATCGTCTAGATAGACAAAACAAAATGGAAGTCCACGCAAGACTGTGTCTAGGAACCTTTGAAAAGTTTGCGCAGCATTGCACAGTCCAAATGTCATGCGGCAAAATTCAAACAAGCCGAATGGTGTAATTACAGCTGTTTTTGGAATGTCCTCTTCTTGGACTGGAACTTGATGATAAGCTCGTTCTAGATCCAGAATCGTAAAAACATTTTTGCCGTACAAAATATGTGCAAAATCTTGGACATTTGGAACTGGATATTTGTCAGGGATTGTTATTGCATTCAATCGGCGATAATCGCCACAAGGTCTCCAAGATCCTGATTTTTTTGGTACGAGGTGCAATGGACTTGCCCATGGGCTGCTCGATGGTCTGCATATACCCATTGATACCATATATTCAAATTCCTTTTTAGCAATGGCGTATTTTTCAGGAGAGAGACGGCGTGCACGTTCGGCAATTATTGGACCTTTCGTTAGGATTCGATGTGTTATAGAGTGGTGTTTGGAGTTTGAAAAATTTGACGATTTGGTAATAGACGGTGTTTCAGATAGTATTTTATGAAAAACATTATCTTCCACTGTTGTTATAGCTTGCTTTGGCTCGTTGCACGTATTGGCAGAGGCAAATAACAACGTGTTTCCATCTATGAGCTGTTTTTTACGGATATCAATTAAAAGATTAAAGTTAGATAAAAAGTCAGCTCCTATTATGGCTCTTGATACGTCTGCTATATGAAAATACCAAGCAAACTTACGCCGTAGACCAAAATCGACATTGATCAGTTTTTCACCGTAAGTTTTTATGGTGGTGCCATTTGCAGCGTGCAGTTTGAACTCGCAGGGAGTCAGTTTTTCGCATGTTTTACGCGGTAACACTGACACTCCTGCCCCTGAATCTATGAGAAATAAAGTTCCACTGCCTCGATCTCGTATCATGAGTCGGTGTTGTTCTATGCTGTCGCCAACCATAACACCACTGGACGACGACGCATTTAGTTTAAATGTGGATTAAATTTTGGACAGAACTTTCTGCATTTACGTGCAGCGTCACCAAACTTTTTGTGGAAGTAGCACAGTTCTTCCTTTGAACGGCTTTTCGATCGATTTCTTGACCGAGATCGATTTTGTGATCTCGAACGAGATCTGGGCAAATTATTCAAGTCCAATTTGGATAGAATCGATTCGATTCTGTTCAATCTATCCTCTACTAAATTGCTTTCACCTACCTTGCTTGTTACAGCAGAAACAGCTGGCCAGTCATTAAACTCTGCTAAAATTCGATCGGCCATCTCTACCAGGGCGTTAATATCCACATGGTAGGATACACTCAAAATGGCGCGCGCCCGTGATGGCAAGCGTCGTAGCCATAGCGTCCTGAGCGCTTCGTCGGGGAGTTGATCCGCTGCTAGCACACGCATTTCCCGATATAGCTGAGACGGTTTCTTATCACCCAGCTCCATTTCCGTCAACACTTTTGTCAGATTGTGTTCTTTCGAATCCGCGTACCGCGCGATCAACGCTTGTTTTAGCGTCTCATACATTTCGCACTCCGGGGGATTTTCGGCTATGTCCGCGACCGTATCTAGAATCGATGATTCTAAGCACATCATCACCGCACTAAATTTTGCCTCGTCGGAAATCACTTTGTTATAGCGAAATTGAAGTTCAATTTGCCGAAACCAAAGCGTGGGTCTCCGCGCCCAAAATGGCGGCAGTTTCACATTCGCGACAGCGTCTATATGCGCAAGGGGCTCTTCAGTTTTCGCTTTCGCACTCGCGGTAAAAGGATTCACTGTGACATCTAGTCCGGCGTCACTCGCGTTAAGCGTGGCGTCAAAACCGGTCGCCATTTTTGCTGTTCGACAGACACTGAATTTGATTCACTCTATTCGATTATGTCTTTATGAACTGCACTGTCTTTCCGTATTATTAATAATCGCACTATACCCGATCACGTCGGGGTCACCAAATATAGTTTTTGTCTATAATTATTAAAACACTAGGTTCACGGGTAACATATTTATTAATAACACATATATAACAATATAACAAAATGTATGAACGATGTACGTAGTCGAGCGTCGCGTGAGTGACTGTGTGTTGTCCTTGTGATGCGAACGCCAATTTCCACATAGCGGCAAACAACTGAATTAATGTTAGTGTGTTCACCCTACAAGCTCATCTTAGACAATTGTCCTTGCTATTATTAAGATGTAATTTTTGGTGATAAGTTGGAGGTGCATTTTGACTTATGGGACATAATTTTACGATCATAAAAGGTTGAGCAAAATTTTCAAGTAGTATCGCAGTCACTGACCAAACTGGTTGTTAAATTAATTGCACAGTACATACCTTTTTATTTCTTTCTTCTTCTCTGAAGGAAAATATGTTTGTCTTGTATTGTGCATGTATTTTACATCGAACGGGTTTTAACTTTCTATTTGATTTCGTTAATAAATTCTTGCGATTTCGTTTAAAAATCATTTTTTGAAGCAGTTCCACTTTATGATGTAGAATATGTTGAAAGTCGTTCAATGTTCCTGTTAGTCTACGAATGGTGAACCAACTAATAAAACCTGCAAAATATACAATAGTACATCGCCTCATTGTCAAACAGCTCTACCCTTCTAAGTATAAACGTTCTAACTGCATTTTTCTCATTTTTGAATTAAAACCGGATTCAAAAATTACATACTATATTACATTATTCTACAAAATTTGAAAAAACTGTATATGGTCGAAATATGTTAAAATAAATATATCTCCAGTACAAATCAAAACACAAATCATTGAATATCTCGAAAGTACTATAAAGTAGATAGAACGTTTATGCTTAGTAGGGCAGAGCTGGAATACAATCACCTCGACGTACAGTTTTTTTCCAGTCACTTTTGCTGTCCCTCAGCAGTCATTGTTGTTAGTCTCATTGTCTTTGCATTATTCTCCACCGTTACCTTCTCCCGTTAATACTTTTCATCCACCCTCAACATCACTCCCATCATCGTGAACAAGGATTATGTTTCGCAGTCGAATTTGTAATTTAAAAATTCACACGTTTCAAAAATGTTCAGCAAGAGTGCAGTAAAATGATTTATCAGACCATAAAAAGATGTCAGAGCAATATTATGACACAGTTGAGCGAATAACTGGTCTTGGTTTCAGAATATATCTCCTTGGTTGAAGCAAAGACAAAGTCGGTAGCAATGGTGATGCGTAAACGTATATAATGTAAACGAGATATTATCCTGGAGTGTCATATTGCTTACTGTCTTCGTAGAAAAGAAGGCCAGTTATTCTCTCTGTTGGGGGCCCGGTAGCTCTGCTCGCTAAGGCGTCAGGCCGAAAAGCGGCGTGCTACGGGGCCTGCGGGTTTGAATCCCGCCAGTGCCATGGCTGCTTGTGTGAATGCGTGTGATTGTCTATGAGGGTGGCAAATGGGCCCAAACTGGTGGCCTAATGCTGGCCGCGTTCCCGGCAGCCCTCTTCACTAACCTAACCTAGCCTATTCTCTCTGTTGGTGTCATTTTGAAGAATAACTATTGTTCATTCCAAATATTTGAAACAAATTTCAACTGAAAAAATCAACAAAAGATATAGCTTGAAAAAACTTCTTGAACGCAAACACTTATCACTAAAATCGCTTTCAATTAATCAATTGTCTCTCAATTGTCGTACCAGTGCTGCCATATAAGGGGATTTAACAATCATTAAGGGATATTTTAAAAACTTCAGGGTTTTGTTAAGGGCATTCTGAAATTTGATGAAGCATTTTTCCAGAACGGATGTTTCAAAGAATAATAATCGCGAAGTATGTCATGTCTATCTTTTTCTGATATAAAGTTTGTATCATGTGACGGCAGTCTTACACATATAAAAATTTACATTTAAATAACCTGGTTTATGAGAAAGCAGAAAAATTTCCCGAAAATAGCACCACCATGGCTACTTGGGGTAATTTTAGGGATAAATAGAAATTGTCTTGGGGTAAGCCGCAGTGCCTGTCTGGCAGCACTGATTCGTACTACCTCAATTTTTCTTGCCTCTCGTGCCTCATCAATTAACTGGTGTTTAGACATGCGTCCATGCGGTTTTAGATTACACGAGCCAAGTCAACATAAATCCAGTATTTGAAGGTGGGGCTAAAGCGAAAGTGATTGGATACGTGGATTGATATCCCATAGACTTCGGGTTCGGGTGCCAGAGTACAAGCAGACTCGAACTCGGAGAGCATGGTTTCGACCAAAGCGGAGGAGAAGCTCCTCAAATCGCCTGAGCGAGGCAAAGGTGGTGGTCCCCAGAAGAGGTACAGGCCCAAGCTGAGTAAAGAGGGCACGAAAGCGCTGGCGAACTATAAAGCGGCGTTGCGCATTGTCGGCAGGCTCGGTGACAGTCTTTCTCTCTCCGCGGAGGAGAAGGATCGGTTGTGTTGGGCTCGTACGACGGTGGCAAAAAGTCGCATCCTTTCAATAAACAAGGAGGCTGATGACCTGCTTTACTCGCGTTTTGGCAAGGTGGCTTGGGATTTAGGTAGTGTCTACTTCCGCCTAAAAAACACCACCCAAAGGATGGTAACAAAAATACCTTGGAGGCTGGCGAGATTGAGGGGAATCTGGGCACCGTTGACCTGCAGAATACAACGGCCAATACCCAGAATGATGAGGCGCCGGTCTGACTGACAAACTGCTGCAGATCAATCTGCACCGCAGTAAGTTGGCCTCGGCCGAACTACTGCTAACGCTCAACGAAGGTAAGTTTGACGTGGCGCTGATTCAGGAACACTGGATCTCTGTGGAAGGTCGAGTTGCGGGACTGGCGTCACGGCATTTCAATCTTGTCTTCCCCACCACAATAGCAAGAATAAGAACAGCTATGCTAGTGAGAAAGAATGTTCACGCTTATCTTCTATCTAATTTCAGCACGGACGATATGACGGTGGTGGCATGTGAGGGGAACGAAGAGGAGCAAGTGCTCCTAGCATCCACCTACATGGCACACGACAGACCCGCTCTGCCGGATGAGGTCAGCAAAATCATCGCGAAGATGCTTATGAAGAACCAGTTGCTGCTCGTGGGAGTGGATGCCAACGCGCATCGCAATGTCTTTTCTTTACTCAATTTTATTATAAATTATAATCTAGTCGCGAAAAATCGAGGAAACGCCCCCACTTATAGGGGGCCTCGCAGTGCAAACGTTTTAGATATAACTCTTCACAATGGCCCCAATGAACAATTAATAGAGAATTGGAGGGTTCTAGAAAGTCCATCATTCTCTGACCTCTGTTACAGTAGTTACAGTTTAAATTTCAACCTAACTTGCACTTCTTGATCGTTTCGCAATCCCAGAAAAATAAATTGGGAGAAATTCAAACGGGAAGTGTAATCTGCGGTCAACACTCTCACTAGTGAACTGGTAAAATCTTTTGAACGGTCCCGTCCCAAAGTCTGTCCAAAGCGCAAACCTAAGCCACCGTGGTGGAACAGGGACTTGGGCTGTCACAGAAGTCAAGTATGAAAACTCTTTAAGTTAGCCAAAGTAGCTGACTGTGGGTAATATTGGGATGAAAACAAGGACGTGCTTAGGCTCTACAAAACTGAAATAAGGAAAGCCAGATGAAGTTCCTGGAAAGAGCTGTGTGGCAGGATTGAATCCACCTCGGAGACGGCAGGACTCAGAAATCGGCTGGCTAAACACCCTGTCATGCCTAGCCTGGTACGCATGCATGGGGAGTGGGCAAGCAACAGCTCGGAAACGCTGAAGATCCTTGTAGATACTCACTTTCCGGGCTGTTTGGGTGACTCCACTCCTTTCACTAGTGAGCAGGCGTCTGATTTGCATGACATCAAAGGCATTGGTGACGTTGTCACAAAGCAGAGGCTTGTCTGGGCAATTGACACCTTCAAGCCCTTCAAGTCTCCTGGTCCGGATGGAGTTCTACCGGTCATGCTTCAATGTATATATAATATTTTTACATTTATATATATATATATATATATATATATATATATATATATATATATATATATATATATATATATATATATATGTATATATATATATATATATATATATATATATATATATATATATATATATGTATGTATATAATATATATTTATTTGTATATATAGGTACATGTATCTACTGCTCCACTATGCATACACATTCTATCTACATTTTAGAAGTTTCGATACATTCAATGATTTGCATTATAAAATCTATTGTACATCAATCAGCATACTCCACCTCTTTCGCTTTAGACCGGCCTACTTTAACAAAATTGAGTTGACTCGTGTAAAAAAAAACACACTAGATCACATAGACGCATAAACGCATGTGTGGATACAGTCTAATATCAGTTACATTTTTGGCGCATCCATATTGAAGTGTTACATAGACGGAGTATTTTCGCAAATAAATATTTTTTTCCTTCATTGTCTTCCGCTTTTTACAGAAACCAGCAGGCATCAGCCAACTTTTACTCGATTATTTTTTTCAGTTTATACTTTTATACATAAACATAAAACACAAAAGCATCTCAAACAACGCCGCAAAGCAAGCACGCAGTTTAAAGGTAGAACTATAATGCAATTAAGTGAACTTAAGTGAGCACTGAAACTGAACGAAAATTCACTCAATTGAAGTCGATCAGTTAATTTGCCCATAATAGAATTAGGTGAAGCTTCATGAAGCTGCCGCCAGAGTGGCGAATATGAATTTGAATTTGCATATTGCTTTTGTGCAATATATTTGAATAGGATTTTGCTGCAATTGAAATATAGTTGTCTTCATAGCTTGATAGCTCTGTCGCAAGAAATCGAAGAAAATTGTTGCTGAGCTGAAATTCGGCACTTTTCTGTAGATTATTAGATCTATAAAGATGGGCTTCGTGCAGGCTCTTAATTTGTACTTATATTCAAATAAGTGTACGAAAGAAATGTTTTTTGAGCAATATTGGTATCCGACCGGAATATATTTCATCAACAAGGTCTTTGCTGCTGAAGATTCAAATTCAATAGTGGACAGCTGAAGCATGGTGTGTGGCTATTCTTTAAATGAAAAAAGCTGTGTGATGGCATTTTAAGTAGTTTATGTACTTTTTTTTTTAAAAAGTAAGTAATTTAAGGTACAAGTAAATAAAATACTATATAATTTATTATTTCGTATGTACTTTCATTTATTATTTCGTATGTTATTCAACGCGTTTTCTCTTTGAAATTATGTTTGATACTCATTATTCCTACCTCCTGTAAAAATAGCATTTAAATGATCGACGAAAAAATATTTTAGATACCTGTTATTGTTTTTACAATGTCGCGGAGGATCATATTCGAGACAACTAATCACTACTTCCTATATTGTAAACTGTCAATGAACTGTTTAACAATAAAAGGTCTAATTAGAATTGTTTTTGCCGGATGATGAAAATTGAAAAAAAAATTTTATTTACATTGAAAATTTTTATTTGGCAAAGTGGTTTCGAAAGTATGCACTGATTCTCTTTAGACAACAGCACACAGTGCATACTTGACTGAAGTGACCACTTGCAGTTGGAAATCATTAATTTTTATTGTTAATTTTTATTTATAGACAAGAAGGGAACCATGATCACAATTAAATAACCTTTACAAATAAAAGATCTGTTCGCGTACTACGATTAATTGCAATTAATTGCAATGAAGCCGTTTTTGTACTCCGTTGTACTGAAAACTGAAAAAATTCCCCTCTTTCACTAAATTTCAGTAGGGTCTCAGCTACTGAAAAATACTGAAAACCGTCAAATGGTTTTTGGCGTAATGTTATTATGAAGGACGAATATTTTGGTGGCGATAATTTATCACCGCTTAGGATGACTTTATAATCACTATTGTTCTCCCGAATACCGACAATTGACACTTTTGTTTGTCAATTTTCAGGAAATGCAATGAGAGCGTTTTCGTACTTATCATGAATTTCCCCCACCGCATGATTCAGGAAAATTCAGTAAAATTCAGTGACTGAAAGTACGCGAACAGACATAAAATATTCAAATATTTCACATACCTATTATTGCTTCTACAATACCGCATACGAACGATCATTACTTCTACCTGCTGCAAAAATAGCAAGCGATCCACGGAAATATATTCAAATATTTTACGAGCCTTCTATTGGTCGTAGTCGTGACACAAACCTCCTGTCAAATTTACTTAATTGATGTACGGTCCCAGTCGTACGCCACTTAAGTGGCCCGAATTGAAGGAAACTTAACGAAACGGCAGATAAGTACATTATGGGTATGCCGCTTGTTTTCTATGCAACCGTACTGTCACTTAAGCTACTTAAAGTTCACTTAATTGCATTATAGTTCTACCTTAAGACACGATGATTCACGTTTTGACAATTCCAGAGAGAGACCGTCTTCCGGAGAAAAGCACAACACTCCGCAGTTCTCCGGCTACAACCTTCTACCTTAAGAGCCAACACGCGAATGAAATGAATATTGAATGGACAGACGTGCGAAATCGCAGTTCATAGAAACTTATTGGATTGTATTGTTGGTTACATATGATATTCACAAAAAATATAAAAACTTTAGCTAGTGATATTATCAATGGAATATCTAGATGCAATACTCAAACTGAGCTTGGAAACGGTTATGTTCAAATAAGCCAAACTATGATACCGTTCAACAAAGAACACAGCAAGCACTTCGAAAAAAAACGAATAGTCCGGGGAAATCTAACATAGTGCTTCGGAAAAATTAGGGGAAAGCTGAATTTTGGTGTGAACCTTGGTACTGGCGTGTTGAACAAAATGTCAAAAGTCCCCATCGATCCGAGTGCTGCGTCGCTTTTTATACGGGGTCAAAGGTCGCCAAAAGTGACCTTTCCTTAATATCTCAGTAACAGTTATGTCTTCAGAAAAACAATGTATGACGAATTTGTAGCTTAGCAAATTCCCAACAAAAAAGATTATATAGCTTTTTCCTGTAACCATAACCGTTTTTGAGATATATTGATCTAAACATTTGTTACTAACAGCACCCTCATTCTCATCGGCATGTTGATATTATCCGATTTTGATTACGACTTGGCATGTTTGTGAGTTTGTTTTTTTATATTTAAGAGGCGCATAAAAAAACATGTACACAAACTTATCTACCAGACTCCAAGGTAGGTGGAAAAGTGTGCTCCGAAAAGTTCCCCCCTCCTCCTTTGCCATAAAACGGTATCCCTGAGCATCCATCCCAAATCTTCAGAAATGAGCTCGTTGCCTACTCTTTGCCCCACTGTTAAACAAGGTAGGATCACTTTTTATCCTATTAATTGCCTATTCTTGACATCGCACGACCAGCCCTACATCTACACCCTCCCCACATCCTACCCACCCCCGCAAACGAACCACCCCGAAATACCCGGTTTTTTTAGTTTATTTTCCATCCCGTCTTATCCCATGAACGATCAGGGCAAGGTCACGTAACTTCAGGTGCAAATTGGTTTCGAGACGTGTCATATCCCTTTGGCGTTATGCAGCCATCACAGGATTGGTAAAAAAACTGATTATTCGGGGATGATCTGCATCAGATTGAGCTCCAATAATGTCAGGAATGAGCGTTTACAGTATTATGCCATGATATTATCTTGCTTTTTCATGCTCCTAGGCCCATGATATGTTACAAAACCTATTTCCACCTGCAATTTGGTTGTTTTGTCCTGCTCTTTCGTGGAATATCCCATAAATGATGCCGCAATATAGTTTTTTTCGGAGAAGAGAGTAGCGAACAGATGTCCCTACAAATTTTATGGCAAAGGGGGGCGGGGGGGTGGTGGTAACTTTTCGGAGTACACTTTTCCACCTACCCTGGAGTCTGGTAGATAAGTTTGTCTACATGTTTTTTTTTATGCGCCTCTTAAACATAGAAAAACAAACTCACAAACATGCCAAATCGTAATCAAAATCAGATAATATCAACATGCCGATGAGAATGAGGGTGCTGTTAGTAACAAATGTTTAGATCAATATAACTCAAAAACGGTTATGGTTAAAGGTTCACACCAAAATTCAGCTTTCCCCTAATTTTTCCGAAGTTTCGCCTTTTTTATGTCGGATTTCACTGGGCTAAAAGGCTCTTACTTTTTTCATAAAACGTATCGGCCAAGGGATTCCACTTGAAAATTCTTTCCGAGCATCAACCCGAGTTGCTCGTGAAATATCTCACGAAAGATATCAATATTTCATCGAGCCCTTCATGAGACTTAACACTGATACTTTAGCTTATCGGATCGTCAACGTAGTCAATTCTTATTTGAACGATAATGCTTATGTTAGGTCGCTATTATGGAAACCTAGAGATGTATCTGTATAGGCATGAGGATGCTATGGCATACAAAGCAGCGAAATTTTTGATGTTATCCAAAGGCATTAGGGTTAATTAAATTCTTAAAAACATACCTTAAATGTTTTTAAGAATTTTTTTTTAGCGATACAGAGAAAGTTAGTTATTCAATCAATTATTTATATATGTATTTATATATGTATGTATGGTGGGGAAGACAAGATTGAAATACCGTGACTAATAATGCAATATTTCTATAATATTTTCCTAGATTTTCACTGCGAAATATTGAAAATTAAGCGAGTGACAGCGAATCTCCGGAGGTGGCTCGAAAAAGTTATTTTGCGGTGTTGCGAGCTATGCATCTGAAATCATCTGAAACAGAAAAAAACTCTAGCGCATCAGAACCGCTAGAAAACTAATTTTCGAAGAAATTGTTTTTGAGTGACAAAAAAAATGTGGACCAACCATTCCTTATCCAAAGCAACAAAACACTTTTGCAATGAAGCAGTAATAAGTTAACCATAACAAGCTTATCCTTTGAATTTCGTTCTCATCGGAGGATTTCATCGAAAGCTTCAGCGGTTAAACGTTGTTTGAGGCTGCGATCCGAAAAATGTTCAAAACTCGGAAAATTTAAAAATTGGTTTCTTATTTTTATTGGAAATACTTTGCATATGAGTATGTAATTTGAAGCATCTGTTGGTGCAATATTTATGAAAATGGCTTATGCTGGTCCTGTGTCAGCAGCAAAGCAAAATATATACCAAATCTGCTTCACGTCAAGTTAAGCCCAACCAGTAAATTTCGTTTCGATTGGATCATTGCGCTGGAAGTTATACGGATGAAAAGAATTTTAGGGTTACTACCCTCAATTCTTTTCAAATTTTGAAAGCGTTAATATTTGTTGTTAATTTTCATTGAAGGATCATTCCCATTTGCAAATCTAATGACATAACCGCTCAATAAGGAAATTTAAAAAAATTACAAAAATGGTCATAGCTGGCAGCATTTTCATGATTTTTGTACGAAATTCCCACTACATTTGGTTCACATTAAGGTTTATTTACTGCATGAACTTCGTTTTGATTTCATGAATGGACCGGAAGCTAAAGGGAAAAAACTTTATTTTGCTGAGCAAATTTGCAAGATTTAGGAGACAAAAATCACCATAGCTGGCAACTCGATTCTAGATCCAAATATTGTGTGAATTTTGTTTCAATGTGATAGCTGAATCGGAAGTTATAAGCCAAAGAGCTGTTTTTTTTCCAGTGATTTTTGAAGATGGCACCACTAACAGGGTTGCCCGCATTTCAAAATCGCTTCTATCAGACCTGGTCCTACTAAATACCAACATTTCCTGTAAATTTCATTATGATCGGATAATCCGGTCGTCAGTTCTCGTGAACAGAACTTTCGAGTGCTGAAAATAGAGGTAATTTTATGATGGGTTGCCGTTCTTGTGCAGATCGAAATTTTAAAAATTTCATTTTGACATGATGGAAAGGGTTAAGGTTTATCTATGATTTGAATTTTTCGTCAAAAATCAAAAATTTTTGAGGAGGGTCAATGATTTGAAGGATTTTTTTTCAGGAGCCGGCCGTAGCTACAGGGTTACCCGTACTATTTTGCAAATCCACATGTGTTTAATCTTCGTCAACGTCCATACGCTCTGCAATTTTCACGATGATCCTATGTTTTGGTCGGAAGTAATGACAAATCAAAATTTAAAAAAAAAAATCCTTGTTTACTTTTAGGCACGCTACACTCACACACGGCTTAGAATTTCCAATTTTTATCATAGATAAGCTAAAAACATAACAAATTTTTATTTCCAAACATTTATGTTAACAAAAATTTACACTGCTTGGAAATATAGGCGTACTTCAAAGTTCACTAAAACGCTCGCCGTCGCCAAAAAGTTTACAATATCTGAATTTTAGTTAGTCATGGACCTACCTATTATATACATCTATATTCTTCGAAAATTTCAGCTCAATCGAATCGGCCACTCCAGAGATTATCTCCCTGAATCATTTTGCCGATATATATATATATATATATATATATAAATATATATATATATATATATATATATATATATATATATATATATATATATAAATATATATATATATATATATATATATATATATATATATATATATATATATATATATATATATATATATATATATATATATATATATTGATATACATATATATATATATATATATATATATATATATATATATATATATATATATATATATATATATGAATTTTCGGCGAAGTGAATTTAATACTAATTTTCTTCGAAAATTAGTAAAAATTAAAATGCAGTTGTTAAATTAGTGTGTATTTGTTAAATTAGTAAAAATTAAAATGCAGTTGTTAAAGGAGATACTTTTCGAGGTAAAAGTGGGACAATTTTTTTCTTTTTCAATTTGTTAATTTTTTGTAGCACTTGAAAAAACTGAAAAAAAACTGATTTTGGCCTTAGAAAATCGGCTAATTATTTATTGTAAAATTAATAATTATTAAAATATCAAAAAAGCCCCCAGGTATACCTGAGAAGTTATGTTTAGAAGAATTGTGCAAAATTTCAAATTGATTGGTCCAGTAGATTTTGAGTTATTGTGAACTAGTGATGGGTGTTTTTGTTATTTTCAAAATATGAATACGATTTAAAAAAAACAACAATTTTTAAAACTGTTTGAAAAAAACAGTTTGAATTAACGAAAAAAAACAAATTTTATGCTGTACGACAATTAGAGTTGGGTCGTACTAGGATTTTCACATACTAGGTATAACTAGTACGAGTACGAACAAATACCTGCTCCAAATACCAGTTTGAAGTATGTACATATGTACATAAAATGCATACAATTTGAAGTAATGTAATGAAACGGACTGATATGCCCTCCCCCACCCTCCAGAAACAACGTTCCCAGGCTAGAGTGGTGATGGTCCAAGATGACCTTCAAAGAATACCGAGTCATTAGTCAGTGCAGCTTGTCCGCAACTTTCCAATGGTCGGTCATTTATTTGGCAAGGCTTTTTCCAATCTAGGGGCCATCAAATTCAATCAATTTAATTTGTTTTTCATTTTATTATATGCAAAAAACACCTCCTGTATTCGTTCAAATTACCAAAGTAAAAAAAAATACTAAGATAGGACCAATTAATCCTGTTGTCATCTAAATGACTTTTCATCGAGCGATCTCTGATACCAAACTTTTCCTGGCTAATCTAAAACAGTCGGATTTCCACTTCGCCTCACTCAAGCATGAAGTTTGTCGAAAATTTTATTAAGAAATGATAAAAACAATGTTGGCATGAGTCCAGGGGCACCTTACCTCCAGCGGTCTCGTAAATTTTACAGCCCCGGTAAGGTTGGAGATACCCTCGTGGCGACCTGCAGTCACGAGGAGGGCCTCAGCACACCTGGAGATGCCAACTGGCGAACCAAAAAGGATCTCAACCTTTTCTTCCTTGGCACTTTTAGTGTAACTTTTAGTTTTTCCGCCGGATTTCATTTTGCCGTATCTGCGAAACTAAGCCGTTTTTTCCCAGACTTGTATGGAAATTTCGCCCGAAACAACTCAGAAAGGTCCCCGAATTCATGCTTGACAAAAAAAAAAATTTTGAAAAGATGGATGTTTTTGCCCCATTTCCCCTATAAACAAATTTTTTGCCCTTGAAATATCGCTTTTGTACTCCCCGACCACTTTCAATCATCCAATGCGCCATAAAGTTAGTTTTTGCCCAACTATGGCCAAAAAACCCCTTACTCCCCTACAAAACCGAAACAGCAATAGGTTTTGGCCCTTTATGTCTCAAACCACTTTAACCCGAAATTGGCCGATTTTGTCCGATTTCAGCTCCTTGTGCCCTAAACACTTTTTGAATATTTGAGTAAAATACTTGCAGGTTCGTTTAAAAAAAAACGAAAAACAGTTTGTTTAAAAAAAACCAAAAACGCTGACAAACGATTCGTTTTAAAAACACGAAAAACGATTCGTTTTAAAAAAGCAGGTCGTTTTAAAAAAACAGTTCGTTTCAAAAAAAACGATTAGCTTGAGAAAAACTAAAAACGATTTGTTTTAAAAAAACAGTTCGTTTTTAAAAAACGATTCGTTTTAGAAAAACCATTGGCTTTAGAAAAACTATTTGTTGTGGAATAGTTGGAATAATTGGTTTTAGAAATACTATTCGTTGTAGAAAAACGGTTCGTTTAAGAAATGCTGTTCGTTTTCGAAAAAAAAAATCGCTTTAGAAAAACTGTTTGTCGCTATTTGGAAAAACTGTTCGTTCATTTTTTGCAGCCAAACGTTTTTTTCAAACTGTTTTTCGTTTTTGAGCCCATCACTATTGTGAACACGGACTTCAAAAATAACAAGTTTCAGAAAAACCCACAGCTGTCGAGCATGTAAAGAAACCCGGCCTGGAGCAGTGGACGCTCAAATACTTATAACTTCGTTAATTTTGCTCCAATCGACTTGAAAATTAGACACGATACCCTTGAGAGATTATGCATTCATTTAAACAAATAGAAAAAAGAAAAAAATGTAAAATACCCTTAAGTCACAGCGCACATTTCAGCAAGAGTCGAAAACAGTGTTGTTTATCACTTACAGTTAGGAATACTGTAGCTTTTCAGGTTTTCTTATGGTAGCAGATTCAAACTTGAAATTAGTTGGAATTGTTTTTGCGGGATGATTAAAATTGAACAACTTTTTATTTACATTAATAATTTTAATCTACATTGTAAATTCTATTTTGACAAAGTGGTTTCGAAAGTATGCACTGATTCTCATCAGACACCAGCACACAGTGCATACTTGACTAGCGTGACCACTTGCAGTTGGAAATCATTAATTTGTATTTACGCTAGTTGTGACAAATTTTAACATCTCCGACTTATCCGATATAATTTTACTTGTAAAGGTTATTGAATGTGATCATGGTTCCCTTCTTGTCTATAAATCAGCATAGACAACGTATATCATCTCTAAAGCTTATCAAAGCAGAGCATATTGAAACGGGAAACTCGATCGTTTAAAATACTTGCAGGTTCGTTTTGCGGAATCAGCCTCCGAAAGCAGAATCAAATTGGAATTTGTCACAACTAGCGTAAATACAAATTAATGATTTCCAACTGCAATTGGTCACGCCATTCAAGTATGCGCGGTGTGCTGGTGTCTGATGAGAATCAGTGCATACTTTCGAAACTACTTTATCAAAATAGAATTTACAATGTAGATTAAAATTTTTAATGTAAATAAAAAGTTGTTCAATTTTAATCATCCCGCAAAAACAATTCCAATTTGATTCTGCTTTCGGAGGCTGATTCCGCAAAACGATCGAGTCTCCCGTTTCAATATGCTCTGCTTTGATAAGCTTTAGAGATGATATACGTTGTCTATGCTGATTTATAGACAAGAAGGGAACCATGATCACATTCAATAACCTTTAAAATTAGTATTTTCTAATATTCATGTTACATTCAGATCACAGGTTGTTGTTTCAAATATATTAGTTTGTAATAAAAATAATTAATAGATTGTGACATATTTCGGGAAAGTGTTACCTTGCCCTAACAAATTCAGCTTGAATAGACTGCAAATTTCGAGAATCAATTGATTAAATAGTGTAGTTATAGTGATTAAATTTAAATAAGAATTTATTTAGTCTATCATAAGTGTCATTTGAGTTTGATGTCTTCAATTTCACGTCCATTGGTGGATCATAATCTGTTTTATTTCTTGTTGATTAGATGCGCCCAGTGTGGGCGAACCCTGAACGTTTGATTTAATGCGATATATGTTTATGATTGTTCTATTACAAGTTTTTTCACTAGCTGTTATATTATAAGTATATGTACCAATATGGCATATATGGTACATAAATGGCGAATATGTTCAAATTTGGATTCTGTTCTAGAATTTTGAAACTTAAAGCATTATTACAAAAGTAATAATGCGAAAGGTTTTCAGGAGTATATATTGTGATTAATTACATTATTGAAAGCGAAACAGTTGAGCCAAAAAGCTTGAGAATGTTTCCTTTTATTTTATACTAAGGTCTTCAGCACGCTAGTGATACTTCAACGAATTTGAAATCAGTGAAGTGAATATTATTTCCAAAGAGAAGTTTTTCATAATTGCATTGAGAAAAGCATTTTACCAATGTTTTTAAATAAGATGTTTATTTAGGTTTTTTCAATAGTAACTACAGAAACATTGAAGAGTGCAAGTTTACTTTCATTTGATTTTTGTTATGTTTTTAGTGAATGCCATACCATTATATGATACTCTCTCATCTGTCTAGTTTGATGTAAGCAATAGAAAAACTTATCGGAAAAATTATAAAGGAACCAACGGTATCAAGGTGTATCATGAATAAAACTATTCAAATTGATTTTTTTTTTCAGAAAAATTGAATCAAATCTAAAGAAAATTTGATTTAGAGTTATAAAAGCAAGGGCTTGTTAAAAAAATCTTTCACACTTTATAATATCACTTTCAAATGCTGGAAATTTGAAATTAGTGCGCAATACCTGAAAAAGTCTTTCCAGCAAAATCTATCAAAACACCAAAACGCATTTTCATTTTTATTAAATTACAGCCTATTTTTCAGTATGCTTTATTTAGTAAATTATGCTTTTGTATTATATCTGAGCTTCAATGTCCCTTTTCAACTTTCTTCTATGTCCTCAACCATTTTTATTGATCACCCTCAGCTATTTCACGTCCTTAAAGATAACCATCTGTTATAAAATCGTAAGATATATATCTTATTTTCACAAACCACTTTCATTCCATTCCCTTTCGCCCTGTCAGTTTTTTTGGTTGAAACAATTCAAATGCACGTTTTTCGTCTTGTCTTCATTCGTCTCGCGTGCCAGCGTATCTCCCGTCATGCTTGGCATACAATGCAACTACGATTTTGGAATTTTAAGTAGCCCTCACCTTACCTATGTTGCTAAAGCACATAAGTATTTGAAGAGAGACAGCAAAAGTACCAAATCGGCGAGCTTGAGGCTATTGGATTTCCAGGACTATTCGCTATCATACGGACTACTACAGTTGAGCGTCGCTTATGCTTTTCCAGCTCGATGTCAAGATGACAACGATAAATAAGTCGAACAATATGTGCTGCATTATTTTAAGTTTGCTCGCACATAATACATTGAATGCAAGTAAGCAGACATTGTGTATATGGATATGAGACGAAGACACAAAGTTTGAAATTGTGTCTTATTTTTTTTATGTGACTCCGAGTCCCTTTTCGTTGTGCGAATTACAAACACTCTGACTGTATTCGGTGGATTCAGGAGCTGCACTCTCGAGCTATGTGATAATATACGAATAACTACATATGTGATGTGAAGCATTCGCAAAAGACTAGAAATCGCATAGATGGATGATGTGCAATTCATCTTGTGTAGTGCTTGGTTTGTAATACGAGTGTATGTAGCATAAATTTTAAGTATGATTTTTTCGAGTGAAAAGTGTTGTATGGTCTGGTTTTGAGAAATGGTGATGGTTTATAACGTTTTGAGTCGCCAGGGGAGTTTTTTATGATTTTATTTTGTTTGGTTCCAAAAATCGATTGTCAGATGTTCTTGAAAATAATATGTATGCCCTTAAAGTTAGAATTTATTTCATCCAACATTTTACATACTCTTCATAGAGCTTAGCAAAACTTGTTTTGGACAAAAATTTGAAGATTGTGCTCGACTTCTATATGACTACACTAAGGATGCTCCAAAGCTTCAAAAAATCAAAATCGTTGAATGCAGGCTTCACTCACGCTGATAATACACTATTGGTTTCTAGTGTATACATAGGTCCACGCATCCGAGCCGGTTTTTTAGAAGACGAGAGTGAAGTGGAAGTGCAAATTAATGTACTCGCACCTTTCTCTTCAAGTTTGCTGAATTTATCAACAATAATTTGATCACCAGCCAAATGGTCAGCTTTGTTTTGTTGATTTGAACTTGAAGCTAGTATATTTTGAGATGTTTGGGATAATAGCCATCTGTTGAATTATTAAAGCTCTTCTTCATGCAGCCTCTTACTTGATCAGGTAAACTTAGGCAAACAGTTTCAACCACAGAAAGTGTATTAAAATCTTAAACATGTTATGTGAAATTAAACTTAGTTAAAATAAATTATTGAAACAATTATCTGGGCTCAAAATTCCGCTACCGTTCTCTTGAATTTGACTCGAGAAGAGATCAAATAAGCTGGTATTATGTTCTTGGTTTCCCTCGCCGTTATATACTTGGAACTCCAAGTCAATTTTTTCCTTTTTTAGTCCAAAATGCAATGCTTACAAGTAGTTACCTCTAAATATGCTGACTAATTCTATTAGACCCCCTCAGTTAGCAATTTCAATGATTTTTCGTACTGATGAGTACTATTTCTCTTGATTCATAGAACCAAAGTTGTAGGCCTTCAGGAGTCATTACTTGCTGAATTTCTTCTCAAACAACAATGTTTGCTTCTTTAAACTCATTCTGTTGGTCTAATTTCTCTAATGGAGATCTCTCAAGAGACATTAATTGATCATCAAAAGAACATATTTGATCTAGATCAAAAACTGAACAAAAAACAAACAAACAACAACAAACTCTCAAGTTATTTTCGTCTTAAGATTGCATGTACCAGCAATGTGTGTGATGGAGTTACCCTCGAAAGTGGGCTTATCCATGTGTACACGATTTCTTAAAGCTAAACAAAACAGTCGGGAGTGGTGTATAGTCTGATGAACTGAATATCAAGCTGTCCCTCCGTCTACCAGACCAATGTAATGTCTTTCAGTTGGAGAGTGGGGATATTTTTCAGGCAATTGATGGGCTTCTATGTACATATATTCCGAGTCAATATTGATATTTTCACAAAAAGCCAAGCGGGTATTCAGTCCCTTGCAGGTCCTTGTACAGTGTCTATGATTGTTGCTGTTGTCGAGATATTCAGCAGTTCAATTGATTTGGGTACCTAGACATAAGGGTTTTCAGGGCAACTGTGAGCACGATGAGCTATCTTGGCTTGGTAGCTTACTACCGGAGGTCTCATGCTCAATAGAAATACCGATGACATCGGTCAAATTGACCTTCAGGCAAAAATATCTAGAGGACGCTAAGAAATTCTGGGCAGATGAATCACCCTGTGCGATAATAAGAGTCCTAGATATATATGGATGCGCATCGCACCACGCAGCTATAAGGCTTAACTGAAAGTGCCCTGCGTTGTACTGTGGGCCTTCTTACGGGCCACTGCCTCTTAGGACGGCATGTGGAACGATTGGGCGCAAGGTTCAATGACTTCTGTCGGAGTTGTGGCTCTGAGGACGAGGAGGAATCTGTCCTCCATCAAATATGGTAATGCCCAACTGTACGTGAACCACATTAGGAGAATGATGGCATTGGTGCCCCTTTTGTCCCAAATCTGATCAAACATTCCCTGGTCAATTTAAAGCTGATGGTGCTGTTTTTCAAAGAAAGCAGATGGTTTCCTGATTTCATCGAGTAGGAAATAGTAATAAATTGCTGTGGCATCACAACGGGCTTCTATTGTGCCTAGGTGTGTCTGTTGGCAGGTTTCTGTCGATTGGTGGCCACTTCAACCCATCTACCTACCCAGTTCAAGTGAAAACTCATAGTAAATTAATAAATTGGTGTTTTTTGTGTGCCAGTTTCAGATCAAAACAAAGGCAGAATTGTTTTTTTTATCTGTATAAAAACTGCTGTGTTAGTGTGAACGAAATTGCACTTTCTTACTTTTATGAGGTGTGTCAAGAAGCCTAATTTTAAACATAAATGCACGTGACCTTTTAGTTAATTTACGCTATTTATATGTTAGATCTATCATATTATACGTGATACATTTAACGCCTGAAAATAATCCCAAAGGTCTCAAAACTTGAGTTCGTTAAAATATAAAGCTGGATGACAATAATTATTATTTGGTGGTATTTTACAATAAGCGGAACACAATTAAAATTTTGATTTGATTAAATTCTACTCAATTTGTTTGAAAAAATACCTAAACTGTCCTACGTTGCTTAAACGCCCTATTCAACCTTTTTTCATTTCTGGGTTAACACCAGATTTGAAATTTTTTTGCTTATCACATCATTCTACATAATATAAAAACCTATCTCTTGTGCAAGTATGTTAAAATCTGTGCAAACCTTCATTATTGTAGAACATAATGCTCAATACAAGTTTCAAGCTAACACGGCAAACCATATATCCGTGTTGCCAGATGTGGCGATTCATCGCCATTTTGGCTACTTGAATCAGTCATTTGGCGTTGATAGTTACGCCCTGGCGATTGGCTACATATTTGGCTACTTCAATGATGAAAACGATATTTTTTGTTATTGCATAAAGTTTATGCAGCTTACTCGAAAATTGAAACATTGAAGGTGTACTTTCCGTGATGCACCACATAAAGACAAAATAAAGAAATAAAATGAAATTAATTCCTTAGAAGCTGCTCTTAGGGTAAAAATATTTGAATTTAACAGAAATATATTTTAAATTAAAACCAATTTTTTTTGGAGCTAGATATATTTGAATTTTTTGAAAAATATGTTATAAAAATGTTGAGCCTTCAGAGCGCATATTGGAACTGTTTACTTCGATTCGAGTATGCATAAAAAAAACACCAGTGATAGCAATGATTCCGAAGAATTAGAAGACCGATTGGGTTTATTATTAAACTAGTGCAGGAAAGACTTTTTAATTGTAAGAATTTTGAAACTGATTTTGCGCTTTTATTACTGTTTTTAACGGCGGAAATGTTGAATATGCTAAATACTTTTGTTGCAAAATATTCTTTTTCATATGTTTTTTTGCAAATCTTTGAATTTAAAATAAGCAATGAAGTCTCTGTGTACAAGAAAAAGATGAAAATATAAACAAAGTGATTAATTATAGTTTGTTGATATTGTTGGTGAAATGTAAATATTTTTTATTTAATTTAGTTAAAAACTGTAACGTTTAAAGCTTCAGGTAGTGTTATATATGTAAAGCGATTAATACACTTATGATTCAGAATCAAAATTGTTTGCTTATTCATTGGTTCGATCATTTTGGTGATTTTGGCTATCTCAGGTCCTTCATTTGGCGACTTTACCTCTGAAATATCTGACAACGCTGCCATATATTATCTTGCCCTTAAAGTTCTACATTTTAAGTTCAAATTTAGTTAAGTATACGGAAGCCCGCACGAAACTCACTTAGCAACTTTCGAAAACTGATTCGAAAGATCATATACATATGTACATATGTAGTGGGTAAAAAAAGCTAAGGCACAAACTCTCAGTAAGAACAAAAAACTTATTTTAATGCTACTTTAATAATAAATGATGGTGATTTTGCATTAAATTGAAAGTTTTGAATATTGTACTTTAAGAACAACATAAAAAAACTGAAAACGAGACAAATCTCACAACATTAATGTAAAAATTTTATCTTTAAATTTTCAATTTCAATTTTCAGAGCTTTATCTGAAATTATTTGTAATTCCTGCAAAAAAATACCTTTAAATGTACTTAAAATTATAAAGATATGATTTTTCTATTCAGTCTAGCTAGAAAAGTGTTTTGTAGAAGTAATTTTATTGAGGGTGTTATTAAAAATAAGTGTGAAAATGAAATCGGTAAGTACAGAAATCCGTGAATGTATTTTACGACCTTGGTAAAGATGAATGTCAGATTCTGAGATAGGCATATCAATGCGAAAATCAAGATATACAGTGAGATATGTAATAAAAAAATATAAATCAAGCAAATCGTTTGAAACAAAGCATCGGTCAGAAAGCTCTAAAATTTTGTCTGAGCGTGAAAAATTGGACTATCAGAGAAATTAAGAAAAACCCTAAATTAAGTGCCCTAAAAACCCTAAATTAAGTACGAATTAAGGTGAAAGAACGAATTGAAAAGGAAGTTTCTACTCGAACTATTCAAAGCGAATAAAGAAAGCGGATTTTAAGGGCAAAGTGTGCCGAAGTGAACCTTATAGTAGTAGAAAAACTCAAATGGCGAAATAACGGTTTGATTAAGCGTACGTAAAAAAGTTAAAATCATTCTGGAAGTCCATAATTTTTGTTGAAGAAGTGAAAATTTATCTTTTTGGATCTGATGGGTGGCTATATGTTTGGCCTAATTCAGAGTGTAGGAAGTTAGTTTATACAGCTTACTCGAAAATTGAAACATTGAAGGTGTACTTTCCTTGATGCACCACATAAAGACAAAATATAGAAATAAAATGAAACTAATTCCTTAGAAGCTGCTCTTAGGGTAAAAATATTTGAATTTAACAGAAATATATTTTAAATTAAAACCTATTTTTTTTGGAGCTAGATATATTTGAATTTTTTGAAAAATACGTTATAAAAATGTTGAGCCTTCAGAGCGCATATTGGAACTGTTTACTTCGATTCGAGTATGCATAAAAAAGACACCAGTGATAGCAATGATTCCGAAGAATTAGAAGACCGATTGGGTTTATTATTAAACTAGTGCAGGAAAGACCTTTTAATTGTAAGAATTTTGAAACTGATTTTGCGCTTTTATTACTGTTTTTAACGGCGGAAATGTTGAATATGCTAAATACTTTTGTTGCAAAATATTCTTTTTCATATGTTTTTTTTGCAAATCTTTGAATTTAAAATAAGCAATGAAGTCTCTGTGTACAAGAAAAAGATGAAAATATAAACAAAGTGATTAATTATAGTTTGTTGATATTGTTGGTGAAATGTAAATATTTTTTATTTAATTTAGTTAAAAACTGTAACGTTTAAAGCTTCAGGTAGTGTTATATATGTAAAGCGATTAATACACTTATGATTCAGAATCAAAATTGTTTGCTTATTCATTGGTTCGATCATTTTGGTGATTTTGGCTATCTCAGGTCCTTCATTTGGCGACTTTACCTCTGAAATATCTGACAACGCTGCCATATATTATCTTGCCCTTAAAGTTCTACATTTTAAGTTCAAATTTAGTTAAGTATACGGAAGCCCGCACGAAACTCACTTAGCAACTTTCGAAAACTGATTCGAAAGATCATATACATATGTACATATGTAGTGGGTAAAAAAAGCTAAGGCACAAACTCTCAGTAAGAACAAAAAACTTATTTTAATGCTACTTTAATAATAAATGATGGTGATTTTGCATTAAATTGAAAGTTTTGAATATTGTACTTTAAGAACAACATAAAAAAACTGAAAACGAGACAAATCTCACAATATTAATGTAAAAATTTTATCTTTAAATTTTCAATTTCAATTTTCAGAGCTTTATCTGAAATTATTTGTAATTCCTGCAAAAAAATACCTTTAAATGTACTTAAAATTATAAAGATATGATTTTTCTATTCAGTCTAGCTAGAAAAGTGTTTTGTAGAAGTAATTTTATTGAGGGTGTTATTAAAAATAAGTGTGAAAATGAAATCGGTAAGTACAGAAATCCGTGAATGTATTTTACGACCTTGGTAAAGATGAATGTCAGATTCTGAGATAGGCATATCAATGCGAAAATCAAGATATACAGTGAGATATGTAATAACAAAATATAAATCAAGCAAATCGTTTGAAACAAAGCATCGGTCAGAAAGCTCTAAAATTTTGTCTGAGCGTGAAAAAGTGGACTATCAGAGAAATTAAGAAAAACCCTAAATTAAGTGCCCTAAAAACCCTAAATTAAGTACGAATTAAGGTGAAAGAACGAATTGAAAAGGAAGTTTCTACTCGAACTATTCAAAGCGAATAAAGAAAGCGGATTTTAAGGGCAAAGTGTGCCGAAGTGAACCTTATAGTAGTAGAAAAAATCAAATGGCGAAATAACGGTTTGATTAAGCGTACGTAAAAAAGTTAAAATCATTCTGGAAGTCCATAATTTTTGTTGAAGAAGTGAAAATTTATCTTTTTGGATCTGATGGGTGGCTATATGTTTGGCCTAATTCAGAGTGTAGGAAGAATCATACTACTCCCACTGTAAAATACGGCGGAAGGAACATTATGCTATGGAACTGTACGGGGACATCTGGTCTTCGAATTATAGAATTTGTGAACAGTATGATGGATCAAACGTATTGCCTGGGTATTTTCAAATGAAATATTAAACAAAGTGCTGAATAATTAAGCATTTTATACAATTTTGGGCTGTATCAGCACCACGATCTGACGCACAATTCGTAGCAATGTCAACTTTGGTCTACGAGGGTTGATCCGAAAGTAATGATAATCAATATAAACCAAGCCGATTAGACTTAAGACAAATATATATTTTTCAACATAGTTTCCTAAGGAATTAATCAATACACTTTGTCAATCTTTTTTCCAAACCCAGGATATCTTTAGAAAAACATTTTTCACCTTTACTCTCCCGAAACGCCTCAACAGCGGCTATCACTTTTCTATCATATTCGAATTTATTGTACCGAAGGTGTTCCTTGAGCCAAGGAAAGAGGTAGAAGACATTGGGAGCTTGATCTGACAAATAGACTTGATATTAAAGCAGTTTGAAATCTGTTCCTTGAACTGCAGCCATCGCAACTGCAGACTTGTGAGGAGGTGCGTTGTTTTGATGAAACAGCACTCTGGCACGCAGTTTGCCGCGTTTTTTGCATCAATAGCCTCCCGCAATTTTCTTATTTGGTCTGCGTAGTAAGAGCCTGATATAGTGGCTCTCTTTTCCAAATATTCCACTATCACTTCAGTGTCTCAAAAAACTTATGCATAATCTTCCTTGCAAAACTTGACACCTTGAATTTCTTCCACATCGGTGAAGAACACTCTAAAAAGTGGGTCTGTAATTAATACTTTGATAATAGGAAATATATTCATTTTTTCATTTAAAATAACGAATCACAAATTTTTTTACACATTAATTGCGCATTTTTTGCTTTTGCGTCATATCAGCTGAATAGTACACAGCTTTTTGTAAATTGAAGCAAAAAGAGTGTAAATTTACTAGTTTGCTATTCACCTTTGTGCCAAAGCCATAACATTGCATCATTATTTAGGGTAAAATTACACCATTTGGTCGTAAAAAAATATTCTTTTTACGCACTTTTGTAAATTTACATCTTTAATAGTAGGAAACCAGTTTCCTACTATTATAAGGGTCAATTTTTTTGAGTGAAGGTCGCTTCCAGGTCATCGATTGCTGTTTGGTCTCTGGATCAAAATGCTAGATCCAGGTCTCGTCCATGGTTACGAAATGTGACAAAAACTTCTCCAGATCTGCCTGGAACTTTTCGATGCTCACCCTTGAAATGTCGACTCTTTTCTCGGCATTCTCTTTACTATTTTTGTGAACAGAAGCCACTCAGTGAACAGAAGCCACTGTTGCCATGGCTTGTTAGACGATACTGCTACCTATTGTTTGCCCATTTTTATTTTCCAAGGGAAATTATTTATAATTGAGGCCAGTGAGGACAGATTGAGCTATTTCCCGCAAATTTAATCCAAAATTTGACTTGGCGGGACGTTTTTTGATATCGCGTGTTGGCCTCTTTTGGGTTATATATTTTTTTTTAAACGATAATTGGGCTACACAGTGAAACCTACTAATTGGGACACTGTATGATCAAACCACCTAAACAATTTAACCATAATGTCACCGCACATACCATTTCTTAAAAAAAATCCACTTCATACGTGAACCAGATTAGCTGCACAGCACCACAAATTTTTCCAGCAGTATTTGCTACTCGGGCTGAACGGTTTTAAGACAGGCATGAAAAAGTGTAAAAAAATCAGTTTTCCAGAAAAATATCTACTGCTCAAGGTCATATGATTTCTGCAAAACTTTTTGCTGAAAAATCATGAAAAGTCTAGAATTTGATACGGCTTCAACTTTAGTGGTAATCTGATAATAATAAAATACTGATTTGTTTGAAGGTCATTGTATATTTTCGCTTTATTATCAGACATGAAAGCAATTTATTAATTAATTATGATGTAAATATATCAACGTTTGTTCAGGCAACGCCAAAACAACTGACAAAAATCTAATATGTGTGGAAAATACAACGAACTAAGTGTTTGCAAAAAGTTATAGGTAATACAAGCAACAAAAAAAAAAATTATGCAAGCAAAGAAAAAATGCCGATGGCTTTAAAATTAGTAAGAGTCAAATGCAACGCATTGGAAAAATAAACGGTAATTGGAAAATTTTGCCAGACACTGACAGAAAGTGGCTGAAAATAAATTTGCCATACTGCCAGATAGATTTTTGTATCAATGGTTTTTTAAGGCACGCTCCAAAAATTTGCCAGTATCCGGCCCAATACTTCGCAAGAAAGTATGTCGAATTGCTACAAAGTTAGAATTTGTGATTTCAAGGCAACAAACGGGTAGCTAGAATCCATTAAAGAGGGTAACAATATTCACTACGGTTCACTTTGTTGCAAAGGAGCTGATATTGATTGTGAACTGTGTCTAGTTCAGGAATTTCAGTCATAGCTACGAATTTTATGTGCTGGCCATGATGATTCAAATATCTTTAGTCTTGAAGAGACAGCATTCTTTTTTTAGAGCAACACCACAAAAATCACTACACCTTAAAAAGAAAACAAAAAGTCTAGCGCATCAGAACCGCTAGAAAACTAATTTTCGAAGAAATTTTCTTTGAGTGACAAAAAAATGTGGAGAGACGTAATACACTTTTTTGTAGAATCATATCAACCATTCCTTATCCCAAGCAACAAACTCAACTATAACACAAATGATGAAAATAATCAGTGCTGGCAACACAACAAAGCAGCAATAAGTTTACCATAACAAGCTCATACTTAAATCAACTAATCCTTTGAATTTCGTTCTCATCGGAGGGTTTCATCGAAAGTTTCAGCGGTTAAACGTTGTTTGAGGCTGCCATCCGAAAAATGTTCACAACTCGGAAAATTTAAAAATTGGTTTCTTATTTTTATCGCAAATGCTTGAGTACGTAATTTGAAGCATCTGTTGGTGCAATATTTACGAAAATGGCCAATGCTGGTTACCCTGTGTCAGCAGCAGAGCTAAATATATACCAAATCTGCTTCACGTTAAGTCAAACCCAACCAGTAAATTTCGTTTCGATTGAATCACTGCGCTGGAAGGTATACGGGTGAAAAGAATTTTAGGGCTACCACCCTCAAAACTTTTCAAATTTTTAAAGCGTTAATATTTTTTGTTAATTTTTATTGCAGGATGATTCCCATTTGCAAATCTAATGACGTAATCGCTCAGTAAAGAAATTAAACAAAATTACAAAAATGGTCATAGCTGGCAGCATTTTCATGATTTTTGTACGAAATTCCTACGATATTTACTTCAAATTAAGATCCATTTACTGCATGAACTTCGTTTTGATTTCTACACTGGACCGGAAGTTAAAGGGGAAAAAGCTTTATTTTGCTGAGTAAATTTGCAAATTTAGTGAGACAAAAATCACCATAGCTGGCAGCACTATCCTAATTTTTCAATCAAATTTTCACCATATGTTACATAAAGTAAGATCCAAGTACTGTGTGTAATTTTGTTTGAATGTGATAGCTGAATCGGAAGTTAAAGGACAAAAACTTTTTTCTCAGTGATTTTTCAAGGTGGTACCACTGCCACAGGGTTGCCCGCATTTCAAAATCACTTCCATCAGACTTTATCCTAGCTAATACCAACATGTCCTGTAAACTTCATTATGATCAGATAATCCAGTCGTCAGTTCTCGTGAACAGAACTTTCGAGTGCTGAAAATAGAGGTAATTTGGTGATGGGTTGCCGTTCTTGTGCAAATCGGAATTTTAAAAATTTCAATTTGACATGATGGACAAAGGTCAAAATTTATCAATGATTTGAATTTTTTGTCAAAAATCAAAAATTTTTGAGGAGGGTCAATGATTTGAAGGATTTTTTTTCAGCAGCCTGCAGAAGCTACAGAGCTACCTGCATTATCTTGAAATTCCATGTGCGTTAAATTTTACTCAACACCAATATGCTCTGCGAATTTCACAATGATCCAATGTTTTTGTCAGAAGTAATGACAAATCAAAATTTGAATAAAAATCCTTGCCTACTTTTAGGCACTTAGCACCCACACACGGCTAAAAATTTTCAATTCTTTATCATAGACAAGCTTAGAACATAATAAGTTTTCATTCCCAATACTTTTTTTAACAAAAATTTACACTGCTTGGAAATATAGGAGTACCTCAAAATTCACTAACACGCTCGTCGCCGCCAAAAGGTTATAGACCTACCTACTATATAGATCTACGTTCTCCGAAAATTTCAGCTCAATCGGATCGGCCACTCCAGAGATTATCTCCCTTAATCATTTTGCTGATATATATATAAATATATATATATATATATATATATATATATATATATATAAATATATATATATATATATATATATATATATATATATATATATATATATATATATATATATATATATATATATATATATATATATATATATATATATATATGAATGAATATATATATATATATATATATATATATATATATATATATATATATATATATATATATATATATATATATATATATACGAATGATATATATATATATATATATATATATATATATATATATATATATTTATATATATATATATATATATATATATATATATATATATATATATATATATTTATATATATATATATATATATAGATATATATATATATATATATCAAGATATATGAATTTTCGGCGAAACGAGTTTAATACTAATTTTCTTCGAAAATTAGTAATAATACTAATTTTCGAAAAATTACAAATGGAAAACCTTGAAAAGAACGCGTTACAGTTGCAGTACTGTGTTAGCGGTGCAAAGAAAGATTTGCTGGTCATACGGAAAACCAAAAGACAAAGATTGTTCGGAAATGTTGAGATTGAGCAAAGTTTATGCATAACTTGGCGAACTAATGCAAAATCTCGGATGACGGGTGCTATTTTTAAAGAATGGACATATCACAATCATTTTTGATAAAGCTAGTTGTGACAGCATTAATAACCTGGAAAACATCAAGCTACAATTTTTATTAATGTTCGAAGAAGAACATTAGTATTAAAATCACTTTGGCCAAAAATTCATATATCTATATATATATATATATATATATATATATATATATATATATATATATATATATATATATATATATATATATATATATATATATATATATATATATATATATTATCAAAAAATTTCAGTGAAAAAATCTCAGGAACGCGCCATCCCATTGAACTGAAATTTTCAGGACACATTGGTGTATATGCAAAATAGTGCCAGGTCTCAGAAAAAAATAATAATCTTTAACCCTTTGGCGCCGGCGGCCATTTTAGTAATATTTTTAATATACCTATTATTCCGTACACAAATAATTTTTGCAAAAATAAAGTTGACAAAATAAATTTCGAACGTGTTTTACATGTGAATCGGATAATGTTTTGGAATTTTTTAACCCCATGTGTGCGCTGGGTGCCTAAAAAGAGAACGGGAAAACTTGAAAATTTTTCAATTGCGATAACTTTTGACAGAGCTGTTCAATCATTACGAAATTTTCAGGACATATTATTATTAGTTAGTTGTATATTTGTGTAGCTTTTAATGAGCGTACTGGCAACCCTGTAGCTAGAGCAGGCACTGAGAGTGAAAACCTCCAAATCATCGTTTCTCTTGAAAAAATGCCGTTTCTGCAAAGAAAAGCCACTCATATGTAAATCTTGTGCTTTTTTTACATAGACAAAAAATAAAATTTGATATGGTATAACGGGCACGCCTGGTAACCCTTGCCCAATTTACCTATATTTTTAGCATCAAAAACTTCTGTTCACGGAAACTTACGATCCAATAAGCACAATTAATTGAAATTTTCAGAATGTATTGGTCTTTAATAGGACCAGGTCTGATAGAAGTGATTTTGAAATCCTGGTGATTCTGTGCCAGTGGTGCCATCTTGAAAAATCACTAAAAAAGGTAGCTGCTTTTAGCCCTATAAATTCTGATTGAATCGTTCGATTTTGGCGAAATTCACACAGTAGCTGAACCTTAGCTGTAGCTGAACCTTAGTTTGAAACCACGTTTGGTAGAAATTTGGTGGAAAAATTCGGTCGGAACTGCCAGCTATGATAATTTTGGTGTCTTAAATTTGAAAAATAAAAATATGGAAGTGAAAACATTCAAACCATCGAATATCCTAAAAAATGTCCGTTTCTTACAATAAAACCAATCTGTATACAAATCTAATGCTTTATCTACACGTTCAAAGTAAAACTTTGGAAATTTCATGTCGGACCAGAACGGTAACCCTTTCCCAGTTAACCTATATTTTTAGCATCAAAAACTTCTGTTCACGGGAACTCATGAATCAATAATCAGATACAATTGAAATTTACAGAATGCATTGGACTTAAGTAGATTTAAGTAGATTAAGTGAATAGTAGGCAACTCTGTGCCAGTGGTGCCATCTTGAAAAATTACAAAGAAAAAAAAATGCTTTTTGCCCTATAAAATGTGAATAAGTTATCAGATTTTTATGAAATTGACACAGTAGCTGAACCTAACTTTTAAATCTGTTTGATAGAAATTTGGTTGAAAAATTCGATTGGTGCTGCCAGCTATGGTAATTTTTGTGTCTTTGATTTTGAAAATTCGCTCAGGAAAATGATACTTTTTGCCCTATAACTTCCAGTGCAGTCATGCAATCAATACGAATTTCATACAATTAATGGAACCTATTTTAAGCATACTTCAGGCCAAATTTGGTTGAAAAGCCACGATAGAGTTGCCAGCTATTGTTGGTTTTGTGTTTGTTTGCAATATCTTTATTAAGCGGTTTTATTGTAGAATTTTCAATTGGTAATGATATTGTAGTGACAATAAACAGCAAATATTAAGTTTTCGATTATTTGAAAAAACTCGCTGCAGGTAACTCTAAATTTCTTTATACTCCTATAACTTCAAATGTTATATAACAACGTGAAGCAGATGTGATTTATTCTTGGCTTTGATACTGGCGAAAGGTTGCCAGCACGAGTCGGTTGTGCTACTTTTGTATCAATAAATGCTTACAGTAAGTATTCATACCGGAAACATTTACAATGAAAATAAATAACCGATGTTTCAATTCCCCAAGTTCTGCAAATTTTTCGGATCGCAGCCCCAAACTCCAACTTCAGTTACAGTGCTGCAGGCACTGAGCATTTTCTTCATTGATGTTATATGAGATGCTGCTTTCAAAATTTTGTGAAATAAGCAACTGATGACGAATATAATTAACAAGTGTTTTGCTCTCATAAACGTTGAAATTCATGCCAGTGGTAATATCTGACCAATGAGACCAAAGAAAAACGTGACGTTTGAAACAGTTTGGCCGTAATGCTTTGGCCGTAAGGCAGCTCATGTGGTGGAATATGCACTCAAAACCTGCACGATTCTTCTACTGATCTTCGAACATTAGTGTTTCTAGCGGTTCAGGTGCGCTAGAGTTTTTCCACTTAATTGCACTTCTCATTTACAGCCACAATGATTAAAAAAATATCCACAATGATTAAAAAAATTGTAATGAAGCTCTCTACCAGCTTCAACCCCTAGACCCGTACAAGGGTTGTCGTGGGATTGCTTTACTTATTTACAGCCCTAAGATCAGGCGATTATACCAAACATAAAAGTATATTACCGCACATTATATGATGAACTTCATATGGTGTGCTCTGGAAAATACTGAGCATACATCAGACCCAACAAAGTTAGTTTCTATATTTGAAGCTCTCTGTTGATTACGATCTGTTTGGAAAAAAGTGTCTACACTTACAATCATGAATCAAAGAACTATAAGATTACGACACGCGCATGTCCCTCTCGGCTTGCTGCTTGTGCGTGACGTCACCGGGAGAGTTCGGTTCATGAATGAATGCATTAAATTGTATTGGAATACAAATAAATGCATGAAAAATGGTTTATGGGTTTCTTTTGCAGCATTGTTTTAATAATATAAACTATCAATGAGCTTATTTAGATCATAGTAGACTTTATTTACAGGAGTTTATATGTGAAAAATGAAAAAATTCAATGTAATTTGTGTGTTATTGCTGTACTGAAAGTCAAAAGAAGAATACTGTGGCAGAAGAAAAAACTATTTTATATGTATCCAACAGATCAAATTTTTGTGATGTGTAAAAGGAGCGAAAAGGTATCGGAACTTGTCTATTGCATGATTGCTTTTGAAATATTTCCCGAAAGAACATTAAGTTCAGGATTTGAAACACTAAATGCTTGATAGTCTTCTCTGGATATATTTGAAGGAAAGGTTAGTCAATGATGATCCTGAGCAGTGCTGTCGTTTTAGTGTTTCTTTGTGCAGTACATAAAACTCCGAAGTTGCAGCAGATTGCTCTAAATTGCAGTAAATTGATTCTTCTATAGGTGTATACATATGTATGTGTACACATATAAGTCTTCTTACATGCATTTAAAATACAACTATTGCTATTTGAAATAGCAATAACAAACCATATTCAATAAAAGATGTATAATTTTTTTTTAAAGATATCAGATTCGAGTTTAGTCGTTTGGTGAAAAATACATATTATTGTTAATATCAGTTTTTCCATGTTAAAGAAAATAAATTACAATATACAGTTATATCTCCAGGATTAAGAACTGGAGAAATTCCTATTCATTCTTAGTTCAAAATGGCTAACGGTTGCATATATAACTAAACAGAGCGAAACTAACTTACTAAATATGCTAGCTGGATTAAACAAGTAGCAAATTTCGTAAAATGTAATAGATGAATGTTGCAGTGAACTGCATCAAATTACAGCAGATATGCTGCAATTGCAGTAAAACGACAGCACTGATCCTGATTGTAAATTGCAGTCTAAAAATTCAAAGAAGGAAAATGCAATTCTCATCTTTCATTTAAAATTAGAAAAGATAATTCTATTGTAAAATGGAAACAAATCAGCTAGCGCAAATTAAGCCTATGAGCTGAAAGATTATGTGCTTATAACTTTTCCAAATTCTTCAATAACAGCTCTTCAAGATGATGCTAGAAAGCCCAAATACAATCAGGGTTTCTTATTACGGCGATAAAAATTATGTGGAGGTCTAAATTTAGCTGCATTCTGAAGGTATCTGTTTTCTCATTCAATGAGATGAAAATTGACTCCATCAGAAAATTATGTGATTCAAGGCTTGTTCGAAACCTGCCAGCGACCAAAATATTATGCCTTTCTATGTAGATCCACAAAATAAGGGACTGCTAATTTAACAATTGTTGTAAATTCATGTGGATTTTCAATCCATACAATTGTTATTGATTCAGGAGATGAAAATCCCATAGTCCATAAGGTTTTAGAAGTATTTCAGTTTTCAAACTTAAAATTTAGGCACTTCAAAAAAACCCCAGAGATATAAAAATTAATTGCTATTTATAGACCGACCAACACTTTTTGAGCTATGTGAGCCACGCAAAGTACTCCAATCATAGTTTGGGTTATTCAATCCGTCATATTGGACGTTCTTCATTTCTCAGCTCAAATATTTCATACATACTTAGTAAGGTATTTCCCTGATTTCACCCTGGAGGAGTCTTAAACTAGCAATGGAGTTTTTGTATTGAAAATAAAATTAATTTAAATGAGTAAAACCTATTTTTTGAAGTTGAAATCATCAAAAGCATCATTAAATTGTGTTATTTACAATAAAATTGTTGTTAAGCCACATCTCGAAGAGTGAACTTGGACTTTCTCAAATGTACCTACAAACAATGCGTTTTGTTCCAAATCTACATCTTTTGAAATATACTTTAATCATATTTTGCATAAATTGTGCATACATTTTACATGTACTACTAAGCACATAGTTTAACTGTACATATTATGATTCCTTAAGTGACAATTTTATGTACAAGAATGCATGCAAACATGTTTTAATTACGGATTGTTTAAATGAATTACGCCAGCGCCCATACATTTTACACCAATGCATGTGAACATGCCGCGCGACGAACTCTCCCGGTGACGTCATGCGCAGAGAGAGAATAAAATGGTCACTCTAGTGTCGCTATCTCTAGTGTTTCTTGTATCATGACTTACAATTAAAAAAGTGTTTTTGTAAATGTGGGTTTGCTGGAAATCTGAGGGTCGAAAGTGGAATCGTGATGAGGGTTCAAATTCAAATTGGTGAGAATTTAGATTCAAAATGATTAAAATTCAAAATGATGAACATACCAATGTTCCAGCAGACATTCAAAATTTGGCAGGCGTCGATCAATTTACGACCACTAACGAGTCTCTCCCGGAAGATTGGGAAAATATGTTTTTTGAAGGGGTATCAATCCAAAAAGCCAAAGCAGTTTTTGTTAATTCCGATGGTGAATTCAAATCGCAATATTCCGAAGCAGAAGATGAAGTTTATCAGCAGAAAACTAATTCCATTATCACCATAACAAATCAAACACGGAGCATCAAAGCTTAAGATCTCTAAATGAACATCGTTTTTTAGGACCAAGTTTTGGAAAAATTAAATGATTCTGCCGTTCTAATGAAGCAGACACATCTTACGAGCGCAAATAGGCAAACTTCTATATATAATTACATAAAATCTTAAAATTGATCATGTTTTTCTGTGAAAAATTCAACATTTGCAGAACATTCACTTTAAAAACCTATACAGTGCGCGAAATAATTATATCGGAGAAAGAAAATATCGGGAAAATTATTTGCTACCTACTGATTCAAAAAATAAAAATTTAGTTTTATGTTTAATGCAATGATAACAAAGCAACAGCGGATTATATTTTCAACTATTTAATTTTTTTGTAGCCAGGAAGATACAATATTTCAAATTCATGAACGAAATAATTATAACGGACAAATCACATAAAAATGTTTATAAGTATTTTATTTCAAAAATTAAAAACAATAATTAACACCAAAAGAAATTTTAATAATCTATAGTGCTTCCCTTTGTTTTGTATCACTTTGCATAAACGACGAGGCATGGAATTAACAAGGGATTGAAGAACAGATGTTCCAATTTGATTCCATTCCTTTATAATGGGCGTTTTCAGCTCTAATATGGTGTCAAACTGACGACCTTGTGAATAGACTTGTTGCGATAAGATACCCCATAGATTTTTCATGGGGTTCAAATCAGGGCTTATAGCAGGCCACTTTAATAGCGGTCGCAGAGAGTATAGGTGCGTTGTCTTGCTGAAACAGCCAGTCGTCTCTCCATAAATCCTCTGCAAAAGTGATAAGCACGTCGTCCAAGAGTTCAACATACTTAGCTGAGTTCATTTTATGTGAAATAAAACAAATTTCAGACTTTCCCCGAGAGCCGAATGCAGCCCATATCATGAGGGAACCTCCTTGAAAGTTCCTTCTATGACACGTTTGCCGTTCTTTACGGAAATCTCTCCAATATCCATGACAGCCATCAGGCCCGTCTAAATTGAATTTTTTTTCATCACTAAATATGACAGAATCCCATCCAATTGTCCAAAATTTATACCGTTCAGCAAATTCTAAACGTGCAGATTTATGACGTGGCAGAAGCCTTGGTATTTGCAAGCGTTTTCCATATTTAACATTTTCACTATTCTTCAGAATCTGCTGAACCCTTCACGTAGTGATGGGAAGATTCAATTGAAACCATATTTGTGAGGGACTTAGCTTTTTACTAACAGCCAGCCGTTTTATCGACCTGATCTCTTGATTTTGGCGTAATTTTCAGGATTTGTCAAGAAATTATTCACTATACTTTTGTCCCTGCTCAACTTTTCAGCTATTCTTCTGATTGTTGTCCCGCAATCCCTGTAAGCTAAAATTTTAGCCCGCTCTTCAGCAGTCAATGTTGTCCCCTTTGGCATTTTTATTGATTCGAACTGTAATTTTAAAAACTGCGTATTAAAAACAGCACGTGTAAATGCTAATCTTCATTAGTAGGCTGCGTATACCTTGGTGAACTAACTAGTCTTATAAATCTAGACGAATTATCAATTTTACACCTAGAAAATATACTTCACGTAAAACTGTCTGCTATATTTATTTCGCACTAGTAATTTGGGCTTCTGAACAAAATTAAACACCAGCTGACTACAACGAAAAATTAACAAGTAGTATAAAGTGCCGTTACATTGCGGTCGCTTGCAAAAATGATATGACGTCATCACAAATAGTGTGAGACTATTCATTTTCTCAGAAATACCTAGTGATAGCTTGTATGTTATAATTATTTCGCGCAATGTATATTGCATTTTATTTTCCTATAATAAATACTCAAGATGCGATAATAATAAATATGTGAACATAATTTGCAGTAACCTTTGATAAAAATAAAGGTTAGGAAAAATATCTCAATCGTTCTATTTAAACCTTTAAATTCGAGCCACCTGTGAAATATCCATTTCATGGTCAAAAAAATTATTCATTTCAATTATTCATGACAAATCACATAAAAATGTTTATAAGTATTTTATTTCAAAAATTAAAAACAATAATTAACACCAAAAGAAATTTTAATAATCTATAGTGCTTCCCTTTGTTTTGTATCACTTTGCATAAACGACGAGGCATGGAATTAACAAGGGATTGAAGAACAGATGTTCCAATTTGATTCCATTCCTTTATAATGGGCGTTTTCAGCTCTAATATGGTGTCAAACTGACGACCTTGTGAATAGACTTGTTGCGATAAGATACCCCATAGATTTTTCATGGGGTTCAAATCAGGGCTTATAGCAGGCCACTTTAATAGCGGTCGCAGAGAGTATAGGTGCGTTGTCTTGCTGAAACAGCCAGTCGTCTCTCCATAAATCCTCTGCAAAAGTGATAAGCACGTCGTCCAAGAGTTCAACATACTTAGCTGAGTTCATTTTATGTGAAATAAAACAAATTTCAGACTTTCCCCGAGAGCCGAATGCAGCCCATATCATGAGGGAACCTCCTTGAAAGTTCCTTCTATGACACGTTTGCCGTTCTTTACGGAAATCTCTCCAATATCCATGACAGCCATCAGGCCCGTCTAAATTGAATTTTTTTTCATCACTAAATATGACAGAATCCCATCCAATTGTCCAAAATTTATACCGTTCAGCAAATTCTAAACGTGCAGATTTATGACGTGGCAGAAGCCTTGGTATTTGCAAGCGTTTTCCATATTTAACATTTTCACTATTCTTCAGAATCTGCTGAACCCTTCACGTAGTGATGGGAAGATTCAATTGAAACCGTATTTGTGAGGGACTTAGCTTTTTACTAACAGCCAGCCGTTTTATCGACCTGATCTCTTGATTTTGGCGTAATTTTCAGGATTTGTCAAGAAATTATTCACTATACTTTTGTCCCTGCTCAACTTTTCAGCTATTCTTCTGATTGTTGTCCCGCAATCCCTGTAAGCTAAAATTTTAGCCCGCTCTTCAGCAGTCAATGTTGTCCCCTTTGGCATTTTTATTGATTCGAACTGTAATTTTAAAAACTGCGTATTAAAAACAGCACGTGTAAATGCTAATCTTCATTAGTAGGCTGCGTATACCTTGGTGAACTAACTAGTCTTATAAATCTAGACGAATTATCAATTTTACACCTAGAAAATATACTTCACGTAAAACTGTCTGCTATATTTATTTCGCACTAGTAATTTGGGCTTCTGAACAAAATTAAACACCAGCTGACTACAACGAAAAATTAACAAGTAGTATAAAGTGCCGTTACATTGCGGTCGCTTGCAAAAATGATATGACGTCATCACAAATAGTGTGAGACTATTCATTTTCTCAGAAATACCTAGTGATAGCTTGTATGTTATAATTATTTCGCGCAATGTATATTGCATTTTATTTTCCTATAATAAATACTCAAGATGCGATAATAATAAATATGTGAACATAATTTGCAGTAACCTTTGATAAAAATAAAGGTTAGGAAAAATATCTCAATCGTTCTATTTAAACCTTTAAATTCGAGCCACCTGTGAAATATCCATTTCATGGTCAAAAAAATTATTCATTTTGCCAGCAAGTGGAATTGTTTGACGTACATATGTCTCCTTTTGAAAAAAATTAAACTTCTAAACACAATGTCAACAGCTGATCGTCTAACCGAAAAAAGAATTTAATTCAAAACTTGCGTTCATAGTTTTGAATGCATGAGATCGGATAAAATATTAATATTTACCTCTTTTGAAAAAAAATTAGCCGACCTAGCCATTAAGACTGCTTCTTATACTAACTGAATTTTAAAGCTTTTATTTTCATCAACTAGTAATGAACTTATATTCCCGAAAATTTCCCAGCAATTTATTCACACTTTTCGTGCTTTCTCTTTTCGAATACGTTATGAATAAAATTTTATCGGTAGAAAGTATCGGAAATATTTACTGTTTGAAATGACTTATGTGCTACAATTAGTGCATTTATGTGACAAGGTATGAATTTTACGGATATAAATATTATAAATTTAGTTCTTAAGATAGTTATCTGGTGTGGCGGTTTTTCAGCTACAAATAAAAAATATTCGCTGTTTTGGGCTGTGAAAATTTTAAATTGGGCTATGTTTTCTTCCAAATATCTGGCCACACTGATTAGGGTTTAGGAATAACAACAAATTATTGAAAACCTCAGCCGAATTATCAATGTGTAGAATGGTTATTAAGTTCGCGTTTCGGCAATGATTTTCATTACAAAGGTAAGCACATGCATGCATACCTTGAATGCATGTCGAAAATTTATTTCCTTACAATTATCCTATCTTTGTGAAAATATGTAGTTTACAACTTTTTCTAACACACGGTGTGTAATATGCCATTGAATTTATATATGCTTGACATATAGCATCTTTTGCATTCGCGAGGTATGTTCTACGAACATGTTATGGTGTAGTGCACGGAATGCAACAAACTCAGACTAGGTCTACTCCGCCTTTCTCATATAGCAGAACCTTTCACAACAACTAGTTTCAAGTCGAAAGATATTGCAGGATTTGAACATGTTGTACCTACTATAAGATGCGAAATGATCTTAAGTTGCTCACTTTTGAAATTAGCATAGAGATATGTTCGATTCGTTTTAAGTACGTGTTTGATGACTGAATACATTATAGGATCGAAATTTCAAATGTGAATTATTTGGATTTCGGAATTTGTGTTCGAGCATTGAGTACAACTTCTTCGCGAGACACTGTTCCTTTCAGCATCGATTACAATAACGAGAATGTGGCGACCATGTACGAGAATGAACATGTGAATTGATGAAACATAGGTTTCGCTCATGGGTTTCGCTATGCTTGATGATGACGTCGTGAAGGAAATTTGATGTACATTTGGATCGCTTTAAATGGAGATGTTCCGAATGAAACATTTATGCAATTTTATTTGGAGCTAAGTGAATGATTTATTGCTTTTCAGTTGAATTTGTCTGGTATGAGATATGGATGTATTATACAATCACAGTTAAATTTTCCCCTAATATGAGATCCTTTTAGAAAAGCGATTTTGATAGTTATGAAGCCCAAATAGCTTCAAAGCACTATTTGACAAATTTGTCTATCAATTATTTGAACTTTACATATAGCAATTTAATATCAAAATAGAGAGCATAAAAAATGATAAATTTAATGCTGACGTCAAAATATCTAAAAAGCATTTTCAGAGACATTTTCGAAATGATATGGCATGCCATGGAATCGCCCATGCATCAGATCACATCGTTGCCATCGGATATGGCAAGTCAAATGGCTGGCCGAGTCCCGGTGTAATAGAGGAGACCAAAAGTAAAGCTCTGTGCGAGAGAAAGGAATATTAAAAGTAGCCCTAGATTAAGAGCGACAATCCGGATCACGCAAAAATTGCAAACCTCAGATACTACAAAAAATACCGGTTGGATAGTTTATACAAAAAATTCATCCAGGTACAATCTGCACATACTAAATGAAGGGAGTGTCAGAAATTTAACGGCAGGAAACTTGTACAACAAACAACAAGTAAACTCACGTTGATCAGAATTAATGGCTTCTGAAAAGTATGACATTTGAGGAGTGCAGACTTGTGAGCAGTACGCAAGGATACAACGAATAAATTTAAAAAGTATGCGAAGATGTTTGCGATTTATGAAGAGTGTGTACATTTCGGTGTAATTTTGATTCAGGATCAGAAATGATCTCAAGATCTTTGAGCTGATCCACATGTAGTAAAATTTTACCCGATAGACGAATATGAAAAGAGATTTGGAAATATTAAGGGGCAGATAATTTCTTTTACACCACATTCTTAAAGCTGAGATGTCAAATTGCTATGTATCACAACCATTGAGAAATGAGATGTCTCTGAATAACATTAGTTCGTTGTCATAAAGGACCAAATTGGATGTAAATAATCATGGACGGAAATGCAAGAAAAGAGTGAGCAAGAGAGGGTTGAATATAGAAACATGCAAAACTTGAAGAGGGATAAAAGGGTAGGAAGACCAAAACTCTAGCGCACCTGAACCGCTAGAAATACTAATGTTCGAAGAACAGTAGAAGAATCGTGCAGGTTTTGAGTGCATATTCCACCACAGTTGCTGCTTATTACGACCAAACTGTTTCAAATGCCATGTTTTACTTTGGTCTCAAGAATGCATTATAACTCATATGGTGGAAGGTTTCAGATATTACCACTGGCATGAATTTCAACGTTTATAAGAGGAAAACACGGGTTAATTATATTCGTTATCAGTTGCTTATTTCACATAATTTTGAAAGCAGCATCTCATATAACATCAATGAAGAAAATGCTCAGTGCCTGCAGCACTGTAACTGAAGTTGGTGTTTGGGGCTGCGATCCGAAAAATTTGCAGAACTTTGCGCATTGCAACATTGATTATTTATTTTAATTGTAAATGTTTCCGGTATGAATACTAACTGTAAGCGTTTATTGATACAAAAGTAGCACAACCGACTCGTGCTGGCAACCTTCTGCCAGTATCAAAGCCAAGAATATATCACATCTGCTTCACGTTGTTATATTACATTCCAAGTTATAGGAGTATAAAGAAATTTAGGGTTACCTGCAGCGAGTTTTTTCAAATAATCGAAAGCTTAATATTTGCTGTTTATTGTCACTACAATATCATTACCATTTGAAAATTCTACGATAAAACCGCTTAATAAAGATATTGCAATTAAACACAAAACCAACAATAGCTGGCAACCCTATCGTGGCTTTTCAACCAAATTTGGCCTGAATAATGTCTATGACAGGTTTCATTAATTGTATGAAATTCGTATTGATTTCATGACTGCACTGGAAGTTATAGTGCAAAAAGTTTTATTTTCCTGAGCGAATTTTCAAAACCAAAGACACAAAAATTACCATAGCTGGTAGCACCAATCAAATTTTTCAACCGAATTTCCACCAAACAGAGACTAGAGTTAGGTTTAGCTACTGTGCCAATTTCATGAAAATCTGGTAATTTATTCACATTTCATAGGGCAAAAAGCAGTTTTTTTTTCTTTGTAATTTTTCAAGATGGCACCACTGGCACAGACTTGCCCACAATTCAAAATCGCTTCTATCAAATCTGGTCTTACTTAAGTCCAATGCATTCTGTAAATTTTAGCTGTATCTGATTATTGGTTCGTGAGTTTCCGTGAACAGAAGTTTTTGATGCTAAAAATATAGGTTAACTGGGAGAGGGTTACCGTTCTTGTCCGACATGAAATTTCCAAAGTTTTATTTTGAACGTGTAGATAAAACATAAGATTTATATACAGATTGGCTTTATTGTAAGAAACGGACATTTTTTTGAATATTCGATGGTTTGAATGTTTTCACTTCCAAATTTTTTTTTTCAAAATGAAGACACCAAAATTATCATAGCTGGCAACTCCAACCGAATTTTTCGACCAAATTTCTACCAAACGTGGCTTAAGGTAAGGTCCAGCAGTTGTGTGAGTTTCGTCAAAATCGAACGATTCAATCAGAATTTATAGGACTAAAAACAGTTATCTTTTTTAGTGGTTTTTCAAGATGGCACCACTGGCACAGAATCGCCCGCATTTCAAAATCACTTCTATCAGACCTGGTCCTATTTAAGACCAATACATTCTGCAAATTTCAATTAATTCTGCTCATCGGATCGTGAGTTTCCGTGAACAGAAGTTTTTGATGCTTAAAATATAAGTAAATTGGGCAAGGGTTACCAGGCGTGCCCGTTATACCATATCTTTTTTTTTTTTTTGGTTATGTAAACAAAGCACAAGATTTACATATGAGTGGCTTTTTTTTGAAGAAACTGCAGTTTTTCAAGAGAGACGATGATTTGGAGGTTTTCACTTTCAGTGCCTGCCCTAGCTACAGGGTTGCCAGCACGCTCATTAAAAGCTACATAAATCTACAACTAAATAATATCAATATGTCCTGAGAATTTCGTAATGATTGAATAGCTCTGTCAAAAGTTATCGCAATTTAAAAATTTTCAAATTTTCCCGTCCTCTTTTTAGGCACCCAGCGCACACATAGGGTTAAAAAAATCCAAAGCGTTATCTGATTCATATGTAAAACACGTTAGAAATTTATTTCGGTAACTTTATTTTTGCGAAAATTATTTGTGCACGAAATAATAGGTATATTAAAAATATCACTTAAATGGCCGCCGGCGCCAAAAGGTTAACAATAACTGACATTTAAAGAGACCTGGACCTATTCTGCATATACACCAATGTATCCTGAAAGTTTCAGCTCAATCGGATGGCGCGTTCCCGAGATTATCTCACTGAAATTTTTTGATGATATATATATATATATATATGGAAATATGAATTTTTGGCCGAATCGATTTTAATACTAATGTTCTTCGAACATTAGTAAAAATTTGGGTCAACTTTGCAAGTGTGATTAAAGATAGAGGATGAAACCAAGATAAGAGAGGGCCTGATATCCTCACTTAACTGAATTTTTCGAATAGGGTGATACAATTAACATCGTCAAAGGCTTTCGAAAGTCACTGCACCTCTGCTCATTTTACCACTGTTTAACTCAGGTATCTGTTCAGAGCTAATGCAAAGTTCGATGCGTGGTGCCCGTCTGAAGCTGGATTCGAATTTGGGACTCCACACTCTAAATGTCAGCGCTTCATTTACTCGAATACACGAGTTTTAAAGCGCTGTAAGGTCTCAAAAACAAAATATTAATGCATACAACTAGATTATTCGCAGTTGAACGACCGTTAATGAAACCATGCTGCTCCTTGGAAATTCGATATCTGACAGCAAAGCAAATACTTGTGTGAAAAACCCTCTTAATAGCTTATGAAAGCAGGACAGGAAACGTATTGAAACGGTAGAAATTTTCAAAACAAAGGAAAAACACCAGCAGATAAGCTAATATTGAATATTATTGAAAAACATATAAAGAAGAGGAAGGAGATTTTATGAAAACAGTTGGTATACCATCTGGACTGGATGGATATTAATACAAATTTTTCTATTTCAAGAGAGTTGATCATAAAAATATTAACAAAAGAAAGTATGCGTGGGTTTAAACTATTGAAGAGAACATAAGACGATGCAAAAGAGGACGAAAAGAATTCAGCAAAGACATTCCGCATATCTTGTGGACATGAACATGCACTAACTTCAAACATCAATGTTCCAGGGTATTGTATTGCTGTTTTCAGCAAGGTCCTTTGTGTCTGAGAAGAACTATATTGAATACTGTCTTCGCTTTCAATTAGTAAGTCAACGCTCCCTTTCATGCCTGTTTTTAGGATACACTGCTGGTAGGAACATTTTTTCGTTGTTGTTATTTTTAATAGCTATGCACCACGTACGTATTTATTCAGACTTGTGTTCCGACTCAAACATAGCCGCGCCGACTTTATGAAGGACTTTCAAATCAATTCAGCGCACTGAAAAATATAGATAAACATTTTTCAAACACACATACCTTCAACTAATTTTTAAATTCTTTTCCATTCACACTCAATGCAATTCAATCAAATATGCTCACCACTCTCAACTATTTGCATTGATAAGTTATGCTACTGACTACAAAACAAGGTCTAATAGGATATAATTTTTGATTCGAATCGCATCAATAGAATTCCAGTGCATGCCATGTGCTATGGCACATCCTTCTTCCACAAAAAGGTTAATAAAATTTGAAATGTTTCTATATGACCCCCAAGGATATGTTTCATCGTATATCCATGGGTCCTATTAGTATGCACAATTTCATTAAGACTATCTAGACCAGATTGCTGAGAAGTGCAGGAAGGGAATACTGTCAAATTTGGACAATGAAATCACCATATTTTCTGCTGTTACCGATGCTGCAATGTCATGAACAGTGTATCACTTGTTTGCGCTAGCAGAAAAAGAAGCAATGCAGAGGATAACATGGGACATATACCGTTACAACACCATCAACATCGCTAATTGTTTACTTTACGGAAAAATGTTTATTCGAAATGTATACCGTAAAGTGGTTGCATACATTTTTGTTAATTATTTTCAATTTGATTTCCTTTTGTTTTCTGGTTAATTAAATTTGCAAATTTCATTAGCTGTTTACATGAATAGGGGTGAATTCGAACGTTGCAGGAAAGTAAAATGACAGGATACAATGAGCTCAGCGCAAGTGTATCATCAAGAAGAAATTCGTTGGACTTGAAAAAGATTTAACTGTGGGGAGAGTGCGGTGTTGTGTGTGGTATGAGATATTGTGCTTTTATTGAGGCTTCGTATTGGTCTATCGTATTGGTCTAAATTCATATTTCTTTATATATATATATATATATATATATATATATATATATATATATATATATATATATAAATATATATATATATATATATATATATATATATATATATATATGTATATGTATATATATATATATATATATATATATATATATATATATATGTATGTATGTGTATATATATATATATATATATATATATATATATATATATATATATATATATATATATATATATATATATATATATATATCAGCAAAATGATTAAGGGAGATAATCTCTGGAGTGGCCGATCCGATTGAGCTGAAATTTTCGGAGACCGTAGATGTATATAGTAGGTAGGTCCATGACTTTTCAGATATCCTAAACCTTTTGGTGGCGGCGAGCGTTTTAGTGAATTTTGAGGTACTCCTATATTTGCAAGTAGTGTAAAGATTTGTTAAAAAAAGTATTGGAAATGAAAACTAATTATGTTTTAAGCTTGTCTATGATAAAGAATTGAAAATGTTGAGCCGTGTGTGGGTGCTAAGTGCCTAAAAGTAGGCAAGGATTTTTTTTCAAATTTTGATTTGTCATTACTTCTGACAAAAACATTAGATCATCGTGAAATTCGCAGAGCGTATTAACGTTGGCTAAGATTTAACACACATGGATTTTCAGGATAGTGCAGGTAACCCTGTAGCTACGGCAGGCTCCTGAAAAAAAATCCTTCAAACCATTGATAAATTTTAACCTTTGTCCATCATGTCAAATTGAAATTTTTAAAATTCCGATTTGCACGAGAACGGCAACCCATCACCAAATTACCTCTATTTTCAGCACTCGAAAGTTCTGTTCACGAGAACTGACGACCGGATTATTCGAAAATAATGAAATTTACAAGACATGTTGGTATTAGCTAGGACCAAGTCTGATAGAAGTGATTTTGAAATGCGGGCAACCCTGTGGCAATGATACCATCTTGAAACATCACTGAGAAAAAAAAACAGCTTTTTGGTCTATAACTTCCGATTTAGCAGTCAAATTTTAACGAAATTCACACAGTACTTGGATCTTTTTTTATGTAACATTTAGCGAAAATTTGGTTGAAAAATTAGAATAGGGCTGCCAAATATGGTGATTTTTGTCTCATAAATCTTGCAAATTTGATCAGCAAAATAAAGCTTTTTCCCCTATAACTTCCGGTCCAGTGCAGAAATCAAAACGAAGTTCATCCATTAAATGGACCTAAATGTGAAATAAATGTCGTAGGAATTTTGTACCAAAATCATGAAAGGGCTGCCAGCTATGATCATTTTCGTAATTTTGTGGAATTTCTTTACTCACGCCGCGTCCACATTGGCCATGGGAGATGGCATAACATTCGACTTGCCATGGAAATGGAAAATGTTGATGGTACATGGCATACCATATTTGATGGCATACCATAAATTTCAAGCCATATGGCAAGACATTTGCATGGCCATGAGTATGGCCATATTCTGACAGTTGTTCATTTTCAAAATGGCGATGTCGAGGGAAATAGTGTTACAAATCCTAAACAAATACAAAAGAAAGATTGCTTATGGAAATATATGTTCGCGTCTTCCTCAATTTGAGCCTTTCCTCACATTCTGCTTCCTCTAACCTTCGCAGTGCTCTCAAACACCGGAAAGCGGGCATATCGTCGCTGTGAAATCAAACCGGCATATCTGCAAAATACACATTCTTCACTAGAGCGCTTTAAAGTTTTCGCATGTGGGCTATTTCCACGTGAATGCAAAGCGGCAAAACACCATTAGACGGGTTTTTATTCAACTTTACGATATGCCGGTGCGACATAAAAATAGAGGGGAATATAAGGAATTTTTTGATACCAAAAACTCAAAAACTCAATTTTTGCAGATATGCCGGTTTGATTTCACAGCGACGATATGTTCACTGCTGAATTATATTTTCAAAATGATATGGCATGACCTGCCGCTGCCCAGGCATCAGATGACATGCCATAAACTGACATTCGTTGCCATTGCATATGGCAGAGCTCATGGCCAATGTAAACTTTAGGTCAGCGATTATGTCATTAGATTTGCAAATGGGAATGATCTTGCAATGAAAATTAACAACAAATATTAACGCTTTAAAAATTTGAAAAGTTTTGAGGGTGGTAAGCCTAAAATTCTTTTCACCCGTATAACTTCCAGCGCATTGATTCAATCGAAACGAAATTTAGTGGTTGGGTTTAACTTAACGTGAAGCAGATTTGGTATATATTTTGCTCTGCTGCTGACACAGAATAACCAGCATCAGCCATTTTCGTTAATATTGCACTAACAGATGCTTCAAATTACGTACTCATATGCAAAGCATTTGCGATAAAAATAAGAAACCAAATTTTGGATCTTCCAAGCTTTGAACATTTTTCGGATGGCAGCGTCAAACGACGTTTAACCGCTGAAACTTTCGATGAAATCCTCCGATGAGAATGAAATTCAAAGGATAAGTTGATTTAAGTATGAGCTTGTTATGGTTAACTTATTGCTGCTTCGTTGGGAAAGTGTTGCCAGTACCGAACATTTTCATCACTTGTGTTATAGTTGAGTTTTGTTGCTTGGGATAAGGAATGGTTTATATGATTCTACAAAAAAGTGTATTACGTCTTTCCACATTTTTTTGTCACTCAAAGACAATTTCTTCGAAAATTAGTTTTCTAGCGGTTCTGATGCGCTAGACTCTTTTCATTTTCAATTTATGAATCAGTTGGAAGTTGGATTCCTCGCACAATATTTAGATGAAAAAAGCGGAAAGAGCTATGAATGGTTCAAAATGACGAAATAACATAGGCCTAAGATTGGCAGAACCACTAATGTATACCGTTTTACAATTAAAAGTTAATTTTGCAAATTTAATTTGTATATTTTAATCCTATTAATAATTCGAAACATTTAAGCAGTTTATTTTTTTGAATGTCAACTTTTTTTGGCCGTTACGTTTTCCTGTAATAGTGTCTATGAATCCAATTAAAAATTTTGGTTACTCAAGTTGGTAGGTCTACTTTGATTGTTTTCGTGAAATGAAATAGCTTTTGCCAAACTTATTAAAAATTGTTCTTATAAATAATGCTTTTATTATTTTTTGCTCCTATTCAAAAGTTGACTTCAACAGGAGTGAACAATGAAATAATACTTTATTTTTATTATTCGTTTCCACATCTAACCTGCTATACATCCTTATAACCTTAACTATTGTCCATGAAGAATTTTCATTTCATGAAATCTTATGTTTAATTTACTTCTCTTCCGAAAACTACAATTTCGTATTCTGTGTTCTTCATCTTTTATTCAACGGTCAACAAAAGTCTTCTACACAAAGCGACTTGTAGACTGGTTTTTCTCTTTTCCGAATCGTTCTATTCCAAATAAAATTACGATTCTTCCAAATTGCATAAGTTAAAATCCTTGCAATCCTTCCTGTTTTAAGTAACAATATTCTTTTCGTTCCGTTGCATTATCATTTCTCTTCTTGCCATAAAATTCTCGTCTTACTTTGCGTCGTCTTATGTTTCTTTTAGCTTGTGCCTGTCAGTATCCTGTTTCCTATTTCTGTATTTAGCCATCACATAGAACACATTTTCGAAAGCATAAATAGCTGCAAACAACAGTTTATCCTATTGTAGCAACACTCTAAGAAAAATATGGAGCAACTGAACATACTCGTTGCTCAGCTGCTGTATGATGTTTTATTCGAAGCGGGTTTTTCTTTTTCTTCCGCTTCGTTTTACTTGTCTTTGCTGCCGTAAGAAATGACTGCGATGACTCGATATGCTGTCGACATAAGTAAGAATAGATCTTTCAAAAGTTCCTTAAGACAATAAGCACATAGCAGAAAAGAACAACCAAGGACATAGAAGAGCAGCAGACTAGAACCAGTGGCTGCCAGTCAAATAGCCAATAGTGTATGTAGTCAAACTATAACTTTTTCAAGGAAAACTATAATAGTTGTAGTGGTAGACTTCTTCAGAATGGGAAAAAGCGAAGAAATAGATAGTTTATGTCTGCGAAACGAATACGTAGAGATGGATATCGAAGTAGCAAGTAATTTTGAATGCGTTCGCTGGCTTCTTATGTATATCGTTTAACGTTTTTATTGCAACATTTTTGTTTTCACGTTTTTAACGGTAATATAATATATTATATTATACTATCATTGTACTAATATGCATACTATCAATGTACTAAAATGTATATATATAATTAAAATTTATCTTTACTTCTTTTATAAAATCCAACAGCTTTCTGGGGAAGAAATAGTTGAAATTGCATTTAATGAAAATAAAATAAATAAGTAAATGAGAAATAAAAAAACCATAGCATTATATGCGATACTGTTTTAAAATGAGTAATAAAATTGCCTTGGATTCAAATACCGTACTAATTTTCATAACGCTGATAATTTGAATTGCAGTATTCGACGGGAATTCAGATAAAAATTCTTGGAGAAAAAGGGTAAAAGTAAGAAAAGATAAGAAAATTTGTTGTGTGGCTGAAATTAACGTACGGAAAGGCCAATTAAACTGTTCACTATTACACGCTTGAGCAGTTTGGCGCTTGCCAGTGTATGATTCATGGTATGCACGCAGCAAAAGACGAAAAATTACATTTACACTCTGATCTTTAAGCTGATCCAGTTTTGGGTTGGTGGTTGAGTAAAATCAGTGATAAAATGAGTTGTGTATTTTGGAACATTCCATTCTCGTAGAACAATGATTGTGAAAAAAGAATCCAACAGCTTCAAATCTACTTTGACCCACAAGGGTTGTAGACGAATAATTTTACGTTTCTACTTTCTTCACTCCACTCACATAACTAATTTGTCATAGCACTCCCAGACAGTTGGTTTATTGGCATAAGAGAGAGAGCACAAAGTAATCATCCATAGAGTATTAAGAGTCTTATTTGATTTTGGGTACATACCCTGGCCATCATGACATGTGTTCAGAAAAAAGTATACAATAAGAAGAAAAAACGCTAGCGCGTAAGAACCACTAGGAAGATTGATTTTCGAAGGTAAGTATTTATCGAAATTGCTTAGATTTCGAGTGCTTGGAATTACAGATGAGCTCTTTATTGCAACCAGGCTGTATCCAAGGTCATGCGTAATCATAGAGCCAACGAACGGACAACTACAGATCGGTCAAATGTTGGTCCTCAACGATTGGCGTTGGCAGTGCCGTCTACACAGGAAGCGATTGGGACCAATTGCTTGAGACCAAGGCATTGGGAGCACTCTGAACTGAGTGTCATTGTCATCAAGTGAATGCTGGTGATAGAATTGATGTTGCAATGAGGAACGAATTCATGCTAAATTAGTTATGTATATAATAATAATGTTATACTTATGTACGAAGTCCTAAGACAAATCCATCGCCAACGCTTTTATGTTACCGTCAGTGGAGTGAACGGCAACCAAGGCTAACGGATTCGTTGGTTCGTTGGCAAATAGGGCTAACGAACGGCCAATGGTAGTTTGGCCAAATGTTGCTACTCAACTATTGCCGTTGGCTGTGTCGTCTATACAGGATACCATTCGGGCCAATGGCTTGAGACCGAGGTGTTAGATGTGGTCCGGGCTGAACTATCGTCGAGCAACCGCCCGCACTAGATCGAACTCCCGAGGCCAATACATTGCCAACGCATTGAAGTTACCGCCGGCAGGGCGCACGGCAACCAAGGCCAACGACAAGGTTGGCTCTTCATACAAACTAAGCAAATCCAAGCCAACGAATGGCTTGGCCGTTGGACTTGGCCCTATGTGTACGCAGCTGTGTACACTTACCCATTCCGAGCCACCGAATGCATTGGTCTCATTCGTTGGCCGTTCGTTGGTGATATGTGTACGTGACTTTAGAGCCGATGACTGCATCGGACGAAATAGAGTGGAAAGACTTCTTGCCTAACCACATGCAAGAGTTTAAGAGTCTAGAAACGTAAACATTTGTTCCAAAATAAGAGTCGATCAACACATTTTAAGCAATATTCTAGGAGGGATGTCCCTTTATTCACCAAAGATATCTAGTAATTATCTTAGCACTGAAGGTTTGAATTGCTAAAATGTTATTTTTATTTCTTTTATTAAAGAATATGTATTGCACAGTTTTTTTCACATAAAAACCTAAATTGAAAATACTCCAAAACGTAAATGTGCTAATCAAATATCTATTTGTAATTGTCGCTAGCAAGTAAACAAACTTTGGAGTAAAAGAACCACTAGAAAGTTTTTTAATTTAGCATATATCAGACACAAGTGGCCAGATCGCCCGATCATCACCACGAAAAGCATATTTTACCTACTCCATTTTCAAACCAACCTATCTAGTGGATTTTGTTTTGATCCGATGACTGCTTCGGAATTTATTGATGTTGAACAGTTTTAAAGGCTACCACCTGCCACGATTTGGAAATTTAAATATTTTTCACTGAAGCTTTATTTTAAGGTTGTATCATGGATAATATGCGAATCAATCTTAGCACCTTTTGGTCCAAAAATGACAAAAATCAGCGATTTTAGTAGCTTTATCCTAATTTTGAAAGCATTGGAAGCTATAATGTCGTAAACATTTACTTGGTTGAGAGTTATTTCAAGATTTTATTTCAAGAGCTACACAATAGCAACTATATTCACACAACTTTTATCACACTTGGTCCTACTTAAAGGTTAGTACGCTGCCGAGCCTGAATTCCTGTCCCCCTTTAAAATGCATGGGAAAAGAGTGACGGAATTCCGGACCTGAATTTTTTTTCAGGTCACTTGAGAAAATCGGTACGCTGCCCGTCCTGAAACGTTGCCTGAAAAGTGTCAGAATTTCAGTGTTGCTTTTCGCTCGTAGGTGGCTCTGCAGCACAAGTGGAGAGTTTTTTCAGGCACGAGGTGCCTGAATTAAATGGTCTGCTATTTATTTGGTCACGGAAAGCAATCATTTTGGCCATTTTGACCGCGCGTCAAATTTGAATTTTGTTTGAAAATTTGAATTTTGTTTGAAAATTTGAAATTTGTTGTACGTCGGAACTTTCTGTCTTCTAATTTTATGCGTAGGATAGTTCGTGCAGAACTTGAAGCAATGATTTTCCAGCACATTTGGTTTTTTTGGCAGATACGTTTGCTAGGAAGCACTTTAATTAGCTGGTTGGTTAATTGAATTAGTGCGACGTTATAAAAGATCTGTTCGCGTACTTCAGCAAACTGCAGCAGTAACATAATTTGGCAGCTGGCTTCTTTTTGCTGCAAAATTTGGCTTGAAGCAATTATGCGAATCTATTTGAATATATTATAATAGATTCAGGTACGCGAACAGACCTAAAGTTTTCAACACCGCATGTGTACGCGATATGAAATGCATGGATGGAAATTATGTATTCGTGTGAAGGAAATATATATCAAATAAACAATTATTAAATAGATTACATAATTGTTTTAATTCGAAAAACTACGCCTATTTTCATTCAGTCTAATTGAATTTAAAGTGAAAGTAGTTTTTAAAATTTGCTACTAGAACTTGGTTTCTTTCATAAACTTTGGTTTGGTTCATAATATAGCAGTATGAAGAGGCAGCAAACCTGAATGAATTTAAAATTGAAGAGCTGAAAGAAGCATTGATGGAATAGTAACATAGTATTTCACATACAGTTGGTAGGTTGTAAAGGTTATTTTCAAAGAAAGCTAATTTCTAAATCCCATGCCGCCAAAGTTGAGAGCAATTAACTGTCACTTTGTAATATTCTACACTTCTCTACACGAAAATTTTTCCGTGTAGAAATAAATAGCACAACGAGTGTCCGGAATTCAGGCTCGCCAGCGTACTAACCTTAAAGGTTAGTACGCTGCCGAGCCTGAATTCCTGTTCCCTTTTAAAATGCATGGGGAAAAGGGTGACGGAAATTCGGCACCTGAATTTTTTTCAGGTCACTTGAGAAAATCGGTACGCAGCCCGTCCTGAAACGTTGCCTGAAAAGTGTCAGAATTTCAGTGTTGCTCTTTGCTCGTAGGTGGCTCTGCAGCACAAGTGGAGAGTTTTTTCAGGCACGAGGTGCCGGAATTAAATGGTCTGCTATTTATTTGGTCACGAAAAGCAATCATTTTGGCCATTTTGAACGCGCGTCAAATTTGAATTTTGTTTGAAAATTTGAAATTTGTTGTACGTCGGAACTTTCTGTCGACAAATTAACTAATTTTATGCGTAGGATAGTTCGTGCTGAACTTGAAGCAATGATTTTCCAGCATATTTGGTTTTTTTTGCAGATAATTTTACTAGGAAGCACTTTAATTAGCTGGTTGGTTAATTGAATTAGTGCGACATTAGGTCTGTTCCCGTGCTACGATTAATTGCGATTAATCGCGATTAATTGCAATGAAGCTGTTCCCGTACTCCGTTTTACTGAAAACTGAAAATTTCCCCCCTTTCAGTAAATTTCAGTAGGGTCTGAGCTCCTGAAAATTACTGAAAAGTGTCAAACGGAGTAAATATTTTCAAATGTGCGCGGCATGCAACATATTTTTTGCGTAATGTTGCTATGAAGGTCGAATATTTTTGTGGCGATAGTTTATTACCGCTTAGGATGACTTTGTAATCAGTATTGTTCTCTCAAAAACTGACACTTTCGGTTGTCAATTTTCAGGAAATACAATGAGAGTGTTCCTGTACTTTTCATGAAATTTCCCACCACATGATTCAGGAAAATTCAGTTACTGAAAGTACGGGAACAGACCTATTAAAAAGTTTTCAGCACCGCATGTGTACGCGATATGACATGCATGGATGAAAATTAGGTATTCGTGTAAAGGAAATATATATGAAATAAAAAATTATAAAAAAAATTACATAATTGTTTTACTTAGAAAAACTACGCCTATTTTCTTTCAGTCTAATTGAATTTAACGTGAAACTAGTTTTGAACATTTGCTGCTACAACTTGGTTGCTTTGGTAAACTTCGATCTGCTTAATAATATAGCAGTATGATGAGGCAGGAAACTTGAATGAATTTAAAATCGAAGAGCTGAAATAAGCATTGATGGGATAGTAGCATATAGTATTTCGCATACAGTTGGTACATTGTAAAGGTTATTTTAAAAGAAACTTAATTTCTAAATCCCATGCCGCCAAAGTTGAGCGTAGTGCGGTGTTAACGTTGTTATGCAACAACTTAAAGGTGAAGCGGGCTGAAGGCTTGTACTTTTGACGAAAAACAATATAACAGCGATGTCTAATATGGTTGTGTAGTCTGCAGCACAACCAATTTACAATTTTCAATAAGTACTGTGGATAAAATTTCCACCTACAATTTGTTAAAATTTGAGCACCAGAATGCGGTATTTACTTCGCGTCCCAAGAATATTCAAATGGCATCATACATCTGCAATAGAACAATTATTAATAATAAAGGAATAGGCACATTGGAAAATAATAGTTAATTTTTGTATTGCTTAAGACATATTGCAATAATAAACAGACTAGGCGACGTCTTTAGTGTTTATTATGGTAATTTCGTTAAATTTAATATTTCGCAATATGCTACTGTACATTGCTGCATATAGGTGGAAAACCAAAAAGCACATCATAAAATATGTTGTCATATAATTTCATATTTCCGTAAATACCGAATTTAAATGCAAATGGGCATATTTTCATTGATGTTGAAGGTATTCAAAAATGACCTGAGGATTAGAAAAACCCAAATGTATAACATTGCGAATATTACACCTTCATATTAGTTTCCACATGCAATGAAGATATAAAATGCATCTGTTGCCACCCTGGGACTAACGGAATAAAAAGGACAATATTAGAAAAATCATAATGTGGAACAGATACATAATACTGTTGTTTTCCGCAGTGAATGGAAATATTAAGTGTTTTATTGGCCTACCTGTGTTGAAAGCATTGCAGAATCAGCAGCAAACAAGACCAACCCTAATTAGCAGCCACAACATTAGACCATGATGAAAATTTCCAGACTGAATGGAAATATACAATTGTTTTATTTGATGTACCTGTGTTAAAGAGGCTTAAAAAATTGCACAGAATGTACAGGTAGGTATAAATAGGGAGGCTCAAATGCATCTTACATCAGAAAATACTCTTTTGCGAAGAGGAATAGTGGCAATAACTTACAATTGCCAATTTATTCTGGTAAGCAAAAATTAAATTGCATTTTGTATTTTTCTTTAAATTTGTTTAAATTGTTATTATTTACAGAGAGGAGTATGGAGAACCAGGAGGAAAACAAATACTTCAAAAACAGCAAAAAGCGGAGGTTTGTTATTCTAATAGTATTTTTTTGTTGTTGTTAATGATGGCCCTATTGCAGAATTGCGGAATACCCTTCCACGTCTTATGGAACAGATATTGACGAATCTGTAACCGCCAACCGTTCCATCTATTCATATGTAAGTTAAATATATTTGAATAGTGCACGTTTAAAACTTCAATTTATTAGCAGGATTCAACAGCACCCCCCAAAAAGCAGCAACACACAAGTGTCGACATCATGTCCGAATCGATTAAAAAATTCGTTGATTTTCAGTGCTCGCAATCAACTATGCCACAGGCACCACTAACGCATCATTCAACTTTTGTAACCCTGGATAATTTGCTGAAGAGGTTACCAGCTGATGAAGCAGACCGGGCATGTTTAGAGATGATCAGCTTAATGTACAGCAAGGTTTTGAAAAATTAAAATTAATTTTTAAAGAAATAAATCTAGAGAACTAATAGTGTAAATAATTTTCAAACTACTTATTCCTAGAATGCAGCTTCCCTCTGCCAGAGCACTGCTCCCAGTGAAGAATTTTTGAAGGCCTTAATCACATTTCGTATTGATTTTCCAATGTTACATTGTCTGCCTCTGAAGTTGTGGAAGAAATTGGCATAGAGTGAGTTTTGGGACATATTTCTCCTCCACTCTCCATCAATTAATGTGCCACTTGCGTCAATGTGATCTGCAAAGGTTCGTGGGCAGTACACGTTTTGATGCATATCCATTAAATAATTGTGGAGGAAGCAGCAAGCACTTATAATTTTTTGTGCTAATAAATCCGTTAAAAAATAAAATAATCAATCCGTTAAAATTTTGCAATAGCTTCAATCGAAAGAAGCGGGTCTGCAATTGAAATTTATATCTTGTCATTTGCCGCAAGTTAGCTTGCTTTTGAACAAGCTCGGAAAGCACGCACAAATGGAATTATTTCGCTTTTTACTAAACTGGAGTAGTCAACAAGTGCGAAGAGTATTGCTTCATGGTCTTTGAGGCCCCGGTTTCAAAATTAAATGCAGGCAGAGGCCTGCATACCGAATCTCGAATAAACATAGCTCTAAGCAGATAACAGTCATTTCAGAAGTAAATTGTAGCGTCAGAGTAATCATTTCACACTTTTCTTGATGAAAGTGAAGTTTTCACATTTTTAATCTATAAAACTTTAAATCAGTTATAACGGGACAATTTTATTTGCTTTATTTTAAACTTTTATCAAACTACAAAAGCTTCAAATATTGCACCAATTCACAACATTCAATTTACTTAATATTTTCTCTTAATCAATGTTCTCTAAACGCACATTTGCAGACTGCACTTCCTTCCAAAAACCAAAAATCCTTACCACATCTGTATTTCAAAGACAAATCCAATAAACCTCAAATCCACAAAAAACTCACAAGTGCAACAGCAAATAGATGAACATATTTGAGTTGTTTTGCAACATCAGCAATTTCCCAATCACAATAACTGGCAGAAACCAAAATACACCGACGGAATCATAAGTCGTCGGTAGGTAGAAACAAACAAAACACAAATCATCAGTGGCATGAAAAATCATATGAAAGCTACGACAATGTCGAAAACGAAGATAAAGAGGAGTAAGTGAAAAGAACATTCCATTCCACCCTGAAAATATGGGTCAATTGAATTTAACTGACAGCAAGAACACTTCGAAGAGAACTCGCATACAAACACAGTAAATTGTTTGCTACATATCGATAGATATGTCAAAATATCAGAATGATATAAATTTATGATATCATCCTTTTCGTCTTTTTGGTTTTAGCCGTAGGATTTTGCTTGCCTCGATTGAAAAGCAAAATAAAATTGTCAAGATGGAGTAGTAGAAGGATTGTCAGCTTGATCTAAACAATGCCTTCTAGAAGTACGGGCCGTCATGCAGAATGATGACGTCACAGTAATAGGACAAAATGTCGCGAAAAACACACGCAGTCTTAAGGGACGTCCGCGGGAAAATGTTAATTGCACAGGTTGTGTTAAAGTGAGTGATGTGAAAATACAGTAAGATCTGCGAAAAAGTCCTAGTGAACAGCTTAAACAAAAATTAATGCGGAGCGTGCGGTATAATGTGAAAAATTCGCTACGAAATGTTTATCAGTTGTTGTTAGGTATGTGATGTTTCGTGTCGATTTGCTGCCGCGATACAATTGGTTGATAGAAAATGAAAGTTATGACTAAATACTATTATTACAATGCATCCACGCACAAAAAACTAACGTTTTATTCATATTTCAGCTAAAAAACCGCAAATTAAATGTCCGTGTATATCGGCAATTTCTCGTGGAAATGTCCAAATTGCTCTTCACCATTACGTCACAGCGACAACGATTACGTAGCCTGACGGCCCGTACTTCTAGAAGCCATTGATCTAATTCAGATGTATGAGCGTCATGCTCGACAAAATTTTGTACCTATAATAATTAAGTGTAAATTTTAAGAAAATATTTGCAGAGATGCTAAGAAAAAGCTTCGAATTTAAAATTTGTGCTCAGTTTAGGAAGTGCACGTAATTTGAATAATTACAGCGACGCATAGAACCGTTTTTACAAACAAAATTTTCTACGCCCAGTATAAGCATTGATACAAAATCAAGCAAAGCCTATATTATTTTCAGAGCATCGCACTTTTGACTAATTTTCGAAGAAAACTTGTTTCGCCGAAAATTCATATTTCTCTATATATATATATATATATATATATATATATATATATATATATATATATATATATATATATATATATATATATATATATATATATATATATATATATATATATATATATATATATATATAAATATATATCGGCAAAATCTCTGGAGTGGCCAATCCGATTGAGCTGAAATTTTCGGAAAACGTAGATGTATATTATAAGTAGGTCCAAAACTTGCTAGAATTTAGATATTCTAAACCTTTTGGCGGCGGCAAGCGTTTAAGTGAATTTTGAGGTACTCCTATATTTCCAAGCAGTGTAAATTTTTGTTAAAGCAAATGTTTGAGAATGAAAACTTATTATGTTTAAAGCTTGTTTATGTTGAGCCGTGCGTGGGTGCAGCGCGCCTAAAAGTAGGCAAGGAATTTTTTCAAATTTTGATTTGTCATTACTTCTGAGAAAAAAATTGGATCATCGTGAAATTTCCAGAGCGTATTGATGTTGACTAAGATTTAACACACATGGATTTTTGAGATAGCGCGGGTAACCCTGTAGCTACGGCAGGCTCCTGAAAAAAAATCCTTCGAATCATGACCCTCCTGAAAATTTATTGATTTTTGACAAAAAATTCAAACCATTGATAAATTTTGAGCTTTGTCCAGTGCTGCCAACTAAAAATCTGGCGAGTAAGTAGATTTCCCACAGAAAAGTAAGTAGAACAGCAAAAACGGTAAGTAGAAAAATAGTTTTAATTTTCTTTAAATATCGGGCATGATATTTTTATTAAAACATATCAGATAGATTTTATTTAGTATTATTTTTATAAAAGTATACATGTTTCGGGAAAATTTCTTAATAATATCAGGCGTTACTTTAAAGTCATAACAGTTTGAATTATTAATTTTCGACAGAGCTTTTACTTGCAGGCAGCCTCTAATTATTTCATTACAAAAATAATTTCTAGTTTTAGTTTTAATTAGACTGACATGAGAAAATATTATCTCAGTGCAAGCAGAAAAGTGTGGAAGCATTAATATATTGAATATAAAAGCACACAATGCATCAAATGCACCCTGATCAACTATTGTAATTGACTTTATATGAGTCCGAAATTCTTTTGTGTTCTCTTAATTCCAATCGCTTTCTTCTAAAGAACAATTACATTAAGATTTTGTAATAATCCGGAACTGAAGTGAATCGAATTGGTCAACTAAACTGGATACAACACATTCTAGTGCAAGCCATCCTGTTTGCGAAGGGAAGAGAAATCGAAGTAGTTTCATATCAAAAAGTGTTTGCAATGACTTGAAGTTCGAAATGCGCTTGGATCTTCTCAGAAATTACATAGGTCTCTTGCCAAATTTCCCATATATCCTGGTAGCTTTTCACATGCTTAAAAAGCACAGAGATGGAAACAGTGGTAGACACATTTTCTTGTATTGAAATATCAGTAGCCTCATCTATAATGAGTGAAAATTTAGACTTATTTAAAATTCCAGCCAATTTTTCCACATAATTTGCCCCCAAAACATTCATCAGAATAGCAGTAAACTTTGTACGACCGCACCTATGTAAATCGTTTAAGAATTTCAGAGTCCAATGCCATTGCACTTAGAAACCGCGGAAAATATTCCATAAAAGTAAATGACAAACTGTGCGCTGCCAAAAAGAGAACAGAACCAGTAAGGTAGTAGGAAACAACTTACGGTGAAGGACACACTTTCAAATGGAAAACGGTGTGCACGCAAAAGTGTTCAGCCCCTGGACGCGAACGGTATAGCTTTCCACCATTAGCCCCTTCAATCTTCTCGCGTACAAAGCATGTTAAAAATGCGTAGCACTCATTGTCAAATTGGAGGGGAACTACTTGGATTTGACCCGATTTGACAATGAGTAGCAAAAAAATTGCTAACATATCCTTCAATGTAAATCTTATGGGCATGTCCACTCCATTTCTACTACCTCACTAGATCAACTAGATTTGTCATAATGTTAAATGTCTATATCCAAAACGGTGGTTCCCGGAGAACGCAGGATTTATTTCACTTTATGTTTCTCATGCTATGCAACTCTGTGTCTTGTTCTTCTTTTTAGAGTCGTGTTGTGCGAAAGCTTTAAAGTTTTGAGCTACATATTTGTATTGAAAATTTTAGCTAGAATTAGAAATAATAAATTTAACTTTCACTAACTGTTTTGTAGCAAATACATAGAGGAAAGAAACAAACAACAAAAATTTGTTTCTTTCAACAAAACAAAAGTAACTCACCTAGAGCAAATATAAGTAGATTAGTAAGTAGATAGGTAATAAAAGGAAAAAGTAAGTAGATCGAGAAGCATAGTAAGTAGGTTTGTTATGAAGGGCAAAAGTAAGTAGATATACTTACTTTTAGCTAGAATTGGCAGCACTGGCTTTGTCCATCATGTCAAATTAAAATTTTTAAATTCCGATTTGCACGAGAACGGCAACCCATCACCAAATTACCTCTATTTTCAGCACTCGAAAGTTCTGTTCACGAGAACTGACGACTGGATAACCATTTCATATTCATAAATTTAAATCATAATGAAATTTACAGAACATGTTTGTTTTAGCTAAGAGCAGGCAGGAGTCATTTTGAAATGCGGGCAAGCCTGTGGCAGTGGAATCATTTTGAAAAGTCACTGAGAAAAAAAAACCGGTTTTTGGCTTATAACTTCCGATTTAGCCATCAGATTTCAACAAAATTCACACAGTACTTGGATCTTATTTAATATAACATTTGGTAACAAATTAGAATAGGGCTGCCAGCTATGGTGATTTTTGACTCATAAATCTTGCAAATTTGCTCAGCGAAATAACACTTTTTCCCTATAACTTCCCGTCCAGTGTAGAAATCAAAACTTAGTTCATGCTGTAAATGCATCTCAATGTGAACTAACTGTCGTAGGAACTTCGTACCAAAATCATGAAAGGGCTGCCAGCTATGACCATTTTTGTAATTTTGTGGAATTTATTTACTGAGCGATTATGTCATTAGATTTGCAAATGGGAATGATCCTGCAATGAAAATGAACAACAAATATTAACGTTTTAAAAATTTGAAAAGTTTTGAGGGTGGTAGCGCTAAAATTCTTTTCACCCGTATACCTTCCAGCGCAGTGATTCAATCGAAACGAAATTTACTGGTTGGGTTTAACTTAACGTGAAGCAGATTTGGTATACATATTTGGTATACATATACACAGGGTAACCAGCATTGGCCATTTTTGTAAATATTGCACCAACAGACGCTTTAAATTATATACACATATGCAAAGCATTTGCGATAAAAATAAGAAACCAATTTTTAAATTTTCCGAGTTTTGAACATTTTTCGGATGGCAGCCTCAAACAACGTTTAACCGCTGAAACTTTCGATTAAATCCTCCGATGAAAACGAAATTCAAAGAATTAGTTGATTTAATTATAAGCTTGTTAATGTAAACTTATTGCTGCTTCGTTGGGAAAGTGTTGCCAGCACTGAACATTTTCATCATTTGTGTAATAGTTAAGTTTTGTTGCTTGGGATAAGGAATGGTAGATATGATTCTACACAAAAGTGTATTACCTCTTTCCACATATTTTTGTCACTCAAAGACAATTTCTTCGAAAATTAGCTTTCTAGCGGTTCTGATGCGCTTGACTTTTTTAAAGATGATTTTATCTATTTACCGATCAGTAACATTAAATAGTAAAATATTTATCTGAAGTATGAAAATCCCATTGTCTGTCAAGGTCCATTAAATTTCTGTCATGTGTTCGTTGTAAGCTTGAGTAGCCTTGTGGCTAGATCACTGGTTTTTTGTGAGTAGGGTCCATGTTTAGAATCAACGTCCAGACGAGGGACCACGCATCGAGTTTTTAGTTCGCCTAGCTTTGAATAAGTACTCAACACTCGTATTCACATTGATTGCATTTTCAGAATATCGCTCCGGAATTTCTTGGCATATTTTCTTTGTATTTTTAATACCTTCAAAATGCAATCAAAAGCTGATATCATATCTTTAATTTCATTTTTTCCTTCAATTAATCTCCGATTATATATGAATTAGGTCTGATCTCTTCGTGAAATAAGAAATTAAATTTTGGATATATTTTTGATGTAATCAAAATTATTTTAAAGCCTAAGTTTAATAAATATTTTGAGTTAGAATAAATAATTTTTACAATATTATAAAACCAGATTTTCCAGTTTTGTATTTTAACTTCTAAAGATTGGATTTAAAGCCCACCATTCAGCTTGAACGCTGACCTTATACTACCGTAACTGTGATACCCATCAAAATTGATTATTTTCACCCAGTAAATAACCCTGAACGCAAATTAAATTCGTTCATTTGCATTTTTATCTACTACAGCTCATTCTCTTTCGTACAATATGAACCGGAACACATAATTATGTTCGCGAAACTAATTGAGCTTTTTCGCATTCTGACTTTTCTCTCCTGCACGCCTATTAACCACATTATTCACTTTTCCTTATTTCACTTCACTTATTTCCATTTTCCACCATATTTCAGAGCCGCGTAAGCTAAAGTAAGCACACCAGTATTTTGTTAAATTTTTCCTCTGGTGGAAAAGTCAGCCACTGGGACACCAGTATCATCTTTATCTTCTTTGCCATTTACCAATTCATGCTCTGCTGTTATGATGATGATGATCTCCGTTTTCATTGTGGCTGTCTTCACTGTCGTTAAACATGAAAAGAATGGAAAACGAACGCTGTTGATGGCTAAACGAAAAGGAACGAATCGAGCTCATCTATAGGGAACATACCTGACAATATGAATATATTTTTTTGCTATTGAAATCAGAAAAAAATGGAAAATTTGTTTCAGTTGACAGTAGGAGCGTCATTTATGATTTGCAATAAAAAAACGGTACAATTTTCCTTCTTGACATTAATACTTTCATCCACAAAGATTATCACAATTATAAATCAAATATTTTTTCGATAAAATAGTTCACATCTCATAACCCTACTTCAAACATTTCGCTGCCAAAGAACAAGACTGAAAAACAACTTTTCATTTTATCGCTCAGAAATTGCTCACGACAAGAGTCGCCTGAAAAGGTGCAGACTACGACGACCAAAGTATGTGTAGACCAAAATCACCATTGTTCATGTTGGACTCGCCTACTGCCCCCAGCCCCCTCAAAGATTCATTTCAATATTCTCGTGGCATAGTGTATTCTCCGAGCAATTTCTTTTCCAAATCATTTGTTTTCTTCACACTGTCTACCCCCTCCTGGACCTCTGTTTCATTCTCATCCTACCAGCTGTCATCTGTATCTTCCAGGAGAAGAATGTATCCTTTTCAAATGCTAAACAACATGGACTAGCTGCCATGCTGACGCCGGCAAAAACTTTCTTCAGTAGGTTGATGCGGCTACCACCATCGCTTTTTAGATGCTATTGTTGTTGATAGAGCCGGCGGGTATTAATTTTAATATATCAAAAAGTTCATTTCCTATGCTTGAGTTCCAACGATCCGAGTCAGCCGTTGGGGTCCTTGTTGTTGTAGCTTTCGCTGTTGCCGGTCATATCCTTACCAGGTGTGTTTCCATCGAAGCATGCTTTTTCGCTTCCTTTGAGTTATCCAAGACTTTTTTTTGAGTGTATTTCTTTCGATTCCAAGCCCGTTTTTAAGCACCATAATCTTTGTAGCTATGCTATGTAGAAAGCAGATTCTATTTTTGCGACAGAGTTTATGTGAGAATATTACGGTTGTTCGAGATAATTTCAGGTTCAGTTTAAGTAAGTGTATTTTACATGTTTTCAGTTTATGGGGAGGGGTGGTCGTTTCATATAGTTGATCTGGGAAAAATTAAGAGGTTTTAAAATTAAGCGCATTCGATATGGAGTTTTTGGGAACATACACATTATTATTAGTATTTATAATTGCTGGATATACTATTTCATGCATAAAACAATGCTGAAAACGGATGAAAACTAATAAAAACCATCAAGTAATAGCCATGTTTTGCTTATCAGTTTAATTATATTAGTTTAAGGGGGAAGATACATGTAACTGCTAAAACAAAAACGATTTTTTTTTATTGCATCAAAGTGTTTGAAATACTCTTAAAATATACCAAAAGAAGTTTTGAAGCGATATTCGTATTAGTTTTCGAGTTATAGCCAGTTATAGACAGCGCGGCGTTCCCCAGGTCGGTGGAGATTTAGAACTTTAAACGCGTTTTTCTCAAAGTAGTACTTTTTCAATTTCCGTACAATATATCTCAAAAAATATTGAACCTATTCGGCTCAAATTTATATCACATGTACAAAAGAGTATTATCTCATCGTTGAACCTACATTTTTTTGTAATTTCGGAAAAATAATTAGTTTACCAATGTTTAAAACGTGATTTTTTAAAAAAAAACGATTTTTTTTTGACCTAATATTAAAGTAAAAATTTGATTTTTTTTCTAAATTTTATTGGTTCACCTATGAATTATAGATCTCATTAGCATATTTTTTTTTCTCTGAACGCTGCAAGTTTCTCGGAAAAGGCGTTAAGTTGTACGAGGCTGTTTTTGATGTGTTTTTTTCATTTGCTCACATCGCCTCCATTTTGTGTTAAAAAGTTATTAAAAAAATATTTTCATTTACTATAAGATATGTACTTTGATGGATTTAATATTAAAAATTTTCTGAATAAACAATATATATATTTTAAGTCAATCTGAAATTAGCAATTTCTTTTCCATTTTACATGTATTTCCCCCCTTAAGTGTATAAATATATTTCAAATTCCTTAAGAAAATTAGTAAAACATAAGCGAACAAAGCTCAGTTTTGATTGGAAAACGAGACACTTGCAGCAAAAACCAATTTTTTACTTTCTTTAACAAGTAGTTTAACAAGTTCTTTAAAAACATATTAAAATTAAAGCCCTAACTAAACATTTGGCTGCGAACATAAGCACCTATCAAAACCTATCGGTAGCTGATCAAAAAAGTCACTTTTTTAAATCCTCAAACACGTGTGAGCATTATAGTCCGTCCAGACTACGGATACTTAAGTATCCGCATACATAAGTTTTGTCCTCACTGCAGCGACATCTGCAGATACATTTTACCCATGCCATGAAAATCAATGAAAAGTGTGGACGATACTTATGTATGCGGATACTTAAGTATCCGTAGTCTGGACGGGCTATTAGAGCGAGCATATGTCAAGTCGTATCTCGTCACCACTTTACATACGGACAGCTAATATAAACAATTGAGCAAAAAGTTGCCCAATGGGCATAACACTTTTCAGGCAGTACGGAAATTTATGTTTGGGTTAATGATGGGCAGCACCTGTGCATGCTAAGCACAGTGTGCTAGCACACCACTTCGGTGTGTTGTGCGAGTGCGACACTTTAAAAGTGTATCGACTGCACATTTGCATTTTGAGCACACTTATACTGGGAGCGCACTTGTACTGGGATCACATCTGTACTGGGAGCACACTTGAACTGGGAGCACACTTGTACTGGACACACACTTTACTGGACAGCACGCTTGTACTGGGCGGCACACTTGTACTGGCAGTACATTTGTACTGGTAGTACACTTATACTGGCATTATAATTCTTCAACGCACAACACGACAGCCACACTCCACACTGATGTACTTGGGAACGAAAGCAGTATGCGAGTTAAATTAGTCACTTTGCTAATTTATAAAAAATACAGTTTTTAAGTGTCTCCGCGATACTTGAAATAATAACACAGAGTTTTCCTCTAAACGGTTTTTACTATTGTCATTTAAGTTTTCCTTAAATGATTAAATAGTTTGACACAGAAGTTGACTTTAATCTATTACACTGACACACACTGATCTTACTTGATACTAACTGAACTGTTGAAGATTTATCTTGAAGACTTGAATTGAAGTGAACTTGAAGTGAACTAAAAGAGTGATGAGCTAAAGATCTAAATTTAAAGTGCTCGAGAGGCTCGCATCTGAGTTTATATATATGCGACGTGAATTTTTTCGAGGCGGGGCTAAAACTGAAAAACGTCGCCCCCGCCAACCAATATTTTTACCTTTATCATCATCATCATCATTTCAGCCCACTGATAGACATAGACCACCCTCAAAGAACGCCACAACGACCGGTCTAGCGCTGTTCTTTCTCTGTAAGCCATATATTTTTTCCAAAATAAATGAACGGGTCGGACATATAATTTAATTAGAATAGGAAAGAATAGGTTATGAAATAAAACGTGAGATTAAAAGTAACTATTATGTTGCACATTGAAATCACAATCTTACTCTTCTAGCCCTTTGCTATGCAAACAAATCTATGGCCTTGTGATAATTAATCTCATGAGCAGTTTGATTTTTTATCGCTAATATTGCCCGACTCGATAAACGTTCCTGGCTTATGGACGATCGTAGGTAATTTTTACTAATGTTCGAAGGACATTAGTATTAAAATCGCTTCGCCGAAAATTCGTCATATATATATATATATATATATATATATATATATATATATATATATATATATATATATATATATATATATATATATATATATATTTATATACATATATATATATATATATATATATATATATATATATATATATATATATATATATATATATATATATATCAGCAAAATGGTTAAGAGAGATAATCTCTGGACTAGCCGATCCGATTGAGCTGAAACTTTTGGAGAACATAGATGTGCATAACAGGTAGGTCTATGACTTGCTAAAATTCAGATATCTTAAACTTTTTGGCGGTGGCGGGCATTTAAGTGAATTTTCAGGTGCTCCTATATTTCCAAGCAGTGTAAATTTTTGTTCAAAAAAAGTACTAGGAATGAAAACTTATTATGTTTTAAGTTTGCTTATTATAAAGAAGTCGAAATTTTGAGCCTTGTGTAGGCGCTGAGTGCCTAAAAGTAGGCAAGGATTTTTTTTCAAAATTCGATTTGTCATAACTTCTAAGAAAAACCGTGGATCATCGTGAAATTTTTAGAGCGTATTGACATAAACCAAAATTTTACACACATGGACTTTCAACACTGTGCGGGCAATTCTGTAGCTACAGCAGGCTCCTGAACAAAAATCCTTCAAATCATCGACCTTCCTGAAAAATTTTTGATTTTTGAAAATAAATTCAAAGTATTGATAAATTTTGACTTTTGTCCACCAAGTCAAATAAAATATTTCAAAATTCCGCGGTAAACAAGAACGGCAACCCGTGATCAAATTACCTCTATTTTCAGCACTCAAAACTTCTGTTCACGAGAACTGACGATCGGATAATGCGATCAATATGAAATTTACAGGACATGTTGGAATTTGCTAGGACCAGGTCTGATAGAAGTGATTTTGAAAAACGAGCAATACTGTGGCAGTGGTGCCATTTGGAAAAATCGCTGAGAAAAAAAAACTGGTTTTTGGCCTATAGCTTCCGATTTAGCCACCAAATTTTAATGAAATTCACGCAGTAGGTGAACCTTACTCTAGGATAGATTTCATAGAAATTTGGTTGCAAAATTAGTATAGGGACGCCAGCTACGGCAATTTTTGTCTCCTAAATATTGTAAATTTGCTCAGGAAAATAAAGATTTTTTCCCTATAACTTCCGATGCAGTGATGAAATCAAAACGAAATTCATGTGAAAAGCATATCTTGTTGCGATTGTAATTCTGTAAGAATTTTGTTGAAAAACCGTGAAAGGGTTGCCAGCTATGATGAATTTCGTAATTTATTTACATTGCTTTATCGAGCGATGTTGTCATAAAATGTCTAAATGGGAATGATCCTGCAATGACAATTGACAACAAATATTTACGTTTCAAAAATTTAAAAAGTTGGGACGATGGTAACCCTAAAATTTAATTCACTCCTATAACTTACAGCGCAGCCATTCAATCGAAACGAAATTCATAGGATGGGTTTAACACAACGTGAAGCAGCTATGGTGCTAGCACATGATTGTCAGCACCGGACAGTTTCGTAAATATCGCACCATTTTCTATTCATAAGCAAACCATTTACAATAAAATAAGCAACCGATATTTAAATGTTCCGAGTTTTGGAAATTTTATTGTTTGTTACTTGAATCTATAACCATGTTTATTAGCTTATTCATCTGCATCATCCCCCTTCTATGGTAAGCATAATTTATGACAAACGACTTCGATTACATAAAAGCACTAAAAGATTATGTAAAAGCAAAGCATCTAAGTTATATATCTATATGCTTTTAGAATCGTCAAAAATTGGTGCAACTGCACCAAGTTGTTTATATAATGTTATTTTATTTGAATAAAGCTCTTTGCCCTATAGCCTCCAGTACAGTCATGGTATCATAACGAAATTCATATGGGAAATTTAAATTATTGTAGACAATATTCAGTAGAAATCTAGTTTGAAAAACAATGATAGGGTTGCCAGCTATGATTGTTTTTGTATTTTTTGACATAGCTTTAGTAAGCGATTTTATCATAAAGTTTTCAAATCGTAGTGGTCTTGTAGTGAAAATACACACCAAATACTAAAATCTAGAAAGTTTGAAAGCTCTTGCGAATGGTAACCCTAAATTTATTTTTATCCCTATAACTTCCAATGCAGTAATCGGATCAATACGAAATTCGCAGAGCAGGTTGACTTCAACGTGGGGCAGATGTGACTTATTTTTGGCTTCAGTGCTAGCAAAGGACTGCTAGCACGAAGTATTTTTGCTATTTTCGTACCAATAAATGCTTGCATTAAGTATTCACATCGCGAATGTACAATATATAACAATATATATGACAATACATACAATATATAATATATAAGACAATAACAACAATATAACAACAATATATAAGACAATATATAACAATACACTCTAAATCTGCACAAATCCTCTACTGTTCTTCGAACATTAGTATTTTTTGCGGTTCTGATGCGCTAGGGTTTTTTTTAATAAGTTTAAGTTTGCTCAAACTTCGCTGGCAGCTTGTGGATTTAATAGGAAGCAAAGAGTAAATCGCAGAGCAATAATAATATTAGGAAATGCATCATGCGTATAGATCTGTTGTAAGAGATTGAAAGCGCTAGCATATTTTATATCTTTATATCTCCTTAAAAACGTAGAGTTCTCGTAGAATTCACCTTTCCTTAAATTTTGCTCGTATTTTCGTTCAAGATCTGCTCCATGCTTCTGCAGTTCTTCAGTTGACATGTTCAAAATTTCAGTACCATTGAGAAATGCAAAATTCAAATTCAACGTGGTAGCACTATCAATCCTCTTTTTAATTTCTGATAAGATTCGATCAAATACCATCATTGTTGCCTTAGCAAAGAGTTGAACAGGTTAAAGTCTTCGTGACTCGTCATCACACAACTCATCAAATTGTTTTTTGCACCTCGGAATTCGTTTATTTGGCAGAATAGATTCACCATCAATTTTCTCAGCAACTTCTTTAGCTTATTCTATCCAATATTCAATTGAATTTTCTCTCTTTTCTTGCAAAGTTTTCATCAAGCCATTCATTAAAGCAACGGAACACGCAAGAATTATATCTTCCCTTTGAATTTCAATATTTATTCGATTGATTTTGCGGAGAATATTTGCCCAAATCGTCAAGTTTAGAATAAATTTAAAATTCTTTAAAGCATTTAAGAGATCACCTGCCTCGTATTTTCGTTCTGGACCATGAGAAGTTTGTTCAACTTCCTCCAAGGATTCCACCACTTCCGGCAAATTATTTAAGAAGGCTTTCACAGCGACATATTTCGCTGACCATCTCGTATGACTGCTTTCTTTTAAATTGCGTTTAACATATTTTTTCATAGTATCCCACTAAGTATTGGAGTCTAAAATAAGCAATATACATTTTTAGTTACTCCAAATAGGTTTATTGCTTGCGGACATGATGAGGCAGAATAGACACCGACAAGATTTAAGGAGTGAGCCAAGCACGATTCGAACTCGGCCAGCTCATCTTTTCTGCAATCCTGACTTGCACTTTGCTATAGATGCCAGTCATATAGAACCGATTATCATAAGATAGGCCACGACATTCTCTAATATCTAAGCTATCAACTGTCAATCTTTCCATAATCTGTTGACAAATGTACTCTCATGTCTTTCCAGCAACTTCTATGAAATCAATGAAACTTTTTTTCAGACATCACCAGTTTTTTCTTAAATAGCGAATGACCTGACTCATTTGTTCTATATGCGAGACATCTGGAGTGCAGGCGCACATTATTGTGTATTATTTGGCTTCTTTGATGTCGTTTAGAATGCTATTTCTAACTGTTTTTACCATTATGTCAATAATTTCATTCTGTCTTGTCTTTGATAAATATTATATTTGTTCCTTTTTAATAGGGACTTAAATAGGGACTAATTGAGACTTAAGAGTTGAATTATGTTTGGAGAGCAGGAAAATTAAATTCAAGAAGCTCCCTTGATCAGGCTGAGGACTTTGTGTGATGAGGTCGTTAGGGGTTTCGTGGGACCTACGAAAAGAAAGACATTTTTTTGATAGATACAATACAGCATCCATAACAATACGCGTGATCTGTCTAAATATAGCTGCTTCCCTTTCGCGAGGGCGCTAACCGTCCTTGCACATTGCCCCTGAACCACCGGACGAGCGCGATCGTTGTCCTATCTATGCCTTCGTGCCCCCAGGAGAATAATTTATGTGCTTAAAATACTAAGGGGCTTATCAATGCCGATCACCTTAAAGACGATGCTGATATTGAAAGGAAGCGCAGGGCTTCGCCAGAGGTAATATGTTGCCTCGCAGATTTTCCTGTTGTATTAAACTAAGCAAGTTAAGATAACGCTTTTCCAGGCATATTTCCAGAGCTTGTATATGGAAAAACTGTGAATCAGATAAACCAAAAGATTGCTGGACACCTTTAGCGTCCTATATAATAATATCATTATGATGGGATTGGCCCGCTTCTGCAGTGCATCAGCGATGTTTGTGGAGTAACAGAATGATGGCTTTACAACCGTCATTCGCAAAAAAAAACTATATCCCTAATCTATATAACACGGGACAGTCCCAACAGCATCCTAAATACTAAAGCTGATAGGTTCACTTCACCAGTATGAAGGTGCCTTGTACGAAAACCAGCTCATTTCCTTAATCGCCCTACGTTCATTTTTAAAGTGATTTGTGTTTTTATTCATATTAACCTACTTTAAGCCTTACTAACACACTACGGATCCTTTAGTTGGCCGAAATAAGCAATTTTTATTTTCATTTATTTATTATTTGACTATACTGCGCGTCTGTCATCACAAAGTTGCGATAATGATGAGGAGTGTATTCATCTGCCAAGCTTGAATTTGCCGCCCTCTAAATCTGCCGCCCGGGGCACGGGCTCCGGCTTGTCCCCCCCTAGATCCGGGGCTGCGACGTTATTCTGCGGCTGGAGACTGTGTTTTGTCCACTCAGCATTATGAGAAACTTGATACAATTTAGTGATGGGAAATTTCGTTACTTTTGAGTAATGATAACGAATCATTACTTTCAATCGTAGTAATCATTACTTTTATATCGTTACTCATTACTATTACTACTATCTGCGAGGACAGCTCAAAAAAATGTGTACCCTTACGACAACAACGGAAAATATGTACTCTTATGAGCATGACATTCTTAAAAGATTTAAAAAAGATTAATTAGTAAGAAAACAGTTTTATTTTTAACAATGTAAAAAAATTGCTCTTGACAAATACCAATAGAGAAGGAACTTTATACCAAGCTTAATGAAAATTTAAAAATTTTTTATTCGAAATTAAAATAAACCATCATCCGCAAATTTTTTGGTCTTCGTCTACTTCGCCTGTCCGATATTATATGGCCTGTTTTTGGAAATATTCTCTCACACAGAAGTTGCTGGTACTCCTAAATATTTTTTCGCGAACTTTCCTAATCTTGGATAAGTTTGTGACCTTGTTTCCCACTATTTAAGAGGATTTTGATTCCTCCAATTGTTGGGCTCTTCACTGAATTGTCATATTTAAATGAGGGTCTTCCGGATGTTGGGGTTGATCGGGCACATGCAACTATTGTTTCTTATACAGACCACAATCTAATCTAATCATCAGGTCTAGTTGTTGTGCTTGGGATTGAACTGGCTGTAGATTCTTCAGTCCCAAGATCATTACTTGAAGTTTGAATGACATCAATTGAAGCTTGCATGTTAGTTTGTTCAGCTTCTTCCTTCAGTTCGTCCTTCTCTTTCACTACAGTCAAAGCTGATTCATCGCCGAACTCATACTTTTTGAAACGCAGATTTAAGTATGTTGCTTTGGTAAGATGGGACCAACTAACCCTGTTGTCATCTTTATGACTTTTCATGGATACCAAACTTTTCCTGAATAATCTTAAACAGTCGATTCTCCACTTCGTCTCACTGAAGCAAGAAGTTTGCGGAAAATTTTATTAAGAAGTGTTACAAAAAATGTTTCGCTTATTAAACATGCACCCACTAGGGAGCCAACCTCCTCGGTAAGGCTGGACATGAGTCCAGGGGCATCTTACCTTCCGCGGTCTCGTAAATTTTACAACCCCGGTGGGGTTGGAGATACCCTCGTGGCAACCTGCAGTCACGAGGATGGCCTCAGCACAGCCAGAGAAGCCAACTGACGACCCAAAAAGGATCTCGACCTGTTAATCCTTAGCAATTTAAGTGCTACTTTCAGTTTTCCCGGACGGTTTTCCGGCGGATTTTATTTTGCCGAATCTTCGAAACTAGGCCGCTTTTTCCCAGACTTGTATGAAAATTTTGCCCGAAACAACTGAGAAAGGTTCCCGAATTTACCCTAGACAAAAAAAAAAAAAGATTTTGGAAAAAATTGACGTTTTTGCCCAATTTCATTCTATCAACATTTTTTTTCGCCCTTAAAATATTACTATCGTACTCCCCGATCACTTTCAATCATCGAAAGCGCCGCAAAGACATTTTTTGCCAATCTATGGTCAAAAAACCCCTCACTCCCCTACAAAACCGAAATTTTTGTATCACAGCAATAGGTCTTGGCCCGTTATGTCCCAAAACACTCTAACCCAAAATTGGCCGATTTGGTCCGATTTCAGCTACTTTTACCCTAAAAACTTTTTGAATATTTGAATAAAATACTTCCAAGTACGAAAATACTCGACAGTACGAAAATACTCGATACAAAAATACGCGATACGAAAACACTTGCAAGTACGAAATACTCGTGATAACGAATTCAAAAGCCATCAAACATCCAGCAATCGAAATCGTTACTCATCTCATTCCTTACTTTGTGAATCGATCACGAATTCAAAAGCAACGAAATGGTATCATTCATTATCGTTACTCATTTCATTCCTTACTTTCAATCACGAATTCAAAAGTAACGAAATGGTCAGAATTCATTATCGTTACTCGTTACTCGTTACTCATTTCATTCCTTACTTTCGATCACGAATTCAAAAGTAACGAAATGGTCAGAATTCATTATCGTTACTCGTTACTCATTTCATTCCTTACTTTCGATCACGAATTCAAAAGTAACGAAATGGTCGGAATTCATTATCGTTACTCGTTACTCGTTAGTCATTTCATTCCTCAAAGGAACGAAAAGTAACCATTACTTTGCACACGTAGAGACTAGAGACCGGTCTCTAGATCACCCCAAGCTTGGATATCATTGCTGCCCGTTGACTCGGTAACGAAATGCATTTTGTGTGTCGTTTGGCCTTAGAACGACGAAGGAACGATTGTGAGAAAAGTAATGGTTACTTTCGTTTTCCGGTAATGATTACTTTTCGTTACTTTGAGTAACCATTACTTTTAAGTCGTTCATTACTTTTTGAACACCACTAATACAATTTGATTTTAGAAAGGATGTTTACTCTATTGTTTCTAATAGGATTCGTGCTTAATAAGTTTCTTGCACGATCTTTGTTTATAGTTATGCTTTCAAATATTGCTTAACTTGCAAAGAATGTTTACAGAATTCATAATTGGATTTGAAATGTTTGTATGACTACTGCTTCTTTTTAATGTTAATGTTTAGGTTTGTGATAATGATGTTGCTTGGGTGTCAGATGTCATAAAGAATTTGGTTGAAATTTTATGATCATGTGGATCATGTGGAGGCATAGTTCCTCCCTCCTTAAGTTTACTGTTATCCTGAACAGGATTTCTCTGTAGTTCAATATCGTTTTGTTTATTTATATTTACATTAATATTCGATTTTCTTTTATTAAAGTAACAATATAGTATTACTAATATTATTGTTATTATTATGAAAGATGTAAAGATTGTGCTTACTGTAATTGTATATGTGACAATGTCACAAAATTCAATATATATAGCTTTGAAAGGAAAAATCGGTTTTTTTATTAAAATATTTGTTTGAGCTAGGAAAAAATTGGCACACATTAAATACAATTGTACCAATAGGGTTTATTAATCTTCGTTTTATTTTCTGATAATTTTTTAATTCGGATTCGAGTCCAAGTTTTTTGCAACGTTCAATGTATCCTGGTCTTGTGCCACGAATTGATTTTTCACAAATTTCTGCTAATACATGTGGAGTAGGTATAGGACTTCAAGTTGTGGTTAGATCTTGAATACTTTGCTGGCTTGTAGATTTTTCTGTGGTATAGGTATTAGTTTCGATATCTGTAAATTTTAGTAATTTCAATTCTCTTTTGATGGTTTTAATAGTTTCTAGGGTAAAAGAGTTTGGTTCTATTATTTTCGAGATTTCACTTAGAGCTTTTTCATATTGGCTGAGATTTATTTTGTGGTAAATTCTATAATAGTCTTGAGTTCATCTGGTAATATATTAAATAATATTATTAATAATATTATTCCTGAGTCGCTTATTAATTCTTCTAATATTATTTCCGATATGATGGAGTGTATCATGAAAGGTAATAGAAAAATGATGATCGCTTTCATGTTCTCGTTTGCGACGATATATCTGGAATTTTAAATGTATGATTTTAAATTAAACCAAACCTAATATTATTTTCTGTCTTAGATAAGGAATGTTATTTTGAGAGAAATTTATTTCTTTGTTTCTAGTAATCATTTCGGCTATTGTACAAGCAAAAATTCCACAATCTGTTCCATTTGATTGTAACGGTGTATCTTTTACGTTTTCTTTTGTAAAGAAGTCGTCGGCAGTTCCTTTTTTTGTTATTGATTTCTTTCACAAATATTCATGTATTGCATCTAGAACTTCATTATTATCATTTCCTAAGGAGTCATAATATTTAATTGTTTTGTTCTTCAGGCTAATTATGTATATGCTTCAATGGTTTTGATTCACATGTATAGGTATTATTATAATACCATTCAGAAAAATATCAACTTTTCTTGTCCATCTGCTTACTGTTCTTGATTGTAGTAACTTAGTTAAAAAGAATGTGTTCATTAGGTAGACTTTGGGTAAAGTTGATGTTACTTCTTTCTGCTATGAGATTCAAATAAAACTTTATAATTTGATCATTTATCCAGTTATTATTTCTAACGAGTTATTAAGAGTCTGAATTTTGAAATAACAACGTCATCTGGTTGACTTTTATGTAGATCATCGTTGATCAAGGATTTTAGTTCTTCTGAAAATGGGATTGCTATCTCAATAGGTTTTTCTTCTGTTGAAGATGGAGTGTTTATTTTTTTTTGGGTTTTCCTCGACGTGTTTCTTGATTCTTCGTATTCTAATTGGATGTGTTTTATTCCGGGGTTTGTTATTTTTAATAAGGACTACATAATTTTCATTATTACTAATGTTCGAAGAACATTAGTATTAAAATCGATTCGGCCAAAAATTCATATTTCCATATATATATATATATATATATTATATATATATATATATATATATATATATATATATATATATATATATATATATATATATATATATATATATATAAATGTATATATATATATATATATATATATATATATATATATATATATATATATATTAGGGTGTCCCAAAAAAATTAAAGTCATTTATTTTTAACGCATACCCTCTTAATTTGTTTGAATGATGTTGAAACAATTTTAAACAAAATTTGGTGTAGGTAGGATCACGATATCCCGTGCCGACTTGCATCGGAACTTGTCGATACTTGCTAACTACGGCCGACGCGCTCGAACGATCGATGTGCTTGTTACTATTTGTCTTTCTTGTATAGTAAACACATTGTTTTTGTTCGGTCAACATGTCAGTGAAATTACGCAGTTCTAAGAAGGATATATTTTTAATAGGTGACGCAAAACATCAAATAATTGGATCAAAACTTCCTTCTAATAGACAAGTTTTAGCAGTGTTATTTTACAACATGCGTCAAGTGAATTTAACTGTAAATGAAAGTGCAAATCTTAGTCTTCGCGAGTGTATTATTTATTGGGAAAAGGCGCGTATACCTACGAAATCTTTTCCTAACTGTGTAAAAAAACTTGTGAATTTATATCAGGTTTGGAGGGGTTTGCAAAAAAATGCACAAAAAACTCAAGACGTATTTAAACAGCGTCGACAAGAGTTTGTCAGGACCTTAGACTATTTGTTTGATATTACCCACGCCGATGCGCTTCATTCAATAAAAACAAATGAAGATCAGTCTTTTTTACAACGACAACGGGAGGTAGGTCGGCCAGGTCATTTAGGTGGAGTAGACAAAAAAGGGACCGATAAAGAGGAAAGGGCGCGTGTGAGAATTATTGAGGAAGAGAAACGGCGATCTCAATATTTTGCAGAGTCAACTCCATCGACATCATCATATGGTCCTATTCAAAAAGACTCATCTGATTCGGACGAAGACATAATATCTTCGCAAGAAGATTTGCCAACTCAGATCGAGAGCGCGCAAAAAACGAAAATATCTAAGCGGAAAGACTTCATCACTCCAAAATTAGTAGCGGCGCTAGACAGGTGCCAGTTAAGTATGAGAGATTCCGTGTATATTCTTGAAGCTACTATTGAAGTACTTGGATACAATACTGATGAATTTCCGATAAGTAAGTCCTCAATTCAAAGAACCCGCACCGAAAAGCGCAAAGAACGCGCGGAATCCATAAAAATTGATTTTCAAAACAAGATGCCAGAAGTTGTGACCGTTCACTTTGATGGAAAATTATTGCCTGCTTTAGATGCTCGGAAATCAAAAGAAGAACGACTTCCGGTAGTTATTTCATATGAAAATAAAGAACAATTAATTGCTGTGCCAAGATTAGAAAACTCATCAGGAAGAGAACAGGCAGAGGCGGTTTGGAAAGCGCTTGCAGACTGGAATCTAAACGATAAAGTACAAATTCTTTGCTGTGATACTACAGCGTCAAACACCGGTCGCATTAATGGTGCTTGTGTACTTCTTGAACAGAAACTTGATAGAGAATTGCTAATTTTTGCCTGCCGCCATCACATGTATGAGTTAATACTAAAAAGCGTATTGGAAGCAAAAATCAGTCAAGTGACAACAAGCCCGGATATTGCGCTTTTCAAAAACTTCCGAGATAGCTGGAAAAATGTCGACCTGAATGAAATACAGTGCTATAAAGATAAACTAGATTCGCATCTGACTGTTTCCGAAATAGAAAACATGATCAAATTTTACCAATCTGAATTGACCAAAGATATAGCCCGAGATGACTATCGACAACTAATTGAGCTCTCAGTGATATTTTTAGGCGGAGATAAAGATCAAAAATTTAAAATTCGACCTCCAGGTGCCATGCACCAAGCCAGGTGGATGGCGAGGGCGATTTTTGCACTAAAAATAACACTTCTAAGCGCTCAACTGAAAATGACGGACAAGGATAAGGCGGCACTGTTTGATGTTTGCTTGTTCATCGTGACATCCTACGTTAAGCCGTGGCTTCAATGTACTTTGGCTCTAAAAGCACCTTATCAGGATTTGTGCTTTTTGAAGTCGATGAAAGCTTATGAAAAAATTGATGCAAACGTCTCGAAAGCTGCTTTACAGAAATTAAGCCAGCATCTATGGTATTTAACCGATGAAATAGCTGCCTTATCATTATTTGATGACGATGTGGACCAAGAAATTAAAATAAAAATTGTTGAAAATTTAACCAAAGAGAATCCATCAACCCATGGTAAACGCTACATCCCATCCAAAGAAGAACTCTGTGGTTCATTGTATGGTAAGTTTCATTAGTAAATATTGTTTCTTTTCTATTCCTTTTTACTAATGTTCGAAGAACAATAGTATTAAACTCGTTTCGCCGAAAATTCATATTTCTTTATATATATATATATATATATATATATCAGCAAAATGATTAAGGGAGATAATCTCTGGAGTGGCCGATTCGATTGAGCTGAAATTTTCGGAGAACGTAGATGTATATAGTAGGTAGGTCCACAACTTTCTCAAATTCAGATATTCTAAACCTTTTGGCGGCGGCGAGCGTTTTAGTGAATTTTGAGGTACTCCTATATTTCCAAGCAGTGTAAAGTTTTGTTAAAGAAAAGTGTTGGGAATGAAAACTAATTATGTTCTAAGCTTGTTTATGATAAAAAATTGGAAATTGTGAGCCGTGCGTGGGTGCAGGGTGCCTAAAAGTAGGCAAGGATTTTTTTTCAAATTTTGATTTGTCATTACTTCTAAGAAAAACAATGGATCATCGTGAAATTTGCAGAGCGTATTAACGTTGACTAAAATTTAGCACATGTGGATTTTTAAGATAGTGCGGGTAACCCTGTAGCTACGGCAGGCTCCTGAATAAAAAACCTTCAAATCATTGACCTTCCTGAAAAATTTTTGATTTTTGACAAAAAAATCAACTTACTGATAAACTTTAACCTTTGTCCATCATGTCAAATTAAAATTTTTAAAATTCCGATTTGCACAAGAACGGCAACCCATCACCAAATTACCTCTATTTTCAGCACTCGAAAGTTCTGTTCACGAGAACTGACGACCGGATTATCCGATCATAGTGAAATTTACAGGGCATGTTGGAATTAGCTAGGACCAGGTCTGATAGAAGTGATTTTGAAATGCGGGCAACCCTGTGCCAGTGGTACCATCTTGAAAAATCACCCAGAAAAAAAACCGGTTTTTGGCCTATAACTTCCGATCCAGCTATCAGATTTTGACAAGATTCATCCAATACTTGGATCTTATTTTATGTAACCTTTGATGAAAATTTGGCTGAAAAATTAGAATAGAGTTGCCAGCTATGGTGATTTTTGTCTCCTAAATCTTGCAAATTTGCTCAGCAAAATAAAGCTTTTGTCCCTATAACTTCCGGTCCAGTGTAAAAATCAGAACGAAGTTCACGCAGTAAATGGACTTTATTGTGAACCAAATGTCATAGAAATTTCGTACCAAAATCATGAAAGGGCTGCCAGCTATGACCATTTTTGTAATTTTGTTTAATTTCTTTACTGAGCGATTATGTCATTAGATTTCCAAATCGAAATGATCCTGCAATAAAAATTAACAACAAATATTAACTTTTTAAAAATTTGATAAGTTTTGAGGATGGTAACCCTAAAATTCTTTTCACCCGTATAACTTCCAGCGCAATGATTCAATCGAAACGAAATTTACTGGTTGGGTTTAACTTAACGTGAAGCAGAATTGGTATGTATTATGCTTTGCTGTTGAAACAGGCTAACCAGCATTAGCCATTTCCGTAAATATTACACCAACCGATGCTTCAAACAACGTTCTCATATGCAAAGCATTTGCAATAAAAATAAGGAATTCTTTTTTAAATTTTTCGAGTTTTGAACATTTTTCGGATGGCAGCCTCAAACAACGTTTAACCGCTGAAACCTTCGATGAAATCCTGCGAAGAGAACGAAATTCAAAGGATACGGTGATTTGAGTATGATCTTGTTATGGTAAACTTATTGCTGCTTTGTTGGGAAAGTGCTGCCAGCACTGAATTATATGTGTTATAGTTGAGTTTTGTTGCTTTAGATAAGGAATGTTTGATATGATTTAAAAAAACAGTGTATTACGTCTTTCCACACTTTTTTGTCACTCAAAGACAATTTCTTCGAAAATTAGTTTTCTAGCGGTTCAGGTGCGCTAGAGTTTTTTTAAATTATTACCATTTTTTTCATTTTTTATTTAAGACAAGAACATCTACGACTTCGTATCAGTCAAAAGTAAAGCGTTGTTCACCCGGCTTCAAATTGATGACAGTTTTCTGAACGAAGAACCATCTTTATGGCCAAATAACGCTTCGTTTCAAGATGCCAAGACCAAGGTTTCAGTGCTGAGGGCAGTAAACGATACAGCTGAAAGAGCGGTGAAGATTATGCAAGAATTTCATGGTTTAATTACAGTTGAAGAGGAACAAAAGCAATTTTTATTACGCTGCGTACAAGAACATCGGAAGATTTATCCAGATTGTAAAAAACAAACCTTAAAAAGAAAATTTGAGGGATAATGTTCTTTTTATGTAAAATATTAAATAGTAATATATTTTGGGTATAATAGTGTTTTATTTACTAAACAAACTCGAACTTCTAGAAATCTTCTATATTAACCCGGAACAAGAATTTATATTCTATGTTTGGTCTCAAGTCGGCACGGGTTGTCATGATCCAATTGCAATAATATTTATTATTTAAGCTAATAAGGCCATTTAGGAAAAAAATAGAGGGTATGCGGTTTAATTTTCGAGAAAAAAAAAATCTACCTTCTCTCTTGGGACACCCTAATATATATATATATATATACATTTATATATATATATATATATATATATATATATATATATATATATATATATATATATATATATATATATATATATATATATATATATCATCAAGAAAAATAAAATTAATCAGTGACTATTTCTCAGGAGCGCGCCATCCGATTCAGCTGAAACTTTCAAAATACATTGTTGTATGTGCAAAATAGGTCCAAATTTCACTAAATGTCAATTATATTTAACCCTTTGGCGCCGGCGGCTATTTTAGTGATACTTTTAACATACCTATTATTCCGTCCACAAATAATTTTTGCAAAAATTAAGGTAATAGGATAAATTTCGAACATGTTTTACATGTGAATCAGATAATGTTTTTGAGTTTTTTAACCCCATGTATGCCCTAGGTGAATGGAAAGAAAACGGGAAAATTTGAAAATTTTTAAATTGCGATAACTTTTTACAGACCTATTATATCATTATGAAGCTTTCAGAACGTATTGATATTATTAAGTTGTAAATTTTCGTAGCTTTTGATGAGCATGTTGGCAACCCTGTAGCTAGAGCAGGCACTGAAAGTGAAAGCTTTCAAATCATCGATTCTCTCGAAAAAAAAGTCGCTTCTTGAAAAAAAGCCACTCATACATAAATCTAATGCTTTGCCTACATAGTCAAAGTAAAAAGTTTGCATTTTTACAACGGGCACGCCCGGTAGCCCTTTCCCAATTTACCTATATTTTTAGCATCAAAAATTTCTGTTCACGGAAAGTCACGATCCGATAATCAGAATCAGTTGAAATTTACAGAAAGTATTGGTCCTAAGTAGGACCAAGTCTGATAGAAGTGATTTTGAAATGGGGGTATTTTTGTGCCAGTGGTGCCATTTTGAGAAATCACTAAGAAAAATAACTACTTTTGACCCTATAAATTCTGATTCAGTCATTGGATTTTGATTTTGACAGTGGCTGAACCTTACTTTAAGCCACATTTGGTGGAAATTTGGTTGAACAATTCGGTTGGAGCTACCAGCTAGGATGATTTTGGTGTCTTAGATTTTGAAAACTCCTGAGGAAAAGAAAGCTCTTTGCCCTATAGCTTCCAGTACAGTCATTGAATCAATACGAAATTAAAACGGCAAATTTAATTTATTGTAGGCAATATTCGATAGAAATTTAATTTCAAGAGAATGGAAGGGTTAACAGCTATGGTGGTTTTTGTATTTTTTTTGGCATTCCTTTAGTAAGCGATTTTATCATAGAATTTTCAAATCGTAGTGATTTGATAGTGAAAATAAACACCAAATATTAAGATCTAGAAAATTTGAAAACTTTTGCGAATGATTACCTTAAATTTCTTTGCATCCCTATAACTTCCAATGCAGTATTTACAATACAATACGAAATTCGCAGAGCAGGTTGACTTCAACGTAAAGCAGATGCGACATATTTTTGCTGCGGTGCTAGCAAAAGGCTGCCAGTACTAGACCTTTTTGTTATTTTCGTTCCAATAAATGCTTGCATTAAGTATTATCATCGCAGACATTTGCAATGAAACCATGAAACCATGATCACCCAGTGTTAGCCCAGTCATTTTAGCAATCAACCTCGGAATGAAAGATAATAAGCTGAATTTTTGTGTATACCTTCATTTTGAGGTCCTCAAAGTTGCCTCAAAAGTCTCATAAAATCTCGTGTCTGCGTCGAAAGTTATTCAAGGTCAAAGGTGAGAAAAAATCAGTTTTTTGCGATTATCTTGGTTTCTATTGCTCCAATGATTTTAACACTTAGGATCGAAATTGTAGAACATACAATTTGCGACACATTTTATTTGCACTATTTTTTCATGCGCTCAACCGTTTTTCCGATAGAGGTCGGTAAGCGCGCAGCACTCAGCCATATGTACTGTGATGCAAGGTCAACTGTGAAACCTTCAGTTTTGAATTATTTGTATTATTTATCAGTAAATGCATTATATTTATTAACATTTTACATATATTTAATTTAATTTAATACATATGCTTTGCATATTTTTAATCTATCAATCTTTAATAATTTAAATAACAAAAGTATTACTTTTCTTCTTCTTCATCGTCATCTTCTGGACGTTCGGGAATTTCGGTATCATTGTCATCATCTTCATTGCCTTGAATTGGTGTTTTCAGGTCTTTCTGAATTTCAGGGTCAAAAGCACTCTCTTGCTCACAGTCACTTTGCAATGAAACAGCATTGAGGTAAGCTTGCCCATTACACTGGCCGCAAGCTAAAGTGCATTACAGCCCCGATTTTCTACATCGGCACCGTCAATTACAAAATAGAGTATTCATTAATTCATCGGAAGCTGGTGGTAATATTGTTGTCATCGGCTCCAGGAACTCATTTTGGAGAACCCAACCTCATTCTTGGGGTTCTAAATCATGCCCTAACCATTTTTGAACTTGGTAATAGACACCGTTTATATGCTGATGGGCCGCTGCACTTGTCTGTGGAAGGTTAGATAATTGGACAGGTTTATTAAGCTTTATAGATTTAATGAGCTGATTATATCGAGGACGATCGATATTATCCTCAGATTTTGGAGCATTGTATATCGCTAGTAAGATCCGAATGTCACTATCGTATAATTGTTATTATAGGAAATCGTCTTCTCAGTTATACTTATACTTAATTCCACATTTTAAAGTTAAAGTACATAATTATTTTACTACTTAAAATCTACTTTAAATAAATTTATATATACAAACAGTATTTCAGTTAATTAGTTTTTAATCACACAAGGAAGGTAAATATAATCAAAACGATCGAGTTTCCCGTTTCAATATGCTGGGCTTCGATAAGCTTTAGAAATGATATACCTTGTCTATGCTGATTTATAGACAAGAAGGGAACCGTGATCAAATTCAATTACCTTTACTAAGTAAAATTATATCCATGGATATAAGTCGGAGATGTTAAAATTTGTCACAACTAGCATAAATAAAAATGTAATGATTTCCACCTGCAAGTGGTGACGCCAGTCAAGTATGCACTGTGTGCTGGTGTCTGATGAGAATCAGTGCATACTTTCGAAACCACTTTGTCAAAATAGAATTTTCAATGTAGATTAAAATTTTTAATGTAAATAAAAAGTTGTTCAATTTTAATCATCCCGCAAAAACAATTCCAATTTAAAGTACATAATTATTTTACTACTTAAAATCTACTTTCAATAAATTTATATATACAAACAGTATTTCATTTAATTAGTTTTTAATCAGACAAGGAAGGTAAATATAATCAAATGAAAATATTAAAAATAGGTAATGCTATTACATACAATGTATTTACTGATAAATAATACAAATAATTCAAAACTGAAGGTAGTATTCACAGGTACTCACAGTTGACCTTGCATTACAGTACATATGGCTGAGTGCTGCGCACTTACCCTCTATCGAAAAAACTGTTGAGCGCATGAACAAATGCTTCAAATAAAATGTGTCGCAAATTGTATGTTCTACAATTTTGATCCTAAGTGTTAAAATCATTGGAGCAATAGAAACCAAGAGAATCGCAAAAAACCGTTTTTTCGCACCTTTGACCTTGAATAACTTTCGACGCAGACACAAGATTTTATGACACTTTTGGGGCAACTTTGCGGACCCCAAAATGAAGGTATATACAAAAATGCAACTTATAATCTCCCATTCCGAGGTTGACCCCTTTTTTATGCTAAAATGACTGGGCCATGTGCCAAATTCGGCATTTCGTTGAGAATTCTTTCAGAAAATTGAAGCGAATTCAGAAAAAAGTTTCGGATTCTCAAACTTTTTCGTTACGAATTCTTTAAGACCGGTATATGGAAAACGTTACAAAAACGCCGAAAGTGCTGAAACTTTCCCCTCTTTAGCCCCTGAAAAGCTTTCGTACATTGGTTCATTTTTTTTCAAGATTCATTGCGAATTCTTTCGGAATTCCTTGTGAATTTTTTGTGAATTCTTTGCGAATTCTTTACGAATTCTTTGCGAATTCTTTACGAATTCCTAACGAATTCATTTCGAATTCTTTACGAATTCTTTGTGAATTTTTTGAAGATTCTTGTGCAGGTTTCAAATAGTTCTACGAGAATGCTTCCAATACTTTTTGGATACATTTTAATAATATTTATTGAATCAAATACTTATAATTTTTAATTCCAATAGAAATATTTTTTTTATTTGTTGTTTTATTTCATATTATAAATTTTATAACAATTTTTTTCGCCCGTTTGCTAAGCTTGTCTTTGTTGCTATAAAAAAAACCTTTTTCAAAAAACCTTCGATCTCGTCCCGTCTTCTTGAAGGAAATTTTCGCACAGCAGAGAATACAAGAGAATAACAAATTTGAATAGCATTATGAATCTTTAAAATAGACACTGTTGACACCTCAAACAACACAGCTTCAAAAAACTTTGTAGGCACTTGCACTTATGCATGAAAAACAGTTGTACGACTAAAGTACTGTATTAATATTTACTTTACTAGATGAAACATTAACGGCATTAGGTTCGAAATTTGTTGCAAATGCCAATGTATTTCGTGACAAACTCTTAACAATTTCCCTATCACAGATTCGTTCGCACATTGTTAGGAATTGGTTCGAACTCAGTGAAATTTTCGCAACGAATTCCGATTGATTTTAAATTTGTTTCTTCCAAACCTCAGAAGAGATTCTTAAAAAATATTGAAATGTTTTTCATAAAATAATGAACAGTAATACCCCAGTCAAAAGTTGTATTCATTTCAAGAGCTTTTTATATTTCTATCTCTTTCGCTCACTCTCGGAATAGTCGTAACCAATTCCGAATTCCGAATTTGGCACGCTGGGCAACCATGATACAATGAAGACAAGGTAGTCTATGCCGAGCACCAAAGCTCGTTCGTTCTGCGTATGTGCGTATGCATGTAGGAGCAAAGCTAATGAGCTAATTTAGGGTTTCAGGTTGTTGAATTATGTGCAAAGTGTATATGCATGATTAAATTGCTATTAATAGTTTTGTTTATTGAGATTTTTTGTGAGCTGCGTTTTCAAAATGTATTTCATATTGGAAACAAGATTTATATTTTGGTTGTTTGGAAGAATTTCCGACACCATGTAGTATAAAAATGTTTGATCAAAATGGAAATAAGAATTTGAATGGCCACCAGAAGGAAACCGATCGTGGGCGAAATCATTATTAAAGTTGGTGTTACGATGCGGATTTGCATCGAAAAATTCTGCTTTCATAATTTAGAGTTTAGGTTTGTTGAATTACTTGCAAAGTGTATATGGATGATTAAATTGATATATAACAATTTTGTTGCTTTATGACCTTGGTGGTCGTACCAGTGCGGCCCCTATTGTTACTCCGTAACAAACATTGCAGGTGAAAATAGGTTTTGTAACATATCATAGGCCTAGAAGTATGAAAAAGCAAGATAATAGCATGGCATAATTCTGTAAACGCTCATTCTTGACATTATAGGAGCTCAACCCGCTGTAGATTATCTCCGAATAATCAGTTTGCTACCAATACTGTGATGACTGCATAGCGCCAAAGGGACATGACAGGTCTCGAAACCAATTCGCACGTGAAATTACGTGATCTTGCCCTGATCGTTCATGGGATAAGACGGTATGGAAAAAAACTACAAAACCGGTTATTTCGGGATGGTTCGTTTGCGGGTGTGGGTAGAGTGTGGGTATGGTGTGGGTCTAGGGCTGGTCTTGCGATGTTAATTATAGGCAATTAACAGGATGAAAAGTGATCCTATCTTGCTTAACAGTGGGCAAATAGTAGACAACAAGCTCATTTCTGAAGATTTGGGATGGATGCTGAGGGATAGCATTTTCTGGCAAAGGGGGAGGGGTAAAACTTTTCGGAGCACAATTTTCCATCTACCCTGGATTGTGGTAGATAATTTTATAAACATGTTTTTTTAATGCGCCTCTTAACATAAAAAAACAAACCCACAAACATGCCAAGTCGTAATCAAAATCGGATAATATTAACATGCCGTGAGAAAGAGAATGCTGTTAGTAACAAATGTTTAGATCAATATATCTCAAAAACGGTTATGGTTGCAGGAAAAAGTTATACAATTTTTTTTGTTGGAAATTTTGTAAGCTAAAAATTTGTCATACATTGTTTTTCTGAAGACGTGACCATTACTGAGATATTAAGGAAAGGTCACTTTTAGTGACCTTTGACCCCGTATAAAAAGTGACGCAGGACTCGAATCGATGGGAACTTTTGACATTTTGTTCAACACGCCAGTACCAGGGTTCACACCAAAATTCAGCTTTCCCCTAATTTTTCCGAAGCACCATGCTAGATTTCCCTGGACTACTATCTAAAAGCAAATTTTATTTTAACATACTTGAAGGCATGACAAAACTCAACTATATATAATATCTGATCATGCACTTTGGTCAAACTTAATGGTTTTAGCAAAACTACTAGCCATTTAGACATGATAAATGCTAGCCATACAAATTCCGATGCTTATCTCATCATGACATTCTCTATGTTTGCACACGTAAAAAAATCTACGAAGTCGTATACTCAATCCATTCAAATCTATTCTTCACAAGCGGTTCTACACACGTACTGTGCATACTGGTGTGCTTAGTGTACTTGCCGTGCTTAGTGTGCTTAGCTTGCTGGGTGTGCTGGATGTGTTGGGTGTGCTGGGTGTACTCGGTATGCTGGGTGTGCTGGGTGTGCTAGGTGTGCTGGGTGTGCTGAGTGTGCTGGTGTGCTAAGTGTGCTTAGTGCTGGGAGCATAGTGAAATGGGGCACTAAGCGCAGTTTGTGCCTCTGTGTTTGGTACGTGACAACCGTCAATAAAGACTACCAAAACGCTTGGCAATATTCAGAAATAATTTTAGATATGATTTAAAAATTGTCCTCTCAGAATAATCTCAACTTCAGCGTAGCGAATTCAACCGCCCCTACTAGCGTCAGCTGAGATATATTCGAGACAAAAAATAAACGACGATGTTTATTTGAAATGTCTTTTTGGTTGCCGACCAGTTTGGCTTACCAAGAAAGACTAACTTTATTGTCTAATGTCTGATCTTAAATAGTAACATTTTCGTTCAATTGCTAAGTGATAAATATATGTACTAAAATGTATGGATTTGGTTTTCGGTGTTATTTTTAACGTTAAGTGTACTTGTTTGAGTCTTCGCTAATTCAAATCTAATTTTAGAGCTCACCACTTTCTTAAAATGGCGCTAAAATCACAAAGTGAATATTTTTAATATGTAATGACATTTGTGTTTGTTTACATTTTAGTATTCACAAAGTGTATTCACAAAGCAAAGTGTGCTGGTTTTGCCCATCACTAGTTTGGGTGCAACATATAATTTGCGCCGCGTAAGCAGACTCATGACTGATTGGACCCTAAGATGTCCTTAGCCCTCTCAAGGTGGCGGGAATTTAGTGAATTTTCAGGTATCCCTTTCTTGAATGAAAAATAATTATGTTTTATGCTTGTCCATGATACAGAATTAGAAATTATGAACCCGTGTTGGCCAGTTAGTGCCAAAAAGCATGCAAGGTTTGTTTTTTCAAATTTTGATTTGTCATAGCTTCTGACAAAAAAGGATGGATCATCGTGAAATTTGCAGGGAGCATTGATGTTGACTAATTTAAGTCAACATCAATGCTCCCTGCAAATTTGAAATAAAAGAACTTTTAAAATTATTTGGGCACGTGAAGAAAAATCCTCCACAGCATCGAATTCAAATGGTTGATAAATTTTAACCTCTGAGTTTGTGATAAATTTTAACCTTTCAAATTGAAATTTTTGAAATTTCGAGTTCCACAAGAACGGCAACCCATTCCAAAATTTCTTCTATTTTCAGCAGTCGAAACTTCTGTTCACCAAAACTGATGACCGGATAATAAACTAAAAACAAATTAGAGGCCTTGTTGGTATTGACAGGTCTCAAAGAGGTGATTTTGAAGTGCGGGCAATCCTGTGACAGTGGTGCCATTTTGAAAAACTACTGGGAAAAATACTGTTTTTCAACCCAGAACTTTCGATTCGGCTATCTATGGTAATTTTGGCCACCTAAATATTGTTTTCAAAAGCTTTTTTACTTGTAACTTCTGATGCAGTCCTGAAATCAAAATGAAATTCATATTGTAACTAAAATCGTGAAAGAGCTCCCAGTTATGGTAATTTTTGTAATATTTTGATAGATTTAAAATTTACATGAAAAGCCTTTCTTTCACAAATATATTCACTCAATTCGGTATAGAACTAGTTACGGAACAAATTTTAACTTGACATACCACTACAACACTCAAAGATTGATAAGCCTATAAGCCGAAAAGATGAACGTAGCAAATGTGCCGATTAACACTACGACTCATTCACTCTTAATTCTAAAAAAAACCCTAGCGCATCAGAACCGCTAGAAATACTAATGTTCGAAGAACAGTAGAGGATTTGTGCAGATTTTGAGTGTATTTTTATATATTGTTGTTATTGTCTTATATATTATATATTGTTTGTATTGTCATATATATTGTTATATATTGTATATTCGCGATGTGAATACTTAATGCAAGCATTTATTGGTACGAAAATAACAAAAACACCTCGTGCTAGCAGTCCTTTGCTAGCACTGAAGCCAAAAATTAGTCATATCTGCCTCACGTTGAAGTCAACCTGCTCTGCGAATTTTGAATTGATCCGATTACTGCATTGGGAGTTATAGGGATATAAATAAATTTAAATAAAAGAAAAATTACCATTCGTAAGAGCTTTCAAACTTTCTAGATCTTAGTATTTGTTGTGTATTTTCACTACAAGACCACTACGATTTGAAAATTTTATGATAAAATCGCTTACTAAAGCTATGCCAAAAAATACAAAAACAAGCATAGCTGGCAACCCTATCCTTGTTTTCCAAACTAGATTTCTACTGATTATTGTCTACAATAATTTAAATTTGCCATTTAAATTTCGTTATGATACCATGACTGTACTGGAGGCTATAGGGCAAAGAGCTTTATTCAAATAAAATAACATTACATTAACAATTTGGTGCAGTTGCACCAATTTTTGACGATTCTTAAAGCATATAGATAACTTAGATACTTTGCATTTATATAATATTTTAGTGCTTTTATATAATTGAAGTCGTTTGTCATAAATTATGCTTACCATAGAAGGGGGATGATGCAGATGAATAAGCTAATAAACTTGGTTGTAGATTCAAGTAACAAACAATAAAATTTGCAAAACTCGGAACATTTAAATATCGGTTGCTTATTTTATTGTAAATGGTTTGCTTGCGAATAGAAAATGGAAGCATCTGTTTGTTGCGATATTTACGAAACTGTCCGGTGCTGGCAATCATGTGCTAGCACCATAGCTGCTTCACGTTGTGTTAAACCCAGCCTATGAATTTCGTTTCGATTGAATGGCTGCGCTGTAAGTTATAGGGGTGAATTAAATTTTAGGGTTACCATCGTCCAAACTTTTCAAATTTTTGAAACGTAAATATTTGTTGTCAATTGTCATTGCAGGATCAACATCGCTCGATAAAGCAATGTAAATAAATTACGAAATTCATCATAGCTGGCAACCCTTTCACGATTTTTCAACAAAATTCCTACAGAATTACAATCGCAACAAGATATACTTTTCACATGAATTTCGTTTTGATTTCGTCACTGCAGCGGAAGTTATAGGGAACAAATCTTTATTTTCCTGAGCAAATTTACAATATTTAGGGGACAAAAATTGCCGTAGCTGGCGTCGATATACTATTTTTTCAACCAAATTTCTACGAAATTTATCTCAGAGTAAGGTTCACCTACTGCGTGAATTTCATTAAAATCTGTAGGCTAAATCGGAAGCTATAGGCCAAAAACCAGTTTTTTTTCTCAGCGATTTTTCCAAATGGCACCACTGCCACAGTGTTGCTCGTTTTTCCAAATCACTTCTATCAGACCTGGTCCTAGCAAATTCCAACATGTCCTGCAAATTTCATATTGATCGCATTATCCGATCGTCAGTTCTCGTGAACAGAAATTTTGAGTGCTGAAAATAGAGGTAATTTCATCACGGGTTGCCGTTCTTGTTTACCGCGGAATTTTGAAATATTTTATTTGACTTGGTGGACAAAAGTCAAAATTTATCAATAATTTGAATTTATTTTCAAAAATCAAAAACTTTTCAGGAAGGTCGATGATTTGAAGGATTATGTTTCAGGAGCCTGCTGTAGCTACAGAATTGCATGTGTGTAAAATATTAGTCTATATCAATACGTTCTTAAAATTTCACGATGATCCACTGTTTTTCTTAGAAGTTATGACAAATCGAATTTTGAAAAAAAATCCTTGCCTACTTTTAGGCACTCAGCGCCTACACAAGGCTCAAAATTTCGACTTCTTTATCATAAACAAACTTAAAACATAATAAGTTTTCATTCGTAGTACTTTTTTTGAACGAAAATGTACACTGCTTGGAAATATAGGAGCACCTGAAAATTCACTTAAATGCCCGCCGCCGCCAAAAGGTTTAAGATATCTGAATTCTAGCAAGTCATGGACCTACTTGTTGTTTACATCTATGTTCTCCAAAAATTTCAGCTCAACCGGATCGGCCACTCCAGAGATTATCTCTCTTAACCATTTTGCTGATATATATATATATATATATATATATATATATATATATATATATATATATATATATATATATATATATATATATATATATATATATATATATATATATATATATATATATATATATATATATATA